>JAUKNK010000275.1:307500-715485 GCA_030765055.1 Mantis religiosa
TGAAAGTTTGAAAATTTACATCTATGGAAACTTAATGTGCATTTAAGTATATATTAATCTTTATGCTCCGTTATCGCTTAAAATTGTAATTTGAAATCGTGACGTTTTAACATTTCACAAATATCCTTAAAATTGAGCAAACGATTTTTAACATGTGCTTAAGTAAAACTCTGAAGTGTAATCCACCATATCCAGTTGAAGCACCACAAGGTATTCTTACTGTGGTTCCATGAATTGGAATGAGTGAGTGTTGAGTGAGTTGATCAGTTAAAACTGGCTTTTAGCTCAGTTGTGCGAATTTCAGTGCAGTGAAACCAATCTACATAAGCAATGTGTATACATTTGGAAATGGCAGTGGAATATCACGCTTTTACCTGCTCAAATCCTCTAAAAACGAAACATTTAAAACATATATAAAACGGTTTACATTTATCTTTGTTAAACGATGCACACTTAATGAGAGAAACAGGTAGAGACGAATCCTAGCAAACTGTCGCGTTAACACGTAATAAAATGCGATTTGCCGGAACTAATGTGACGGCCAACTCCATCTGAAAAGGTCGTTACAGCGTGCTAAACCGCCCCCGGGGCTAATTTCCGATGTCCATAAACAGGAGTCTGCTCTGATGTATGGTTGACTCTGCCACGACACGAAAGGTGCTGCATGCTGTCATTGGTTTGGGTACTAAAAATTAATATCATCTATACTATGAAAACAGGTCCTCTTTTGCTCCATTTTTGTTTTGAAAACGATATTAAAGTGAGTCAAACACAAGTTACTTATTTAGTTTTAACTTCACAAAAACTCTTAGTTATTAAGTTGATATAAAATATCACTCTTTTATTCACATTACAGTATTCATGCTCAGTTTTTGAACGGAAATAATCTCCAAAAATAAGCAATACGTTCGCAGGCCAGTTATCTTGCTAACAATACCGTGCACGAAAAACGAAGAATCAGATAACGTACTTTGATGCAGAGCAGTCGGTTTGTAACCGACGGACGGGACAGTTGGAGGCATTCTCAGAGATAAGTAGATACGGTAGAGCTCTTGTCCACAGTAAACAACAGAAGCGCCACTAGAACTTTCTGAGAATTTCCCCTTTCCCGCCTCTAGCATATTATCGAATTTTCTGTGGATATTTCCAAAGGCTATAGAAGCGAAGGCTCTGTCATGTGACAGAACATGTTCTTCAAGCAACTTTATCACTGTACAAGATAGAGATAACCTATGCTGATTGCTCAGCGAGTGAATCATTCGAAAAGGCAGCTGCTCTGCACGTTATTCCGTCACAAAGGTAGGTGAAAGAGGAAGGCATAATTGAACTAGTTCACTTTACCGAATAGAAATGGGAGTGAAACCTGTAGAACGTTTCAATATGGTGTGGATAAGAAATTACACTTTCTTCTTTGTTCGCATCTTTATCAACTATATGTAAGTAAAATGAGTGTAGCATACAGTAGATCAAGGGAGTTCACATTTTTTAAGAGCGTGCCGCTATAGGACAACTCTGAAATTTTAAGCACCTTACTTGACTACAACAAGGGATTGAAAACAAAAGAAATGTGTGGTGACCCCAATTAGCGAAATGTATTTGAAAATTCAAAGCAATAAAAATAAATATCTGCACAATTTCAAATCCGCAAAAACTGCTATATAAAATAATTGTGTACTTCAACAACTTCTACCTATTTCATTTGGCTCACAAATGTCCTAAACATATCATTTTAATAAAAATAATTACAGGTATTTATGAGAAAACTAAAAACAACAATATTTCCTATGACAATCATAGTTTGGTAAAGCAATTTTTCCTAAAAGCCTTAGTTTCACAAACTTGGAAGATATGAATTCACATACCATATTTAATATTAAACCCACATTTTTGTTTCAGTTCATGGAGCCTCGGGGTTTCTTATCAAATTGTTGGCTAGAATGAAAAATGTTTTCTACTTAAGTAAAATTGTAAAAACAAATATTTCCGAAAGTACTAAGGGTGTGGAAGTCTCATTTGATATAGAGTCCATACTCGGCGAAGTCGTGATAATCTTTAGTTTATGCCCAGTTTTGTCAATAATTTAAAATTATGTAACACCCATTCTAATTGAAAAGGATTTCGTAAACTGTTTATAAACACATGGGTTTTATTCGTAATACAAGAGTTTTCAAGGATATGCCATTTTAATCCAAGTTATAGAGATACTTTTGACAAATAGTTATGAAAGCAAAAGCAAAGAAACATTTGTAAAGGCCCTTTATAAATATTCCTATGGTAACTTGGAAAACAATAAATTTAAAAAGTACTTCTCTTAGTACTGATTTACACATATATTAACACCGTTTTCTAAAATGGTTTAGGAATAATCGAAATCAGCTGAGTAGAATACTTCTATCAGCTGAGTAGAATACTTCTAATTAAGGGTGAAAACTATGGTATGCGCTACAGGACCGAAGTCTCCCGTACCTAGGTAGGCTTAACAGGTAACAATCCCCAAGTCTCCCGTGAAACCGGTTTAATCAGCCAGCAAGTAGGTGGAATGGGTACGCTTAATTTTTTCCTTGATTTATTTCAGAGCACAGCGAATAAGTTCACCGTTAACATGTTTACCGACGAGACTGAAATTACGGTGAGTAGGACAGGAAGGAAAATTCTACTTCCGAACGGTTACACCTTCGGATTCCAGAAATGTTTAAAAAGCGGGGTACCGCGACGGACGTGCAATGTTAAAAATTGCAAGTTTTATTAAAACATTTTACATTGAAGAAATAGATGTCCTGCATATTCAAGAGGACCATAACAATATGGCAACACCTAGTGAAAAGAATCAGAGACAGAAAGTGCTTTGTGATCTGAAGAGAAAAGCTACAGAAGATATACGTCAAATGCCATCGGGACTAATATACCCGCTACTGAAGAGAGAAAAAACGGAAGAGGTAATCACTGGAGTTGTCCACAGTTTACATTAGTCCATATACAAATCTAGGCGTAAAATTCTGCCAAAATTACCCACGAGTATAGAGGAGGTTCATGATATTCTGAACACATTAAATGTGAAAGCTGTAGATGGAGCCGAGCTGTTGCTACACAATCATGCTACAAAGAACGTTGTAATATTTTGTGAATCCGGAAATCTCATAGTACTCAGTCACTGTAACACAATATGTGCTGATGGAACTTTCAAGTATTCCACGAGGTTTTTTTTTTTTTCCTGGCAACTACTTACAATCCATAGGTTCGTTAATGGACATTAAATTTCAATGGTATTTTCTTTGTTGAAGGACAAGAAAACTTCATCATATCAGCAGGTAAATGTCATAAGCAGAAATTCTCTCCATCAACACTGTTTTCTGACTTAGAAGAAAGCATCATGAATGTTGGAAGAGAAGTGTGGACTGATGTTAAAATCCAAGGATGTAAATTTCATCTAACACGAAGCTGGTGGCGAAAGATACAAAACTTTAGACTTGCACGTGACAACTATTCCAAATATGAAATCGGAAAATTTCTGAACTACATATTTGGTTTGCCAATGCTTGATCCCAATATGGTTGGTGACTATTGCTGAAGACTTCATGGCAATGATGCTTGTCTCGGAAAAGCTACAGATGTTTTGTGACTATTTAGTGGAAACTTACATAGACGAAAATGCACTCTTTTCACCTTCCATGTGGGCAGAACTAAGTTGCAATAGACAAAGAACTTCCAACGCTTGCGAAAGTTTCTACAACAAATATAATAACCAGTTTTACTCATGCAGCCCAGATCTGTATAGATTTTTTATGTACTCAAGAAAATGACGCTGGATACTAAAATTGCAATTAATTCCTCAAGAAATAAAAAACAGGAAAGGTCTTACCACACTTAAAACTCATGATGCACCAAGTTGAAAATTTCAGAGCTGGACAAATTTCAAGAATGGAGTACGTGAAGTCAATTTCTTATAGAACCAAACCTGCAAATACATGGAAATAAAATCTAAAAGAAAAAATAGCACTTATTGTAAAGCCGAAAATACATGTTACTGCATGATATAGGTTTAAAATGTCAAAATAACGAAGCATCTAAATGTGGAACCATTGTGAGTAAATTACAGAAAATAAAGAAATAATGACGAAGCTGATAAATGTGGAATCTTTTGGGGTGGGAGCTAGTTCGCCTGCTCGTGGTGTACCCTGGGTGACGCTAAATGTACTGGAACAACTACTAATTCAAATGTAAGCATTAGAGGTTCATTTTCTTTTGGCACTTTAGCCGTGTTTCTTTGTTATTAATCAGAAAGGCAAAAAAGATTGTAACATCTTCCACTAGAAGTATGTAATGCTTCTTCAAATATTATAAATGCCAAACGGTTATTGTTACCTGTTTCGACCGGGAGGCTAGGGACCTATGTAATTAAGGACTGGAACCGGGAGGATTGGGGGCTATGGGGGGGAACTTTGAGGATCCGGGAGGCTTCGTGGCTATTTTTCTGACCACGGGAGGCTTCGGTACCGTACCCAAAGTATGTGCAATGATAAAAATAGAGGGCATTAGTAACCTCCCGCTTCTCTGATATCGCTTCTTTAGCATATGTCTTTGCTGACGTAATGGTAAGAGAACAAACCTGTTGCGTATGTTTTTATTGTGCAAGACGTTTGTGTATTACTCAGTTTTGTTGTGTAGGATACTTTCTGCCTTCAATAATATTATGTTGTTTACCTCCTCATTCCTGTGATAGCCAGCTGTACGGTATGAACAGATATCAGCGCCTCCACTGCGATGTATCTTCATAAATCTGCGGAGTAAAATATATACCACCGGGAAATATAATGAGTCAATTGGAGAATTAAAGTCAGGAAGGCACGTTGATCATGGTACCTCAAGGGGTTAGAGCGACTGGATGGAAACCAGGAGATCCGTGGTTCAAATCCCGGCCATGGCATTGATATTTTAAGTTGGCTCTAATTAATTAAACAATCATCCATATACCGGAGTAATGTATTTAAAAGGATTAATTCTTTAAGGATTAATTACTGAATATAAATTTACATAAAACACAATCAGCGATAAAGTCCTGGTAATTAAGTACTTACAATAGTAAGTCGCCACAAATGGTTATCTCAAACATGAGAACCCTAAGTGGTCTACCGGGAAATATAACGAGTCAATTAGAGAATTTAATGTCAGGAAGGCACGTTGATCATGGTACCTCAAGGGGTTAGAGCGACTGGATGGAAACCAGGAGATCCGTGGTTCAAATCCCGGCCATGGCATTGACATTTTAAGTTGGCTCTAATTAATTAAAAAATCATCCATATACCGTAGTAATGTATGTAAAAGGATTAATTCTTTAAGCATTAATTACTCAATATAAATTTACATTAAAAATAATCAGCGATAAAGTCCTGGTAATTAAGTACTTACAATAGTAAGTCGCCACAAATGGTTATCTCAAACATGAGAAACCTAAGTGGTATACCGGGTAATATAACGAGTCAATTGGAGAATTTAATGTCAGGAAGGCACGTTGGCCATGGTGGCTCATGGGGTTAGAGCGACCGGACGGAAACCAGGAGATTCGTGGTTCAAATCCCGGCCATGGCATTGAATTTTTCATATATATATATACTGATTTAAGGTAATAATTCATGTGCCAGAATCATGTGAGAGGAAATATGCGGTAGTCAACTGTGTTTATTTAATGAGGCAAAAAATAGCACCAGTGTTAATCTAAACGATCAACTTTTATGACGCAATTTTTAACGTCTTATATGTTACGCTTGTGTTTATTTTTAAAAATGTTGTATTTTTATGTTGGCGTAACCAATAGTAATATTATATGTTATACTTCAAAATAAAATTGTAACTTAGTGTAGCTTTTAGGTGTTGCTTCACCAAATGATGCTCATTACATTTCTGCAGAAAAACATTTTAAAATAGTATTTCAAATCCTAATAGCAGAAGCGCTTGCGATCTAAATTGCTTTAGGAGAGTCAAGTTTCTTACAGAAAATTCCTCTTCCAGAATAGAAATCATCCTGTATTCAACAGGTTGATTCTCGCTAGCTTCTATTGATGATCATGAAATAAAAGGTTTGATTAGACATATGTTTGTTTGACATAGTAGGATACTAGAAACTTGCACTGGCAGTATTTCCAAAACCCAGCTTGGACATATTGTTTGACACATCATACTCACCCACATAACAAAAGAATTTTGAGTTTTGAATTGACCTTTACATATGATAATTGGAAACATCGAATCGCATGTGTAGGCAATTTTCGGCTAAATTTCTTGGTATTCCAGTTTCAGGTAGAGAAATTTAAATGAATAGTAATTTCTAAACCTTAAAAGTTCAAACAAAACGTTCTGCCATAGTAAGAAATCAACGAAATGATGCATCATCCGAACATAAACAATCAAATATTTGACATATATTGCACAGCAAGTGGTAGCTTCAAAAATTTCTGTGCGCAGAACTCTTAAACTTACAAAAATGAATCTACCGAGTGATTACATTTCATGAATTACAACCTAGTGACAACGAGGAATTCTCAATGAAGATGGGACACTACTTTCAACACAACTTATAACACGGCTTGTAATCATAATAGCACAAGTTACCACTGCCCATGAATAAAGCGGGTGCTTCAGAAAGTATACAAAATTGCATATGCTCTCTGTACGGCCTGGCAATAAGAAGAACGAACTATTGCATCACTATTAATAAGTATATGGTTATTATTATAGCAATGGCGCTACTAAATCAACAATCAACAACTAGATAGCATGTTCGCATAACTTCAGCATTAATCGGAAACAAAGTGGAATCTTTCAGACCTTGAATGTATACTCTGGTATTTCTGGTAACCCAAGTTATTACGTGTTGTCTTAAAAGCGTTTATATTATGTAAAGCTGTAACATGTACAGAGTAGTATAACCCTAACCTAGAGGGACAGCAGGATACGGCAATGGATAAAGACTTGTCGTTTAGTTGCTCCCTATCTTGCCCAAAAGACTATTTCATCGGACATAAATCGCGGTGCCCCAGCAATGTATTCAAAAAGCCATAACAGTGAGACCACCGGCATCCTCCATAAAGCCCAGCAGTTGCGGTAACCACTGGTTGGTTCTTGTGGCGCAGGGGAGGAACATTTTATGGAATTTAATTTGTAAGGATAAAAAAACTGACAGATGTGCATAGCCTACTTCTCGTCCGTTTCCTCGAAATTGAGCTTCAGATGGACCACTTCTAGTTGCACCAACTGCTGACTGACATAACAGGTGCTAAAATTAATATAATGTGCAAAAATGTGTGCTGCTACCCCTTAAAATTCAGTGATATAGTTTATATATTACATTTATATAAAATGATATTCCTCTATCTTATTTTATCGGGATGTTTGCCTAGAGATGATTACAAATAAAGCAGCATGTCGTTAGTTATACACAATATGTAAAAGCAGCATTCAAATGTTTATTCTGTAACCATCGATGAGTATGTTCAGAACCCACAGAAATGAGTGCTTCCGAAGAATATGACGTTATAATTAACATGCCTATCTCTCCAATTTTTATTCTTATCCTGCACGATATTATCTCCTACTGTCAAAAATAAGTGTAATTAAAAATATAATGTGTTCCATTTACAACATTTTCTCTCCTCAGTTCTTACAAACGCTTATTATTCGATCTATTTCATAATCAAGATATACGCTTGAAAAAGTGGCTTAAAATTTTATTCTTATTCTTCAGGATATTATCTACAACTGTCAAAATTAAGGGTAGTTAAAATTCTAATGTGTTCCCATCACAACATTTTCTCTTCTCAGTTCCTACAAACGCTTACTATTCCATCTATTTCATGATAAAGATAGACATTTGGAAATGTGGCTCTATTACATTTAGAATTCAAATTTGGTAATGCATGGTGCTTAGCCATAGTGAAACCTTTAAAGAGCTGGTTGGTACGTGATTGCTGCAAAATTCCGTTACTCTTCTCATGACTATTTTAACGAGAGCTATATGTTCGAGATTTTGCGTGATTTAAGTTAAGAGAAAATCATTCAGAAAAGGACTTAAGTAATTCGTGTAGAAAATACGCTATATAAATTTAAATGGTCACAAATATCCTCAACATAACATAATTTTGTTAAAATTATTAGAACATTTATAAGAAAATCAAATTTTTCGAAAAATTCTCCATTTAAATGGTAGTGTGGAGCAGGACTTTTAAGTAGGATTTCATTTATTTTACTTTTTATCTACAACAAATCTTGTTGGGCATCATACTGAGGATATTAAACTAAACTTTGGCATCTAACTCACTTTTATTTTTGAGTTGTGCTGTTTATTTTTAGATGCCCACATAGACAGCCCGCCTCTGCAGCCTCACATTCAACAAAACCCAAGTTCGAATTTCGGTCAGGGTCAGTTATCTGGACAAGGTTTGTGTTCCGGAGTTTTCCCTTATACTGAAAGAACTATGTCGGATAACTCTAATCTCTATGGACCGTGAGCTCACTTGAGCATCCTTTCAGTTTCATTCTTCTCGGATATAACTTATGTTGGAGGTAATTGATTAAAAAATTAAAACAAACCTATACATAGAGATAACGTACATAGATCTTTCTGCAATATATATAGTGTCGCGAACGCATTGTTGAGGCTTGGCGGCGCGAGGGACGAGGTCAAAGAGACGGGCAGTTAGTGCGGAGATAAAAGCTCGCCGAAACGGGGGGAAAGGGGGGAAGGACACGGATTTCTGGAGTGTTCGTCTTTCTTCTAGCGCCGTGTTGATTACCTGAGAACATTCCGGAATAGGAGTAAGCTATAAAAGCCGCCGCCCGCCACTGCCACTAGACGCCGATCTAGACTGCATCGGGTCCCCCGTATGGCATGCGGGCACCCTAGATAACCCAGGAGCTAAACCTATCAGCAGCTAAAGCTGAGCTCCTCATAATTCTTCCAAGCTGTTTGGCATCTAAATTTCTCCCCAACTAAAATACAAAATATTTAAAACAAAAAAAAATGGGTGCTAAGTACTGCATTCTCTCCTTCAACCCGAAGGTACTTTGGTAACCCCAAAATTAACTCCCAATCAAAAACCTACATCACCGTCATCCTACATCTTTCAATAAAAATCCTACCTGCGGTAAAACCCTTAATGGGTGGGCACGCAGCAAAAACCTGGCTGTATACAGCCAGCCAGCACGAGCGAGCGAGGGAGTCAGTCAGTCAGTGCGTGCGCAGCTGTAAAAGTGAACTCCTTTGTGGTCGATGACCTTGCAAGTTGTATATATTGGTGACGTAATTCTGCTACTGTAAAGGTTGTCAAAGTGTGTTTCTAAAGAAACAAAGAGCAATTTTTAGTGTTTGTAACTTTGACTTTTAATTTCACGAACCCAAAAAGTCACTGTATAAGTATTTGTTTATTAAGTAATCAGAAAACATATTTTCGATGATTTCGACATTAATTGTTATAGAGAAAATAATAGGACACATTTTGTAAATGCTAGTTTTGGAAATAAATTAAAAGTTTTATTCAGATATAACTTTTATATGCGGAATTATAACTTTCCAGGTTTAAAATAAGTTCAGCAGGAATAGATGCATATTGCGTATGACACTTGCAGGAAAATTAGGGTTTCGTTTGTCCTCTAACTTAAGTTGTTTCAGTCAAACATGTTAGACAGCTAAGAAAATTGAACATATAGAGGTCTCTACTTGTTAAGAGTTGCGGGGAGTGGCGAAAATAAAACTGGCCGGTCTGTTTACCAACTTCCTCTATTGACATATGTAAAGCAAAGAAAGGATAGTTTGCATTCTTTTCTCTAGATAGATTAAATTTACTGTCGAAAATAGAAACAACATTTCCCTATATAGGTACATAACAAAACACACGCTCCAGTGCACATTTACGTCCTCTTTCAAAAGCCTATATCGTTTGTCCTTGACCTCAGCCTTCAAATGTCCTATATCATGTTATCGACAAGGAACGTTTATAGCTATCTCTAAAGTTAGTCACGTGATCTATTTCTATAGCATCCGCACATACCTCCATAATCGTACTCCGCTCCTTGGATCGTTTTCTATAGCCTTGTGCTTGAAAAATGAAAATGAGAAGCGAACGAAATGTGTCATAAAAGTTTTTCCCTTGGAAAGATTGGAATTTGAGGGCCTCGGTTGGAGAGCACAAACACATATCCCCCTTTAAAAATAAATTGCAAAAGATGCTGGCTTCTGTGAAATTGATTCCTCTCGACGTTCTTTCTAAAACTGCACATAAAATTCTTACATGCTTTAACTATTGACAAGTTATCAGGAATTTTTAGCCTGCTTTCTGATTTTATGTGGAAATTTCAAACGTTTATGCCGTAAGGAATCTGTTTGGGCTGATAAAATATTCATTATTTTTCTTTCCTTTTGTAATATTTGTGTAAATGCCTAATATCCTTGTTAGCTGACATTATTTTATATCATGTAAAACAGATAACATAAAATATATTCCTGTAAATATATAAATATCATCACGCATATTTCATATGGAGATTTAACCGAAAATATAGATTCTGCAATCCCTCAAATCCCCCGAAAACTATTTGAAAGTTTGTGTGCATGGAAGGGTGTGACAGTCCGGGAGTGTCCGTGTGGCATACATATGTGAACATTGTGGTTTGAAAGTAAAGTGTTGGTTAAATAGGAAACTTTACAGGCACGTTCAGCAGTTTCTAATGATGCAAACGATCATCTGAGAAAGTCCCGAATACTGTGCAAGGCTTATGAGTTTCAATGAATTAAAATGTCACATATTTTAGCTAGTTTTTCAAAAATGAAATGTTTATTTTGAATTTCTCTGGACTTATGCAAATTTCAACACATTTGGAATTTTATGTAATAATGTATAACAAACTACAATGAAAAGGACGTGCAGAGCTATGTAAATTACACAACCTGTACCTAGTAAATCTGTTCGTAACGTTAGAGCTTTCAAAATGTTCCACGTGTATTTCTGAGGCCAGATCTAAAGGAAATGCTTGAATGTTTATGATTCTTGTTGTTTTCTCCCACAACTGGCATGAAATTTAGCATGCACAGTGCATAAGTTAAGATATAATCAAAGAAAATTTGGATAGTTTCTTAAGGAAGGTATTATTTACACATTCCTTTCTTCTGAAACTGAATCATAAAACTATTACAAACTTGAGAGATTTGGGAAGTAATGTGCGAAATTCCCATTGTATAGTATCCAATTGTAATTGAGCAATTCTTTGTTTTTAAATGTGGTGTTTTGTTATACACTTAATCATAAAATATATTATGATTCAAAATGAAAATATAAAGTTCAGTTAAATGAATATGAACAGTTTCGTAATGCTTAATGTGCTGAAGAGTGCCTCTACGTACCAAAAAGAAGCAGACCATTCGAAACTGCTAACCTCTGCGACGAACCTAAATAATTCTCATCGCCAAAAGTTTCAATTTATGATCCACATACAACCTCGGAATTTATGAATGAATGCAAGAATTGTTTTTAAGTTGCCTATATAATGTTTAAAGAGGGAATCCCGGAGAATTGATCGTATATATGAAAATAATAAATTTGCTATTGCATTACATCCACATCATCGTGCATTCATTTGTTATATCAGTAGCTACTGCAAACTTAAATTCCACAGTTATTTTTCTAGCTCAGAATATTAATGAAAATAATGTTTACGTGACATTTTGCTGTAAATGCAAAGGGATGTAACACATTGAAGGAATGATGGAATCTTTAGATACACATATACAGGATAAAAGTTCCATTGTGTTTACATGACATTTCAAGAAGGAACGGTAAACACGACAAACTGTGTTGAAAACTTCAAGATAATAAATTCTACCCCAACGACCAATGCTACAAAGAAGTTATTACATATAATTTGTCTTTAGAGATCTGCATCCCTGTAAAGGATGTCTGTTATGGTTTACTACACCGCTCGCAAAAGTTAAAGGCATATGAGCACCGGTCATTGCTCAAGCGGAGCGCTGTTGCCAAGCATAGTACGTGTACCGCAGAGGTTCTGTACATAACAGCAGTTTTAGCCGGCAGCAAAGGTTTTGGCTATTTTCCCCGTAATCAAACAACACATTAAATATTCCAAAAACATAAAAATATTACCTTGACAAATGTCACAGCAGTGGAACAGCAAGCACGGTTTCCAATCCAGTAACTCGCTTTCCAACTTTGTGGGTCTTTCCCGGAGATTGAAACACAGGCACGCACCCTTTTTCTAAGGATGATGCTGCTTCACTACAAATTCGTGACACTGTGTGTACACTACCTACACCACAAGGTTACAGAGTTAATTGCTGGGATTTTGAAAAAAAAAAAACGCAATTTTCCTGTATCCTGCATTGGAGAGCTTTCGTAATAACTTGTTCACATTAAATATAATTTTTCTGCCGTACGAATGAATCACTTCACCATTTTCGCGCACTCGGATGACAAACACTGGGAAAAAAGTTGTGTGTATAATGATTTAATGTAATATTAACAATATTTATGCTCGAGTTCAACATACGACTTAAAGATGCCATTCACTTTAACAAAACAGACACCTCTACTCTGAAAACGTAATGAAAATTAACTCTGTTTCAAACTGCGTGACCTCAGTTTTCATACTAGGTGCATTATTTATTTGTGCTTGAGATATTGTGAGGAAAGAATGGTGTTGTTTTTTAGGCTTATCTGCGTTAAATGGATGGATATTGGGTAACCATAACCATGTGAAGATAAAAGGTGCATCGCTCGCGTTATAGAATTTTTGTACAGTCATGATCAGAAAATAAAATACTTTCTTATTATAAGATTGGCATCTGCCATTTTTCAAGCATTTATCCGGGCGTAATTGATTAATATGATGATTTCATTTCAGGCGCGTGAGATGCGTGTACCACATTCGGTAGCGCTAGCAGGAGGCGCATCACCTAGCACCTGCGATTGAACACTTAAAAGTCCGGAACCAGACTTTCACTGTCTAGCCAGATAAGGTTTGAGGCCTCTGCTGGCAATAGAATATTTTATAAGTTAGGGAAAATTACGGTAGAGGTTTCTTTGGTGTTTCTTCTTCTTCTTCTTCTTCTTCTTCTTCTTCTTCTTCTTCTTCTTCTTCTTCTTCTTCTTCTTCTTCTTCTTCTTCTTCTTCTTCTTCTTCTTCTTCTTCTTCTTCTTCTTCTTCTTCTTCTTCTTCTTCTTCTTCTTCTTCTTCTTCTTCTTCTTCTTCTTCTTCTTCTTCTTCTTCTTCTTCTTCTTCTTCTTCTTCTTCTTCTTCTTCTTCTTCTTCTTCTTCTTCTTCTTCTTCTTCTTCTTCTTCTTCTTCTTCTTCTTCTTCTTCTTCTTCTTCTTCTTCTTCTTCTTCTTCTTCTTCTTCTTCTTCTTCTTCTTCTTCTTCTTCTTCTTCTTCTTCTTCTTCTTCTTCTTCTTCTTCTTCTTCTTCTTCTTCTTCTTCTTCTTCTTCTTCTTCTTCTGCTTCTTCTTCTTCTTCTTCTTCTTCTTCTTCTTCTTCTTCTTCTTCTTCTTCTTCTTCTTCTTCTTCTTCTTCTTCTTCTTCTTCTTCTTCTTCTTCTTCTTCTTCTTCTTCTTCTTCTTCTTCTTCTTCTTCTTCTTCTTCTTCTTCTTCTTCTTCTTCTTCTTCTTCTTCTTCTTCTTCTTCTTCTTCTTCTTCTTCTTCTTCTTCTTCTTCTTCTTCTTCTTCTTCTTTCTTCTTCTTCTTCTTCTTCTTCTTCTTCTTCTTCTTCTTCTTCTTCTTCTTCTTCTTCTTCTTCTTCTTCTTCTTCTTCTTCTTCTTCTTCTTCTTCTTCTTCTTCTTCTTCTTCTTCATCTTCTTCTTCTTCTTCTATCTTCTTCTTCTTCTTTTAAATATATAAGTTGTGTACTGATACTGCAAGCGTTTTCTTGTGCCTAAAACAAGTCTTGGTCTTTTGTACTCTTCGCCGGGGTCGATGTCGTACTCACCTAGACCGCGTATTGGGGAATTGAAGTTAGGGAGAGGTTTTGATAGAATGGGAGTGAGAGGAGCATTGTTTAATGCCCGCTTTTGCTACATAAGGCACCGCAGGCGGAGTGAGAGTGTGGATTTAGTCTGTTAGGGTAGGAATGTGTAGGTCACGACGGATTACAAGCTTAGGGATGTAGCATAAGGAATCCATGGCAATGTGTATAAATGATTCCCACTGTTTTTGAGAAGCAAGTTAAATATTGATAGAGCAAGAGTACCTTAATGAAATGATAATAAAGGTAGCGAAAAAAATAAAAATAAAATAACATTTTGAATGCAAGGTTAGTGAACGCAAATATTTCCATGCTGTTTTATTTGCTGCATCACTTTCCTTATGAAATGAAAGTCAAGTGATACGTCTGATGTAGATGTAGGTTATGTATGTATGCTCAGGCATCAGTTTATTGAGGTAGCGCATGGTAAATAAGGATGGCCTTTTCAACTGTGACCTCTTTGAGGCGCAGCTCTTTGAGAAAAGGAGTAAATCCAAACGGCATCTTTCTCTATATCGAAATAGGATATACGGCATGGTCAAAAAGTGGGTAAACATATGAGAGCACAAATATTTTCAGCAAGTTGGGGCTCCTACTTTCTATGCAAAAGATCTCATCCAAGAAATAGCTTAAACAATTATTGAATAATAAATCACCCGAATGACCACTGAAATATCGGGATCGTACCACTCTGATTTTGTTTTCTTAACGATAGAGATTTTGCAATAACACGTGTACTGCTGATGGCGTGACGCAGTTAGAGGGATATACTTGTATTTAATTTCTCTACACAATTGTGTATCCCTGTATATTACATTCACGTCCATTTAACCGGTTAGGTCATATCGGAACGATGCATGAAATGGGCGAAATGATGCGCAAAAGAGCTTTGAGTTATCTGACATTCATCATTCACGATGTGGGAAAACCCCCAGAAAACTTTATCTAAATATTTCACTCTGATCAAGATTCGATTACGATCTGTTCAACATGACACAGACACGCCATCACCTACGCCATAGAGGTGGGTTCTAGTCTTTGGTTCTCTGGCCTTCATTTTTCTTTGAGCTTCATAACAAGTGCTGATAAAGTGATCGCATTTTCACAATCATTACGCTTTATACTTATACCATTGAAGAAATGTGTTCCATGCAGTGTTGCACTGATTGTTTTCTTGACTTATTTAAAAATCCCAACGTTGTTTTCTTCTTTACTGCTGGTAAAATGCTTATTGTTCGATGGACTACATTTCCGAGGCATTCAGACCTGTTAATGCATTAATGAATTAAGGATTTCCTCTAAATCTACAAATAATCTTAATAGCAAGAAACAAGGATGATAACAACGGGTTGCCACAATTTTATGCTCTATTAAGTGTTGTGGTTTCCATTTTGGGTATGAGTGGCACATGTTAAAAGATATAATTTGATTGTCAGTTGTGAAAAATAGTTATCTACGATACAAGAGTTAAAAGCGAGAATATATCCTGTGACCAGAATAAAATTGCTTTGATCTGCGTATTATACATTTTTGTTTCGACAGCTGTCAATTATTTATAGACATATTATAGATTATGAATTACTCTTTTCATCCGTTTCATATCTGTAATGCCCAGTGCTGCTGTGGTAGTCACTTGCTTAGTTTTAGCATAAATACTGACAACATTTTATACATAGAGAAAACTATAAAACAATAAAGTAATGGAAAAGGTGCAAAATCGTGTTAATGAAGAGCAAGGAGCTTTTATTAACGTAAAACAACTTTATAATGACGTAAATGGTCTTTTGAGTAACAAAGTTTTTCAAATGTTCAATTGAAATTACAATCTTGAATTGATAATACAGAAAGAGAATTTATTATATAATTTATTATATTGTTTTAGTTTTATCTTCAGAAGATGCTAACAGAGCGTTTTCACTTTAATTAATTAGTATTGTCAACCAATTATCGGAAGGTACGAACAACTGACAGCTGAGTGGGGGACAGGAGGCAATGAGGCCACGCCTACCCATTTATCCCGTGTCACTAACTAAGGATATGGTTTGGAAGTGTCACTGGTCGCTGGCCGCCTCTTTACCCTCCCCCTGACGTGTGGAACAGTCGGGATATTTCATCTACCCCGGAACCTTCTAGATAGGTTAGTTGATCTTATATAAGCGACGCGCCGGGCTGGAAGAGAGTCCAGTTCTTGGCGAGCATCTGTGAGGAGCGCTACGTAAGTGAACGGACTGGAAGACTGTGTACGTATCAGAGGAGTTAAACGTAATTGTGAGTGTGGAGTGGACCTGTGACAGACGAACTGGTGAATTGTGATTGTGTACGCTACATAATTGTATGTAATCGGCAAGTGTTCCAACTGTAATTCGGTGGAAATAAAGAACATTTTGAGTTTGTGCAATTGGACTTTTAATTTCACGAACCCGCAAAGTCACAGTATGTTTATTACTTTATACCACCGTAGAAACCTCTGATGTTAATTCCAATTTTACTTTCTTCGCTTGTAAAATTTCGATTCCATAATTAGCGCAGTCAAATTCCCCATCGCATGTCAGTATAAAGTTCTCGGATAGTAAATGAAGGGGATAAAAGCTAATTGATCTGAAGTAATTCAATCGTATATTACTCGATATCATCATAATGTTATCCTTTAAATTCATTTCATATGATGTTACAATGTTTTCATACTTGTATTAAGTGAATAGTGTGCCCAAAGGAAAACATTTAAATGCTAAATTTGAGGATTATGCTCAGCATCTTTCAGAACTGAACATAAAACCAACAAAATCCTCTCAGTCCATACTATTATGTACTTAGAACCTTATTGAACATTCTGAGAGTGCCTTAACAAGTGCCCTTCAATCTCGATAACATCTACATAACTGGTAAATCCTAAGAAATAGAAAAATTCTCACCACAAAAATGTAGATATCCCGTAAAGATGCATTTCATACCAGATACATCTTTTCTACAGGGCAAAGTATTTCCAAGGTATTACTTGTCACATGTTTGGAAGTTCTAATAGATATACGTTTACAAATGAAAGGTACTTATTTGTTTTTATGGCCTGGCCATACAAAGAGAATTAAATTTCAAATCTATCACATAGCAACTGCTTATTAAAAGATATGAACAACACTTGAAGCATAATGTATTCTCCTACTTATATTATACCGACAGGACTAACTGGACTACACTACGGAGGGGATTCGGCATGGAGGTCATAACTTTGTCTACTGTACCTATGACTCAAGTGGGGCACCTTTGGGAGGAAGGATGAGGCGAGAGGAGACAGAGGGCGGCCCAACCGAGGAGGCAAGGCAGTGCAGAGGGCGAACGACCGAGGGAACCACGACAGTACAGAGGGCGCGGTCCCTAAATTTTACCAATTGGAAACTTCATGGCAGGCCAGAACAACCACCATCCCCCTATACTGTAGTACGGAAACGGACGCACCATACCGGGTTTGGAGACCGGAGACTGTCCCACTGAGGAGGAAGCATTATCAAGAGTATATCATCCTGCTAGGCAACGCCGAGATGCCCGTCGACACTTCTACCCTGAAAGAGACCGCTAGATGAGAGATGATGTGCAATGGGATGCAATAGAGGGATATGAAATTCGGGAATGTAATTAACATCAGCATTCGCCTGGCTACCTGGCAAAACCACGGGAAGAGCCCATGCGGCAGGTAGGCCAGTCACGGGAATCGAACCCGTATCTTACAAATGCGGGCTATAGACGAAACCGCATGGGCTATACCGATATGGAAATATGCAATAATTTGGTGTCTATAAATATCCACCTGGATCAAGATTTTGTAAGCATAATTTGTTTCAAAATAGGTAGTTAATCATGTCGATTTTTACTGTCTGAAAATGAAATTTAAAAATTTACTCGATCATAAGCTTTAGAAAATTTTTAATTTGTCCTGAATATAGCGACAATGGTAATGTGTGCAAACTTTTACATTTGGAACGTTTCGGAAATGGTATTAACTCGTAAACAGTGTTCTTACTTGGGATTTTGATGATTTGATCATAAGCCGCGCATGCAGGCAGTATATACACATTTATTGATACCTTCAGATTCTGGAGAGGATAAAGAATGATCTTGGCTAGAGGAGAGTTTCCTACTCCACACCGGGAATTGAATCCTGGAACACTTACAGCAATCAGGCGCTGTTGGAAACGTTTTAGATATTGTGTACTCTATAAACCGTAAAGATAATAAAAATTTGTGTTTAAATAGCTGATAACAAAGAAGTCTGACGCCCACAATGTGTTGAGGACTGACAGGTGTAATAGGCGATGATGTACGTGTGTCAGGAAATTGAAAACAGAAGCCCCGGTCTAATATCCGGTATGTGTGTATTTGTCACTGTAGCAGCACGCGAGTGTGATAAAGAGTTCGAGGAACCTGACCACGCCCAGAGTCCCCACCCAAACTGCTAACCCAGATTCTTTTGTTCATAACTCACGCGATAACATCTGCCGTAATGACCACTAATTGGCCAGCGAGTTCTTCCGAGGAAAGCGACCAACGGACATTTCCGCATGTCTCTAAAGTGCTGCGCTTTGTTTCACATCCTAACAGCATTCATTCTTCCAAATCTATTTAAACCGGAACAGTTGTACTATAAGTTAACTTGAAAATATTGGTTTATATCTAAATTATGCTAAAAACGTAAATGATTACATATTGTAACTGTTCAAAAAGTGCTAGGAAAGGAAAGAGATACGTATCCCAAGAATCGAAGATGCTTAAGTGATATCAGTATTTAAGAAAGGAGAGAGAACAAAGCCTGAAAATTACAGAGGGATTAGTTCTTTGTTTATGTGCTGTCTACAAAACACATGCCAAAAGAATAAGTGCACGGTTAAATAAAATAACAGATGCAATACTCCTAGAATAACAAACAGGTTTTAGAAGAGGGAGAGTTGACAATGTTTTTACACTGAAACAAATTAAAGAAAAAAGAAGAGAACGAAATTTAGAGACACACTTGTAAACTGATACAAAAATAAAAACAAATGAAAGGGTACCAGTAGTAGTTAATAGTGTTGTAAGACAAGGTTGTCCTTTATCGACTTCACTTTTTATAATTTTTTATAACTTGTATATTGACGAAATAATAAGAATTTGGTCAAATAAAATTAATGGAGGGATTAATATTTCAGGAGTCAAACTGAAAACTATGACATATGCAGATCATCGGATACTAATGGCTACAAATGAAAATGACCGCGGAAAATGTCACACTGTCTAATAGAATTGCTACTGAATATGGGATCAAAATAGCAGCAAATAAATCCAAAATTATGGAGCTTAGAGGACAGAACCCAGTTAGATCAAAGATGGTGTCAGACAATGTAATAATAGATCAGGTATCACAGTTCAAGTATTTAGGATGTAATATCTCGTACCAAGGAAAAACTGACGTGATAGATAAATTTGACTATATAACAGGCTCGTTAAGTAAATAAGGACCGTAAAGACTCCATAGTAAAACTACACAAATAAGCGGCAGTACCAAATAATATACTGATCAGAAACATCGACATTAAAAATAGTACTAGAATACAGACATGAGAAATAAAATTTTAAGAGCAATTGCTGGCTACACTAAAAACGACGAAAAACGAAGTCAAGATATAAGAAAAGAATTAAAAGTATACAAAATTAATCATGTTATCGCTAGCATCAGAGATCAATGGGAAAAACAAGTTCCAAGAATGAATAATAACAGAATACCTAAAATAGCAATCAGCTATAAATCCGAAGTTAAAAGAAACCAGGGAAGTCCGAAGAAAAGATGGGGAGATCAAATTGGAGCAGAAACGTATTGAAAAGTCCAAGCCGTGAAGTAGAAAAACAGGAGAATTTTTAATGTGTGGTTCAATATACAAAGGATAGATAACATAGATTTATAAATAGGTATGCAAGACTCTCAATTTCTCTTTGTAAAATATAACTTTATGGATCTTTTTCCTTATTTCGTTTTATATGGTTATTTTACTTTCTATGGTTATAGGTTATAGGAACAAGGGTTTTCAGAGCCTCCTTAATTCTCCGCTCCCATTAACTGTTGCATATTGCCAAGATGGTTGTGTCCCGAAAATTGGCTCAATGGTCCTTTTCGAAATAATGCTCCGCCAGGCTAGATTTCTCATATTGCATTAAACGAAAGGAGCACGCTTTATCCTGATCCTGGATTTCAGTTCAGCTCCTCTTGGAAACCGACCTTCTAAATGGAAATCAGTTGATTTAAGAAGCACATATCAATACAACTTGATAATAAAGTTAAGTAGCTACGTTTCTTTGACCAAATTAATTTTATATACTCACGCCATCTCCTGTCTGAAAACAGTCCTTTTTTCAGCAATGCGAATTTTGATAGTGTTTTGTCTTTGTTTATATTGGTGTTATATGCAGTGTTTCATTTGTGGTTATAACATTTGATAAATATACTGATGATGGGAGAGATGCACACTCCCGAAATGTCGATATCTAATCGTTTTTTCACCTGACTTGTTGCCGGAGAAGAAGGTGAGCATATTCGTCGCCAGAAAAGTTTCAGGTCTTATTTTAACCAAAGGTTCATTAAAATGCACAACATATATTAGATAATTATTTATTCATAGTGCTACTCATTTTCAAAACATTTCATGTTGAAGTTTACTTATTACCTTTACACATTTTCTTCATCTATGATTTCCTTTGTTGGAATTTGTTTCAGGACTAGGTGTTATGCTTGTCATAGTGCGATTGAACGTTGTAGGGCTTTCTTAGTGGTGTCCCGTGGGTCTACTCCGTTAGAGGCCACTCTTCGGGGAACCCCGTCAATGGTTACGTCTCCATCATCCACAACTGATCGCCCTTTGGGCCTTTCCCGTTACCCTACTCTCCCAGGGATCACTGTAGAAGCACAAAGGGACGGGAAACTACGCAGTTTCTGAATTACCTTTCGCTTGTTTCTGTACATTTACCTTTTTAGACCTTTATTAAGCGTCATGTGTGAATGTTTGCTGTTCTTACCATTCTTTTCTTCCATTTCTGTTGCAAGATCTGTTACCTTAATTAAACATTTGAATAAAATATCTGCATAGATTCAAAGCTTCTTAATTCGAAATATAGTTACGAGGTAAAATTAATCATGTTAGCCAACCCCTGTAGCGCGGGTGGTAGTGTGTGTGCCTGAGGTCCAAGAGGTCCTGAGTCCGGTCAGAGTGAGTTACCTGGATATGATTTTTGGGGTGCTTCCCTTATCCTGAAAGATGAATGTTAAGTAACTCTAAGCTCTATGGACACAGGATCCATTTCATTTATCGTCCGATGTGACAACGTTGTAAGAGGTTAATAAAATAAAGAAAAGACAATAATAATAATGTATAATTCAGTTAGGATAGAACAATTTAATTTATTTAAATATTGTAGTATATCATGAACATAATGAACAAAAAAGAAAAAAAACTATTTATTATTGAATTAATTATAATCCAATATAACGTTCAAAGTTAACTGACTTTTAAGTCAAACATTTCAATTATATTCTCAGCTTTAAAATTGGACTGAAATTAATTAAATATTTGATTAAATTGGATTAAAGTTGAGTTACTTATTTTAAGGCAAATTTCTTATTTCGATTAGCGAAACAAAACAGGTGCTACAAAACACCTACTTGACAAAACAATATGTATTTTAACGAGCTCTGTATTTTTTGCTGCAGCATCAAATCTACTAAGCTTTATGAAAAGATAAAGGGCAGTGAAAGTTTTCTCCTCATAAATGGTAATATGGGATAATGAGTTACTCTTGTGAATAGCTTTGTCGCCTTTTTGGAGGATGCAGGAATTACTACTAATAAATACATTTTGTTTTAATGCTATTTTATGAGCACCCACATGCACAGACGAGGGTGGTCTGAAAGGTTTCCGACCTCTACATGAAGATGACAGCACTCGTAAATAAAATCTAGTGAATTTAGTTGTTCATCTGTTGACAGTTGCTCAACAAAGTTTCAGCCATTTTGGACGCTCAGTGGTTATATAACAGTCGTTTGAGTGAATTGATGTGAGTTTTTTTATGAAAATTTGAAAGGCAATACGCCTACGCAAATCAAATATGAGTTGGATTCTGTGTATGAGGACTCTGCATCATCATTTACCACAGTGAAATTTTGGGCAGCTGAATTTATACATGGCCGGAAGAGCTTGGGAGACGATGAACGTTCGGGACGTCCAAAAACTGCAACCGCCGACGAAAACATCGCCAAAGTTCACCAAATGGTGCTAGATGACCGCCGAATTATAGTGAGAGATATAGCAGAGCCTATGAACATGTCAAAAGAACGTGTTTGTCACATGTTAAATCAACATTTAGACATGAGAAGGACTATCCACGCGTTGTGTCGCCTTAGCTCACGTTAGACCAAAAACGTGTTATAATGAATAATTCCAACGCTCTGTTGGCGCAGTTTAGGTGCAATATGTCTGAGTTCTGGCACCGATTAATTGCTGTAGATGAAAATTTGATACACCATTATACATGCGAAAGAAAAATGTAGTACAAACAGTGGACTGCAAAGGGGAAACCGGCTCCAAAATAAAGCAAAAACTGCTTTTTCGGCTGGCCAAGTAATGGCGACTGTTTCCTGGGAAAGTTTTAATCAATTATCTTCAAAAGGAAAAACCATTATGGAAATATAATACGTATTATTACTTGACAAGCTGGAAGCAGAACTTGCGGAAAACGGCTACATTCCTGTTTCACTAAGACAACGCACCGTCTCACACCTCGGCGGTTATGTTGACGAAATTCCACGAATTACGGATTGAACTGCTTGACCATCCGCCCTACTCACCAGATCTAGCTCAAAGCAACTTCTGTTTGTTCCCTCATCTGAAAATTGCGCTCGGAGGACAGAGATTTTCATCAAATGAAGAGGCAAACACTTTCGTGAACAATTATTTTGCAGAGAAAATCGCCGAGTAGTATTTGGATGGGCTACAGAGATGGGAGCATCGCTGGGAGAAGTGTGTAGAGTTACAAGGAGAATATGTTGAACACAGAAAATATCTGAAAACATGTCTTGTATCTTTATTGGGTCGGAAACTTTTCGGGCCACCGATGTACATATGGAACTTGTAGTTTTAGTTTAAGAATCTGAAAGGTGTTCACTTTTTGTGAAAGGTGTTTAGTTTTCAGTTTTTACATTAACTCGACTAGCGCTTAAATGAAGCACTACAGGAAAAGAAACTTTCCTTAACAAAAAGTATTTAAAATAATGTTCAAAGTTTCTAAAGTTTGACGGTCTAATTTTGGGACATTTTGTATATAAAAGTATATTATTCTCGTACAAGCATTAATCATACCAATTTTTTCACTTGCTTACCCATATAAAATGTTCTGACCAGCGTAGTTATTTTGTATTGGAAAGAGATTCTAGTTTGCGATACCTTTTTGCTCTATTAACAGAAACACACATATGTATGATGTATTTATTAGACTCCCTGCAGAGATTTATTAGTAACTTTTATGTCGATTTCGTTTACCTACATTTCGCACCGGTTGTACCTATCGGATCTTCAATATGGCAAAGCACGGATCAAAGCAGATGTATATAGGAATTTGAATTATATGTGAGCGAGCCAGACGCTTCTATTCCACGTGACTAGGTTCTGCTATAGCCAGTCCTTTTGTTGGAGCGGAAAATAGTCCGATTGCGTCACGTGTGCAAATGATGAGAGACGATTTAAAAGTACCTGTATGTACGTACAGTGTTTGGGAATCAAGATATACATTTTGTTGGTCTTGTTTCGTTAGTACTGCCATTTCTGCCAACGTCAAAGCTACGTAGAAATACGTACGCTATATCACACAACATTGCCGTCAATGCACAAAGAATAAGTATGTTTAAAAGAATAAATAAACATAAATATATAAACGGAAATGAAGAACCTAGAACGTCCTTACAGACTTTTGCTGGCTTTTTAAGCGTGTAGATTTAATTCAAAATTAAATGTAGGAGAATTCTTGCTAAGAATAAAGCGTTGCCTTCCGGGAGAAGGATGGACAAGCGAAGCGTAGCTGCATCACTAATGTTTCCTGATGTAATAAGTGAGGATTTGCGATAGGAAGAGGTCCTAACATCTCAAGCCAACTTTCTAGCGAGGGGTGGCCTATCCGTTGGGATATGGGCCCACCTCTATGCAACAGCGGCGCCAGCAGTTAGGTTCGGAAATCAGGGCTTTCGTAGGCACAGCGTCACAGAATTCACGTTTTGTAATTATCTTCCCTTCTGTAGGAGACAAAATGATGCTAGTTGAGTATTTTGCGTTGTTATAACTATGTGGTCATGTAATAATGATCAGTTAGAGAATACCCCATGTATCTGTGTGAGCTTAACCGTTAAGTTTCTGGGTTATACTCCTGTATACCAGGCACACCACCTTGCTGCCTCACAGGCCGCGCCGTGGCTCAGTGGTTAGACCGTTTGGCTCTCACCAAGGCGGCCCGGGTTTGATCCCAGGCGACCGCAAAGTGAGATTTGTGGTGGACAACAAGGTGCTGGGGCGGGTTTTCTCCGGGATCTCTGGTTTCCCCCGCCATCTCATTCCACCGGGGCTCCATCTTCATCTCATGTATCATCAGTGTCATCGCCTGCGGTGCCGTATGTAGTAAAAGCGGGCATTAAACACTTACATTTCATTTTCATTGCTGCCTCACGGCTACATATCTTCTGTGATAGATGCTAGTTTAAACACCCGTCACGGAGGTTTTAGTGCTCAAATATCTCACTGAAAATTTTCTGGTGGGTGCGAGGGTATTATGGGTATACATTAGGTTTCAAGCAATCATTAACGAGCTGCTCACTTTGAAATCCCGATCTTTTTGCACGCTCAAGAGATTAAAAGAAAAAGAACAACAATTTCCCATTTCACAAAAGTTTAACCACTGGAAAATTCATACTAATAATAAGCAATGTGTCCGAAAGATGATTCCACAAAATATGTATTTCTCATAAATTCTGTATTTTAAAGTGCTCTACATCCTGGTCACTAAATTTTTTTTTATAACGGTTTATCGGCTACGCAAAGGTCATCGAGATTGAAGAGCCTTTCTAAGGTTATTTCCCAAAAGTTCAGGATACACTTTCGATCTATTGCGAAAAAATAGTGTATGGCCCGTTCATCTGAACCTTTACAAACATTTTTCATAAACTAACAACTTTCGAAAAGGATTTCATATAAAGGTTTGTCTGGAGTGGATTTTTTTTTTAATTCTCATGTCTTATGCTTGGAAGATTCTTGGCTGTTCAAGCTTTTAAGAGCTATATATTTTGAAGTTAAGCTTTCTAAAAAAACAGCTGAAGTTTAAGTTACAAAGGCTGATTTTGCTAGAAGAGGAACGTACGAGCTTCTTCGCCCCTGGCACATGACTTTACTTGTGTTTTATGACGTGAATGGTAGTTATAGTGCTGTGGGATATTATGACGAGTGAATGCGTGCACATCTCTGCAGGTAGTCATTTACATTGTAGCTGCAGGGTGTGCAACGATTGCTGTTAACACTAACAAGCGCTTTATGAGAAAGATTCTCTCTGCCATGGTAATGATATATTTATGTATTTAAAGAGACATTCTTTGATAGTTAAGGTAATCGATTTCATCAAACAAAGTCTGCTGAACAGTGTACATTAAAAAGTACTCTCCCAAAGCAGCTAAACATAAATGTACATACATAATATCCCATTTTTAGAAGATATTACTCATTTATTGCATTCCAACCAAAAAATTCTATTTCCAGACGTGACCAAAAACAAACGCTTTGAGATCACTTGAGCCCCAATCCCATAAAAAATATAAAAATTATTCCAGTATATGTGTAATATTTAAACTATTTCTGACTGTGTGGAGCATGTTTGTTCAACATGAAACTTCTATTTCAGTTAAAAACCTTGCAACGGTATGACAGAAAGTTCTAAAGAAAATCCTCCAATCTCATACCTTCCTCTATATGGGACTTTTCTTTAAAATGCTAGTTTTACTTAGAAGTGACTGTAGCGATAGAAAATATGTTACAAAAATGATATTTCCGAAATATTGTTTGTTATTAGTTTGAAATATCCCATGATTTATACTTTTCTAAGTCGTAAATTGCACATATTTTCTTTTTCCTTCTTTTTCGTGTTCATGCAAAGAAAACAGGATTTCAAAGCCATTATTTGTTCGCCAATTTTATAAACATCTGACTTAACAGTTTAAGTTATGCCTTATATACAGAAGAATGTGTGTAAAGGAGCAGGGTTTTCAAACAATTTCGAATCAAAAATGTCTGTTTACAGGACCCCAGAATAAACATAAGGATCACATTTACATCTGTGTGTGTTCGTGTGACTTTGTGAACAATGAACTCAAAAAGGAAACTTTATTAAACAAAAACTTAGAACATGACTACATCGTATTTCACGAAACCTCACTGCGATTTTCAAGAAAATCTCCCAGCCTAAGTTATGCTTTAGATGAATTTGATTTTCAAAAATTTTGTTCCTCTCAAATGTAAGACTAATAATTTTGATGAATGTACCAGGTGTTTCAGATGTTTTAATGATACATAAATCGAAAATCTGAAGTTTCAATAATATCTTCTGAACTCCTCAATCTGCGATACATTTGCACTGCTGGAAAGGGTTATAAAAATTCTACAGCAAAAAAATGAATTTTCTTTTTTTGTTGTAATGTACGTCCTTTAACTTTTTTAAGACATATCGGACGATGAATGGAATGGGTGAATTGATGCTCAAATCGGCCCAGGGTCCATGGAGTTTACAGTTACCTGAAATTCGTCAATTAGGATAAAGGAAAAACCCGGAAAAACCTTATCCAGGTAACTCACATTGACCGAGATTCGAACTCGGGACCTCTTGAACTGAGGCAGACATCCTGCCATCTACGCTACCGAGGCGGGCTATTATTTTTATTCGCCACCATAAAAGTACACCTTATTACGTGATATTTTTCTTCCTAAAAAGTAAGCCTTTTACTGAAGGACATGAATAATCTCTGCAAAGAGTCGAACTATAACTGGACAAGCAGAAGCCCGCCTCGGTAGCGTGGTGGTAGCATGTCTGCCTCACGTTCAAGAGGTCCCTAGTTCGAATCTCGGTCAGGGCGAGTTATCTGGATAAGGTTTTTTTCGGGGTTTTCCCTTATCCTGATAGACGAATGTCGGGTAACTCTAAGCTTCATGGACCCCGGACTCATTTGAGCATCATTTTCACCCATTCCATTCCTCGTCCGATATTACCTAAAGTGGAGGACGTAAATTAAAAAAAAAGGACAAGCAGAGGAGTAGGGTTAAAATTTGCGAGACAAAAACGCATCATTTTTCAGGATGCCTACTCAATATAGTGTCAAATATATCATATTATAATCTCTTTGACTATCGATTACCTCATAATCGTTGTTCAATTTATCTTTAGTTATCTGAAAAACAAGAAACAAACATATGACATTCACGATGTACAATCTTTTGTAAAACAGCTTTTAATGTTTTTATAATTCATAATTCAAGTCCATTTTTCATAGGTAATGGATAAAATTACTTATGGGATTATCAAGGTTTAATATTTATCTTGCTCTTGAAACTTAAGCTATGTTACATTTTTTCACTCGCTAATAAACATGAATTTACCCCGCAAGTAACTATTATTGCTTCGAATTATCAAATACCCATGATTTTTTCTTATAGGAAGACCTTAATGTTTCAGGGGGATCTGTAAAACTAGAGTAATTTGAAAGATACCCTGTAGCGATCACCATTTGACTATACCACCCTATGACATTTTTTCACTGTTTGCTGTTAGCTTCTGAGTGAGACCAAGAAATTAATGAGAAATTTTTAAAGCGCGGCTTGGTCCACCCATATCCAAATAGCAACATTACAAATATGTTAATCCCTGGCTGTTTCTCAATAGGCTATTAGTGGCCTGTAAATACATTAAGCTAACAAATACAGTGGCACCTGTTGCTGTACTTAGCCTCCAGTATCCCTGGATAAGTTAACGGCTCTTTAGGTATTCCCATGGCAGCGACATGTTTTATTAATAAAGGAAGTGAGAGAGAGAGATGTAACGTCACACACAAAGATTTAATTAAAGACTGGAAACCCTTTTCGTAACTCCAGGCAGATATGACTTTAGCTGTCTTCTCCTGTATTACATAATTCACTCTTTTAAATATCAGACGCTTTTACTTAATTTTTAAGCTCTCTAATACTTATAGTTGGTAGAAGAACTGAAATTACAATTTAAATTAAAAAATTAGTATAGAGATTACATCAAATATACAAAGCAAGACTCAAAAGGGAGAGGTTTTTGGAATACCAAACCTGGTGTCAAAGTTCAGCATCCTACAAAGATGCATCCTTATTTTGTCATAAATTTGTAGGGGTTAACGGATTTGCAGCATTTGTATTACAACTACATTGTATATCTTGACTGTGATGACATCCTCGTTCTGCATTGGTGTTTTCTACTTATTGGTATAACCAAGAGAGATGGCTCTGGCGGCTTCGTCTGTGGCCCGCATTCGGGAGGCCCGGGGTCGATTCCTACCTAATATACCTAATACACGTGCCTACCTACCTAATACACGTGTTTTACAGGAGGTATCCTCTGGTCGCCAGGTGAATGCTTCGTAGGCTAATCACATTCCCCGAATTTACTGTCTCTTCATTTCATCTCATATAATTTCTCATCTGGTGGTCTCTTTGAGGGTAGAAGTGTCAGCGGGTGCCTCGGCGGTGTATGGCAGGATTAATTTTTTCCTCCTCCGGTAGGTCGGTCACCGGTCTCCGAAACGGCTGCTGGGACGACTTCCGAACCACAGTAGGGGGGAATGTCCTGACCTGCCGGACGTTTTGATCTAAGTAAAATGTTTGGACCCTGCCCTCTGCATTGTCGAGGTTCCTTGGAACGGCCAACCTTTGCCTCCTCTCACCTCATCCTTCGTACCAAAGCCAGTTTGGGCAATAGGTACAATAGATCAAGACCTGGTCGCAGGACCGAAACTCCTCCATGGTAATCCTAATCCTATTGGTATATTGCGACGTTGTGGGTTCGTAGAATTGAATCTCTAGTTTGCAGAAATTCAAAAAGCTCTTTATTTCAATTAAAAAAAAAACAATTTTCACACTCCTTAAAGGCCCTAAAATGACGCGACGCACACGTACGCTATTTCCAAGGTCTCTCTTTGCTTAACCACACGTAACAAACAAAAGAATTCACTTGCGGCACACTTTAAACCACTACATAGCTGCACCCACACAATAAGCAGCTCAACTCGCAACTCTATTAACAACACAGTGACTTGTGCCTTGCCGCTTATTTATACCCAAACTATTGTGTTTTGATGTTGCCGAGGTTTCACGGCCTTTCACCACGTCTAGAGAAGGAAACAATTATCCAGACATCTCTGTCTCTTTCTCCCTCTGTTTCTCTCTCGGCAAGCGCTTAGCGTTGCGCACCACTATCTGTCTCTGCCCACGCGTAGGTCCGGCTTTGCGCGGCTTCAACGAAATAATGTGATCGGTGACAATATGTAATATTTCTTTTGAGTTCATCAATTGCGATATATTTCTTGCTACTGCTGGTTTGAGTTTTTACACATTTCCACTGTTCCCAACTGATAAATAGTTTCATTTTTGTTTTCTTATTTGCAACAGGAACAAGATATTTCGAAACAAACACTGACATCTCTTTGAAAGTAAATGGTTTTATCTATTTTATATACAGTAACATGTGTAAGCCCGCCTGGTACCGTAGATAGTAGCGTGTCTAACTCACGATCGAGAGCTCTCGAGTTCAAATCCCAGTCAGGGTGAGTTATCCGGATAAGGTTTTCCCGGGGTTTACCCTTATATTGAAAGATGAATGTCTGGTAACTCTGAGCTCTACAGAACTTGAGCTCATTTGAGTACCATTTCGCTCATTTCATTCATCGTCCTATATGACTTAACGCTGGAGGACGTAATTGTTCTTTTAAGCGTATATATCGAAGAAACTACAAAATCCCCTTGTTAATGCATTAAATGACTTCTTTTAATTTTTTTCTATCTTAAATATTCAAAATTTTATATCGTTTAAAGTTTAAAGTGCGTTTTGAAAACTCTTGTATTAAGTGGACATTTTCTTTGCGCGTTCGCTAAGCCGTATGTACTAAATCGAATGCCTTACAAACTTCCGTCTACCTATATCACTAGAATACTCCAGTAGGATAGAACAAAGAAATCCGGGCTACAGATATGTACTTGTTTTTTATTTTTACATAAATCACATTTAATTCACTACCGCCCACAAGAGTTTCTAGGCCAAACTTTGGCAAATATCCTATTCCTATTCGCATCTGAGGCGCATGTTCTAGAATTGCTAAATTCTAAAGTTCTCTTTCCCTTCGAAATATCTGTACTATTTGTACATTTATTTCTCGACTGAGTTCATTTGAGTGCATAATTGGCTTAGCTATACTGATTTAATTAATTGTTATTGGACCAACTTGATAAGGTTTTACTGAGGTTTTTCTTTATCCTGAAAGATGAGGGAGTAATGCTGAGAATTTAAGTTTTATTTGTCTTGTGGAGTGTCTTTAGTTTCTTGGTAGTGTGTTTTGTTTTTTGGTTGTTATGTATCATGACTATTGTTTCAGAAAATCTAAATGTGTAGTCAATCACGAACATATGTGTTGTTGAGTTAATAAGTATTGCCAATATTTTGGAGTCAGATCGATTGATTCACAACATTTGTCGGGTAATTCTAAGATTTATAGAACCTGGCCTCACATGAGCACCGTTTCATCCATCTCATTCATCATCTGATATGACTTAACATTAAAAGATGAAAATTTAAAACAAAGAAGGTATTTATGTTCACAGACACATGGAGACATATATATATACATATATATATGTATGTATACATAACGATAGGTATAAAAGTACTTTTTCCGAATACAGGAGACCTTAAAGCTGACATTTCCAATAAAATTTGAGGATTGAAATGTTAGGTTAACATCTCTACCTATCATATATGAAAGTGGTAGAGAGCGTAGAAAAGAAAGCAGCATTTTATGTAAATAAGATGTTAATTTTCATCCTTATAAATCAATTTTAATAGCCTTAAACTATAAGATATACACGTGATTGCCATAATAAATACACAGCACAAACTATAGTGCAATCCATAAACTCCTTAACCATTTCAATATCAACCAATAATAGGAGACATGTGCAACTTTGGTAGAATATAATACACATTTGGAAGATTATATTACACTATTTACATCTCAGAGAAAATGTTGGAAGTGTCCTCCACAACATCTATACATGTCTGCACTCGTCTCACCATATTCTCTGAAGTTTTACGGAGAGTATCCCATCAATGCTACTTATTTCGGTTCGAATGGATTCCTTGAGAACATCAATTGTCCGTGGCCTATTCTTGTACACTCTATTTTTAGTTACCCCCACAAGAAAAAGTCCTGTGAGGTTAGGTCAGGGGATTTGGGGGGCCACAGGCGTTTTGAGATTATTCGATTATGAAAGAAACTGGTTACAAGTTTCATGGTGTCATTAGATGTCTGGCACGTTGCTTGATCTTGCTGGAAATAACCTTCTCTCAATTCGATATCATCTCCGTAAAACTTCAGAGAATATAGTGAGACAAGTGCAAACATGTATAGATGCTGCTGGAAGACTCTTCCAACATTTTCTCTGATATGTAAATAATGTAATGTAATCTCCCAGTCGTGTATTACATTCTCCCAAAGTTGCACGTGTGTCCTATTATTGGTTCAAAAGTTATGGCCAATTGAAGTGGTTCAGGTTGATATGGATGCCACTATATAATCATGCTTTTATTCATGGTATTTATTAAAACAGTAATTATATAAAGCAATCAAATATTTTAATCATGGTATTTACTATACCATTAAAAAAACTGACGTCTTTGTTGTTTCCCCACGTTGAATTTTGTAATTATATGCAGTTTTGTTCAGCTTTGTTTGTTACAGTTTGTTGCACATCAGCGTGGATCTAAATGAGCAGTCTAACACGATCAAACAAGAATGGTTACCAGCAAAAACTGGTATCCACATAGAGAATATAAAAATACGCCAGCTTGAACAGTAGATGTAAATACACGCGAGTTACCCATTCGTTAATTTCCGTAAAAAACAAACGATTGAGGTTGGGTTGAGCTTTATTTGTTTGATTCGTGTTTGTTCTGAAAACACGACAAAAAATTCTATTCACAAGGGGAGGACATTTTATTACCTGACAATGCCGTTTAACTGAAAGACCGTTAAACGACCTATCTAATAAAACCATAACAAAAAAGTTTCTGTGTGTTTTGGGTTTAGACAAATAGATGTACCTTTTTATTGGTAAATACGACATTACGAGAATTGTTAATGAATGACTGTATTCTTATGTTTTCATTTGTAACCACAAGTAAACCGCTTTTAATATGTTTCGAAGAAGAGAAAAAGTGCGAAATTAAATAAAAATGCGAATCAATTTATTTTTCATTACTTTACTATATAAAGGTCATTCTTTTACTTCCTTCTTTATTTCATCAACATTAATTTTATCGAATTTGGTACACGTGCTTACATACACGCGGTTCCTGTAACTTTCAGGTACCTTATGACCAAGCACGTACACAGCAGGCAGGGTATAGAGGGCTCTGCTTTTTTTCTATTCAAACAAGTAGTGGCGTGTGATAGGGAGTTAGAAAGAGAGATTTTAGGTACAAATTACATTTTTGTTTGTAAATTATATCACCTACATATTTTGTAGACAACGCTAAGTGTTTCGGTCTAATATATATATCTCCATCTTCCCTTTTTAAAAGCCCACCGACATGTTTAAGCAGCTTATGTGCTCCCTTTTTATTCCACTTAATCCCCGAATTTCCCGTTCTCTATGGGTTTTTTCCTTTCGGTTTTGCATCACTTTGTTACATTTTAGTTTTACTCTGATTATATTTAATTGGTATGCTATTCTCAAACTAACTCTCTAAATTTTCAAATATAGATTTTATGATCCCTTTATACATACATTGGCCCACAAAAAGATAAATTCATACTAAAATATGGAATTTTAATACCAACAGCCGCTTAAAGGCTAATTTCACTTAAATAAAATGCTTGAACATACACTTTACTAAAGTATCAGAAAATGTCACTATTATAATTCTCTAAAAAAGTATGAATCCGCCAGTGCTTTTCCAAAAATGCATTTTTCCCTAATTCAAAAGTTTAATATTATTAGCAGAGAAATTGTATTTGCTTTTGGGGAGTCATTTCTTTATTTAGTCGTATTAAGTGTGCCAGTTTTGATGTGATGAGATTGATACTAATATAATGTGTGGCGCACAGTTCCACTTTCCGCTACAGTTTGAAGCAATAATATGGGTAGCTCAGGGTTAGGCAATAAGGTTTATCTCAGGGTATGCGTGGGTATGTATGAGAAGGATGGTTCTAATGACACTGGAATGCCCGTTTCAAACTGATTTAATGACTGCTTCTTTCTATCATTACATTAAACTCGAAGTTGCCGACCAAGGGTTACCAATATCACTGTTTAGAGTTACTATATGTGAAATGATTATTACTTGATGAAACTTAATTCGTTCTTCACGTCTATATGAACCGACAAATATCTTCTCTCATATATAGAATATGAGTAGTTGTCAAGCAGTTTTTGAGATTACTCACTCAGATAAGATGTTCTCCATATCTCCATAAGCGCTTTTCGGTCTAGTTTAGAAAAGCGCTTATGGAGATATGGAGAACATCTTATCTGAGTGAGTAATCTCAAAAACTGCTTGACAACTACTCATATTCTATATAAAAGATATCTCACTTTTAACAACTTGACAATGTCTTCTTTAAAAAAAATCTTCTCTCATCACTTCTAGTCTGCCCTCGACCAAGGGAGAAGAAGAGGACTGCTGTAATCGGCTTCACGCCCCGGACTGAGTGTCTTCCACAGCTGCCTGTGGGTGTGTAACTTTTACTTTCTGGAAGCCCTTTATTCAACCAAGGAGTCCCTTTGTGACTATTTTGTCATGCCATTATTAAGGGTCCGAAGTATACCTATTCAAACGGAGTCAAGTGCTACCCTTTATAACTCTGCTAAGGACACTTTTTCTTACGTTTCAAATGTTAAAACAACTATTCAACCTCGTTGCTATTCGACTCAACTGCACCTGCACGCGTTCCACACAAATATACATTCCTTTGAAATATGCAGTGTCCTATAACTGCAGCAGACTTGATGAATTCAAATACTGGAAAGGTGCATCTGGGAAGAACACATATGTGAATACATTGTTCATGTGTGAATAATCTAGAACTGTGCACATAAAACACGGCGCCATTGGATACATGAAAATGTAAGCAGATATAACTTCTGCTTGCATACATACTCCAACTGTTAGGTCCGTAGGATACCGATGATGGCATGAATAGAAGCTATACTTGCTAAGGAAACTTAATTCTACCGACTGAATTCTACTGTGCTGTTTTTTTTTATTGAAAAGCAAGTTTTACAATCGTACAAATGCATAAAGGTTAGGTCTCATTTCATTTTTTATTACTTTGTATTTGAAAGTCACCTGTATAATTCAACTAGCTGCCTGGTCTTTATATTAGAATCAACATATCATTATGAGCTATACCTGAAATTTTTTTCTAAATATATGAAATTTGATACTTGTGATAGAGTTTAGCTTTCTGGAAATACTTTCGATACCAATGTATATTTATCTTTAAATGTTATAATTGTTTGCTTTTATTGTTATCAAAATTATTTAATTTGTATAATTCCTTAACACTTAGATAATTGATTTATATTTTTGAAACATTTTATATTCATAAGTTTTATATTCATATTTATAAGTGTATTTATTCAGCTATATACACACTATGTCATAAGTAATGACATTTTTTGAAGAAACACAATTATTTGAAGTATATTCTGAAAAGTAATTAATTTTCAAAGTATAGACCATTAGATTCTATCGTTTTGAGCCATCGTTCAGCGACGATGGTACCCGTCTCTGAATTCGGTGACACCCACTTGTACTGCTTCAATGTTGTCAAAATTTCTTCCACATAGAAAATGGGCCATGGATCGAAAAAGATGACAGTCTCATTGTGCGAGACTAGGGCTGTATGCTGGGTGTATAGTAGTTCGATTCTTCCCAATTCCTGAACTTTTCCCATGGTTGTTCGTACAGAATAGGGTGTTGCATTGTCCTGTTGAAACAGAACTTTATTTCTTTAACGCTGGAATCTCTGTCTAAAAATTTTATGAGCTCGTCCCAGTTGTTCAGAATGAAGACCCGCATCAATACCTGCTCGTTTGGAACAAACTTGCAGTGAATCACTCCTTCAAAATTCCAACAGACACTAACATTACAGGGGACCGAACTGATTTTTATTTTAACGATAACTTTTATAGGTTGGCGGGCATCAATTCACTGTTTCGAGGCATCTGGACCACTTTTCGCCACAAGTGACAATCCTCCAGACAAATCTATCATCCATGAAATTACGGATAAGCTGACGACAGATATGCACTCTACATTCAGTTTGTTGAGGTGTCAGTTTATGAGGTACAGGTCTACAGCTTCTGTGTGATTTTCCAAGTGTCTTAATGTGGCGAGGTATGGAATCTTTTGATGCACCAAGTTCTTCTGAAAGCCTATGTGTACTTTTCTGAGGATTTTCTCGCAAAACTTGGTGTGTATTCTCAATATTGTATATTTTACATCTTCCAGGACATGGTAAATCTTTAGTGTTTTCGTCTCCATTGTTGAAACGTAGGAACCATCGTTGTGCCCCACGCTCACTAACGACAACTTCTCCTTACACTTCAAATATTCTTGGAGCTGCGACAGCGGCTTTATCATCTTGTTTGCAGTACTGCTTTAGAAGGACTTTGTGATATCCATTTTGTGATTGTTTATTAACAATTATTGAAGACTGATACATGCTCATGATGTACGCAACACTAGTAATGACATCCTGTAAATATTAGTGCCAAATCAAAGAAACCCAATTAGTTTTCCAAAACACCAAAATAAAAAAAATAAAATAAAAAGCGACTCTACTTATGAGATAACCTAATATGATCTATGTTTAATCCTGGATTCACTAAAACATTCCATTTTTTTTCTAAAATATCGTTATACGTAATCCAGTATTCATGTACATTAATAACGACAAATATAAAGTTACTCTTATGATGCTTGGAGGTCAAAGTAGCAATTCGTAATTGTCAATTATTATATTGCTCTATGTGAGCTCCAAGAGGAAAAAATGAGTTCAGGTTTGTGATAGAAAAGCAACGGCAGGAGATATAATGTGGTTCTTAAACTTTCCAGATCCACTCCATCGAAATGTACCATCTTCATGCTCTGAGGTATAAGACAGAAATCCTTTTCCTCAATATACATCGTCATATTCACACTGCATCAATCTCTAAGGCGAAACGTGAGACATAGGATTGGTAAAATAAGAGAGAAAGAAACACGTAAAGAATATGTGAATGACCAGGAGAAACGTGCCCTTACCTACGGGGGTTAGAACCCGGGAACATCCTTGAGCCAACGTGTTTGGTGACGCACTAAAAGGTTCGCACACATCCGTTGAGTGGAGCTAAACAATTGCAATCCAAAGGTCGGCTTGTTCGTTCGCGGAATTTCTGTGAAGTAATTTTTTTATCCCCATTTCAGTAAAGTTGGCATTCCGGGATACTTAGCGCTACAATTCCTTCCAACAAAGCGATAAGAACGGGAGGAATGCGAACGGCAAAAGTTTGTCTTTTACCTATAAATTATAACAAGTTCTCTCCGGGCTGGGTCGAACGGAGCTATTTGTTATCTCTCGCTCTCTCTGTCTCTCTCGCTATTTAGCTACTTATAGAAACTCGCGCCGAAATAATACTCAGCCTCCATAACTCTACACCATTGTGTCAGTGGAATCTGCTTGCATAATGTGGGTCATGGCACCGCCCAAATACCAACGCTTTCTAGCTACCGACTTGCTCACAGAAAATCCACCAAAGCCAAGTTTCGAGTTATCCTATAGCGTTTAGTAAGACCTAAGAGTATGAGGTGATTCTCTGTACAAATACGAATGGAAAAAGTAGTTCATTTTTCTTCGCCACTACAGTTTAATTTTATATCTTTTCCACAAAATATTATAAGTAAGCTTTATGGTAGTTGAGATAAATATTTTCGAAAATTGCATCAAATTCTTGTCAAACTGGCTTTAAAATTCTACAGTTCTTTACATTATATCCAAACATACATTAGCTGCAATTGTGTTATATTCATGGTCTAATATAATCAATATGTTTAAGTGTAGTAAGAATACGTGAATAAAGTAGGCATTAGTAAGAGCCAAACCTTTTAAGATGGCTTTGAAACTCCGTTTACTTTGCAAGACCGGAAAACAAATGAAAGGTTGCATACAAAATAACGATATCTACATATTAACATCCTTCGCGTAATAAGATTTGCCTGACTTTTAGACTTATTGAACTACATTTGTACCAGTTATGAAAAACTCATTCACAATGAAGAGCACTTCAGAAATTATTCTAAAAAATTCGGGATATAGGCACATTTTTTTCCATTAAAATTACGTGGAAAAGTTAAGAAAAAAATTAATTACTTTCTTTTCTTCTTTTTCTTTTTTTTTTTCCAAAAAATGAAAACTTTGAAAAATGTTCCACACAAGGGATACTTTTTGCTGAGAAATGTTCTTAAGCACCCTGTGTTGCATACTCAGAAGATTCTGAACTTAAATGACATGTTTGGAATTAAATCGAGTGTTCGCTTTTCACATACACACACATACAAACAAGAAGTCTATTCTTAAAATGTAATTTTTCTAATTCGGAAAGCCCTAAAATGTCCAAAGGCATCTCGACGTGGAAAATTTTATTGGAATAGAATCATAATCATAATAACGATGCATAAATGACAAGAGAAACTAAAGTGAAATAAAAATTCCCTTTCAATTAGGTGATCTCAAAATGGGTATTTTTGTGGAAGAACCTCATTACCAGACATCGGATAGCATACACCTTAGCAATCAATGTACGGACATGGGTATTGCATTAGGCCAAGTGCGACATAAACAAACGCCCGTGTCAACAAATACCGATGCGCTGTATGTGTACACTCCGGTACGAATACAAAATGTAACTTGCTTTACAATATTCCATCCTCCTCATTGCTTTCGAAGCGGGTATTACAGTGATCAAACATGTACATTCGTAAATTGTCAAATGTGAATTTTCTGCGCCTCTCGCTGTAACAATATAAAAATATTGGGAGAAAATTCCTTCAACGTCACATGACATATACAACTAATACAAATCATTACAAAAGTGAATCGAGAATATATTGACACATTGCTTCACTCACACTGTTTATTCACAGGACATGTTTCAAGAGCTCTTGCTCCTATCCTCAGCTGATACTCGATTCTCAGCTGAGGATTAGCTGTGGATAGGAGCAAGAGCTCTTGAAACATGTCCTGTGAATAAACAGTGTGAGTGAAGCAATGTGTCAATATATTCTCGATTCACTTTTGTACTAATTTGTGCTTCACTGTCCCTACGCTTCTTTCAAGTTTATACTTTGAATACAAATCATTTTCATGTGTTTGTCCGAGATCTGTTTTACTTCTTATATTACGTAGCACTGAAAATCCAGTATTTTTCTGCAGATTAGGTACTGGACAATTTATTGTTTCCTCGTTTGGTAGGTGGTACATTCTGTACATTGTCAGATTTTGCACAGATCTTCTCGACTGCCTTTAGACAGCTCGAAATTACATTTTTCAAGCTGTTTAATGGCTGTTGATAATTGCAAAAGCTTTTTTATTTATAAAATGGAGATTGACTAATATCTGTTGTGAAAGTAATGCTATTAACACAAAATGTCAAACAAGACAGTTCTACCTGCGTGGGGAGCAGTAGTTGTAATGAAACTAAAGCTAGGCGTTGTAAACCGGACTATACCCGCGTGTTGTCCTCGGGACTGACGTGAGCAGTTATATACTGCGAGACTCGTAAACTTAATATCCCTTTAAAGGTGTATGGGATCCGATGCCTGCTCATTACATACTTACCCCTATTTCAGTTGTGTGGTAGAGTAAGTCAAATTAAAAGTACAGAAATAAAGAACAGCTTCTAATTTAAACAACAATTGAGGATGTACTTGCTAAGGATAATGCCACATATTGGGTGATGTAACGAAACTGACATTTCTGTGCAGTAGGCTTTAAGTATTCCCAATGGTTTAGAAAGTTATTATAAATTCATTCTAAAGGAACGGAATTCAAGGGCTATTCGCAGAAAAATTAAACTGTGCATTTTATTTATTGTGTAGTATCCTTTTTATTTGTTAATTAACGTCTTCCAAGATAGGTTTTATCGGATAATGAATGGAATGTATTTAATTATCTTTAAATGAGCCTAGGATCCACACAGTTTAGTTACCAGATATTCATATTTCAGGATAAGGGAAACCCCAGAGAAAATCCTGTCTAGATAACTCACCCTAACCGAGATTTGAGCTCGGAACCTTTTAAGGGTTAAATTTGACATTTTTAATGTACCTTTTCTGAAGAACTATGAATAATACATCAATGATCTTTATCACATTTACTTACACTATTGCTCAATAAAACGACATTTTTCTTTGTATATAGCATTAAAACTGTAACTGTAATAACTTTGTAATAATAACACTTTTCGGTAAACTTGAAAAGGAAAGAAATTATCAGTTTAATCGATAATAATATATAATTGTTGAAAAAATGTCAGTTTATAAATGTGTGTCAGGCAAGTAGTCTGTGAAAATTTCATTGCTCTAGGATAAGTAGTTTCAAAGAAAACGCACATAAGCCTCACAAAAAAGTTAAGTTACGGGAAAACGAGTTTAATGTTTTACAGTACTCAAAGTCTGTTAAAACATTCCTGCCCCATCAGCGATGTCATGATCTTCTCTACTCCTTTTGTTGTTCCTTTTCTTCTGTTTAGCACTTTTATCGATGTCTTCTGCCTCCATGGCAGCCTTGGTAACACAATATTGGTCCATTTCATTAAAAAAAATGTACAGCTAGAAGTACTTTTGTTTCAAATAACACAAACAAACCTTACCTAAAATTTTGATCATCTCTAGGTATTGTTCAGTTTTTAAGTCCATAGTTATTTTCACAGTTTTCATTGTTTATATTCTCACTTTTCTTCCTACCAGGCCCTCAAGACCTTTTTCCGAATACTTTAGCAGAAGATCTAGCCATTTTCCTCATTCAATAACAATACACACGTTTAGAACCATAGGATCCAAAAACAGTGAAAGAGAAAGAACAAGCAGGTTTTCCAATAGCTGAAAGTGTAAAATGCAGAAGAAAATATCCCTAAACATAAAATATCAGAGAAAGTTCTAAGAAGAGCCAAAGAGTGAAAAGGGGGAGTGACCTACTCAGCAGCATGTGATTTAAACCAACTTTTAGACCCTTTAAATAAGTTTCTGGTGGTAAACAAATTTATATTAATATAAAACACACTTTAAACTATGAAAATAGGCAAAAAGTTAAAATGTAAATTTTTATTGAGGAATTAATTCTTAAAGAATTAATCCTTTTAAGTACAATGAGTCAATTGGAGAGTTTAATGTCGCCTCGGAATGTTGGCCATGGTAGCTCAAGGGGTTAGAGCGACTGGACGGAAACCAGGAGATCCGTGGTTCAAATGCCAGCCGTGGTATTGAATTTTTCAGCTGGCTCTAATTAAGTAAAGAACACCCATATACCGGAGTAATGAATTTAAAAGATTTAATTATTTAAGGATTAATTCCTCAATATAACTTTACATTAAAAATATTCAGCTATAAAAGTTCCTGGTATTTAAGTACTTACAATAGTAAGTCGCCACAAATGTGTATCTCGGATATGAGAACCTTAAGGTGGTTTACCCAGAAAATATAATGAATCAATTGAAGAGTTTAACGTCGCCTCGGCATGTAGGCCATGGTAGCTCAAGGGGCTAGAGCGACTGGACAGAATCCAGGAGATCCGTGGTTCAAAGCCCGGCCGTGGCATTGACTTTTTCAGTTGTCTCTAATTAAAAGAATTATATTTTCACCATTTTTAAGGTATCTTCTCCCCTTAACGTGAGACAGACATGCTACCCCCTGTGCTACCGATGCTGGCATGTATCTCCAATAGCTCTTGGTTTGTCATAAGAAATTTTCATGATATACATCATTAATATTTTTAGTTGTTCAATTACTTGTCATTGTTTATAAGTTCTGTCAACAGTCAGTGTTTGCTCCAACTCTGTGGAAACAGCATGGCATTTTAAGATCAAAGATAACAAAGGTACATTTGACTGTCACTGTTGTATAATGTAGACATTGTGTAATGTAGCTAATATCTGCAGTGATATGAAGTAGAGAGCAAAATAATCCTTCGTAAGAATAGTCTGTATAGCTACTAATACACGATATAGGATAGAGAAATGTAGAATGTCAGATTTTTTGTTTTAGTTGCATTGACTGTTAATTTTTGCCAGCAGCAGCACATCAAGGCGATGTATCACAGTCACGTTGGAAACCAGGAAAATAAGGATAGTATTTCACTGGAACGTGAAGGTAAATAAAGCTGTAAATTCAGAGATACATGAGCCTGATCTCCTGGGGCAGCACGGGTTGATGAAGGGGTTCCTGTTGATAAAATACGCTGTTTCGTTTCGTCTTTGTCGACAAGACTGCATAACAAGCGTGCTGCGCTCTGGTGATAACATCAGTCCCTCAAGTGTCTTTATTTTCCTTGTCTAGCTCGCAGTTAACGTGTCGCTGCTTTCAAATCTGCCCTTTCTTTTGCACTTATCCCCTTGTGCAAATTCGAGGACTGAGTGGGCTCGTTGTGTTTATTACTTTTTAGACTTTCGTGGAAGCGTTCCCTGAATTGCTACATGGTATCATTAACTTCTGGATATCCGGATCTGCTTCCATTCATTTGTACTGATTTAACTCGGCAGGAAAATTAAACCAAACGTTGCATTTATTTTGCGGTGAACCTAAAATCTGTGCTACAGTGTGGTTCTGACTTAAATTGTTTAAGTGCTTTTTAGATTTGCTCCAATACTATTCGCACCTCTTTTTTCCTCTCAGTATCCTTCGTCTTCATTATTTTCTCCTCGTTAATTTTAATTAAAAAGTACATTTAAAACGATATTGCCAAAATTGATTTGGATCTGTTAGGTATGTACTTTAGGGTAAATAGATCATATGAGAGGTTTAAAGTATTAACTACCCCAGAGAATTTATTGGCACAATATTACAAATCAAGATACGTAAGCTTATGCTTTCATGAAATGAAAAGCTTTTAAAATATGTAACATTTAATTACTTTCTAAGTAAGCACTTAGTGCAAATAGAGGAAATAGCCATTATAATCCACAAAAATGTCTATCTCAGTTTCATCGAAAATAAATGTTTTGAACTCCCAAGGTACCAGCAAAATCATTTGTGCCAGTGTAAATATAATAATGGATAGCACGTATCTGACTTTAACATGTCTTTAATTACTGAAAAGTATTGCTTTTCTCGACGAACATGTCTTCAAAGACGGGTCTCCATTGCCTCAACAAATATGAAAACGTATTATGCAAAACTTGCGGAAATATTTGTGAAGCTGCACGTGTCATCTACATTCCCTCATCTCTGCATTAACAAGACAAAGAGTAAACAGGCTGCATTTGTCAGTGTAGTGCGATCCATATAAACCTGAACCATTTCAATAAGCCATAACCTCTGAACCAATTATAGGGGCCACGTGAAACTTTGGGAGAATATAATACACAGTTGGGAAATTACATTACACTATATACATCTCAGAGAAAATGTTGGAAGTATCCTCCACCAGCATCTATATATGTTTGCACTTGTATCACCATATTCTCTGAAGTTTTACGGAGAGTATCCTCGCCAATGTTACTTATTTCGCTTCCAATGGATTCCTTGAGAAAATCAATTGCCCATGGCCTATTCTTATACACTCTATTTTTACAAACCTCCACAAGAAAAAGTCCGGTGAGGTTAGGTCAGGGGATCTGGGGGGCCACAGACGTTTTGAGATTATTCAATTATCAAATAAAGTGGTTAAAAGTTCCCTGGTGTCATATGTAGGACACGTAGCTCCATCTTGCTGGAAGTAACCTTCTCTCAATTCAATACCATCCAGCTGTTCCACAAATATCTTGAAGATATCCATATAAACTTCAGTGTCTACAGCCGTATCAAAGAAAATGGGACCAACGATCCTGGAAGCTGAAACCGCGCACCATACTCCAAAAGTTTCATCATGCAGTGGGGTTTCGTGGATTGCTTGAGGGTTTACAGCAGTCCAATATCTGGTGTTTTGTGTGTTTCTGTAGCCTGATAGATGAAACCATGCCTCATCTGTATACCACGTTATGGAGAGAATGTCTGGACGTGGAATAAGAGGCTGGTGAAGGACACTTCCAACATTTTTTCTGATATGTACATAATACAATGTAAGCTCCCAATTGCGTATTATATTCTCCCAAAGTTGCACGTGTGTCGTATTATTGGTTCAAAAGTTATGGCCTATTGAAATGGTCCAGGTTTATATGGATCGCACTGATAAATAAATGCATGGATTGTAGAAGTCGATAACACTGAAAAAGTAAATGAGTTAAGAAAAATGGAGTTTTTGGTTTGGCGTTATCTTTGCCTGAACGTAGCACCAATTATGTAAATAACCATTTGGACCATATAATTCTTGATATTAAAACCAAATAAAATTGTGTAGTATGAAAATATAAGATATACCCCATATTATGCGTAGTAATAAGGATTTAAAGATCTCATTTACTGATAGTGATAGCCTGACATGGGAAATGTTCAATTCTGGCAGTTTTGTCATCATTTCGTTTTATATTAATGCGTTCCTGTACTATGTGAATACCTTGGAGCGTTTGTTATCAGATGACTAAAGGTTAAACAATTTACAATATTTTAAAACTTCCTCTTGTGTATTAATTTAAATTTAACCTACTGATACTAATGTGACTGCTAGGCTTACTTAGAATCAAAAGGCTGGTTTGCTGAAATTTATAACACCCTTTATTACAATAAAAAGACGTGAAACTGACAATCAGCTATCTTCAAGGCCGACTCGGTGCTCCATCGCACGTAAACAAATGAAATAATCATGGCGGTACACTTCAAACGTCCATTGTTGCAATAACCATCACACAACTGGCGCTTCTAACACTTTGCCGGTATTTATGCCTCCAGTCATTGTTTCTAGAATGTCGTACACCTTCCGAGAACATTCGCGGTGGCAAGAGAAAGACGGAAAATTTCGGAACTTCTCTCTGTCTCTTTCTTTCTCTCGGCAAGCGTCCAACTCTACTACCCATGCGCCCGGCTCCCGCTTGTTGCGGAAGCACAATAATGCCATCGGTGACAATAATTATTATTTTCAAAACATACATAACAGAACTTAATACTAATGCTTAAGTAGTGGACTTCAAGTTAAGCAAGCTCAAACCTTAGCACTACAAAAATTTCAAACCGAGATTGCCCAAGAGTCATTGGCGTCAGGTAAACATTGGTCTGAATGTTGTCTGCAAACACCAAAAGAATATAAGAAGAATGGGAAGGGGTTTATTATCTAGGACTCTCTTGCCTATAGCCAAGGATAGCTGGACCATATCCTTCCCTTTCGGTTTTGGTGTTTAGAAATCCCTATGCTATAGAGCATTTCTACAATTTGGTAAAATGTGCCCCCTCCCCTCAGGTATTAGATATTCTCTATCTCCTGCAGTCGCGAGGTTTCACATTTGTTTTCCATTTCTTTATTGAATGTATTTTCCCCAACTTAATTTTATTTATTTATATGTTTTCCACTTTACAGCAGTTCACCCTCTGTTCCTGCTTTCCAGAGATTCCTGTCGTTCCACTGTCCTTCTTCCAGTCCCCTCTTCTTCACATGACCATATATTTCCTCGTGCCACGTTCTTATGCCTCTTCCCCACTTTCTTCTGCCTGGTACTTCCCACTTTAGGACTTGTTTGGGTCACCGTTCTTCCGGCATCCGTTGTACATATCCATACCACTGTAGAGCTCTACTGGATATTCTGTCTATAACAGTTTCCAGTGCCTCCTTTTCATGTCTAATGTAGGCGTTTCTGATATACTCTAAACTTGATATCCTCATACTTCTTCGAAGTCCATCCATTTCTGTCGCTAATATTCTTTTCTGCAATCTTCCATTTGTTGTCCAACTTTCGGAACCATATCTAAGTGTACTTTCTATTATTATTTTTAAAATTTGTTGGTTAGTCTTTCTAGTCAGAGTCTTATTCCATAAAAGACTTCTAATCGCCTTCCTTGCACAATTTACCCGACTGATAATATCTTTTTCACAAGTGCAATTTTAATCTACAAGGGGCGTCCAGAAAGTAAGTTCTGTTTCAATTTGTCTCCACTGCAGCACTGCAATCGCAGTTCTGCACATGCGCGGTAGACGCTCTGTATCAAGGAGAAGCAACGTGTGCCATTGTGATATTGCTGTCAGCCACGTACGCTTTGTTGTGCTTGTTTACAATGTCGGTGTTGATTGAAAATACCGCCGCTTGTGAAATCAGATCTGTGGTTTGTTTTCTGAATGCTAGGAAAGTGAAACCAATTGAAATTTATTGGCAAATTTGCGATATCAAAAGGTGTTGTGTTTATTCACGACAACGCACGACCACACACTGCAAATGTGACGTAAAACATCCTACAGATATTTGGCTGGGACGTGTTTGATCATCCCCCGTACAGCCCTGATCTCACTTCTAGCGACTTTCATTTGTTTTGCATCTCAAATCTATCCTTGGCGGTCAACACTTCAACAATGACGAAGAGCTGAAAGAAAATGTTTCCAACTGGTTGAAGACAGAGGCGGCAAACTTCTATGAAGAAGCTATACAAAAACTTGTGCCTCGCTATGACAAATGCCTGCAAAATTTCGGCGGTTATGTGGAAACGTAGTTTAAGAGTTGTAGAATGTTGTGCAATAAATAATTTTTCTGTATCTTTACACAATTTAATTTTATTACTAAACAGAACTTACTTTCTGGACGTACCTCGTATTATAGATCCTAGGAACTTAAATTGTTCGACACATTTAATTATCACATCATTTACTTGCAGATCTTCCGAATCTCCCAACTTAATACCGGTCTTATTCTTCTTCACCAACTTGCCATTTCAAGTTTTCCTTCAGCTACCTGAATTGGGATATTCTCTGTGCGTGACCATACCCACGTGCTAAATTCTCGAATATTTTTGCTTTTGCCATTCAGTTGTATAACTCGTTTCGCTTTTATGCCACTTCCTAAACTGCAAAACTTTGTCTTAAATAGTCCATCACAAATAGTCTTTCATTTTTCTTATCGGCGATTATATCTAAGGTCGTAAGCTGTCATCTTGAAAATTGTTATGCAAAATTCTATTCATGATACAAGTTGAAAATACTCCATATTAAATCCATGGAGCACTTTAGTAGCTCCATATTTGGTTTAGGGGTAACAAGCTAGCTTCTGATTGCAAATTAAGCGGTCTGTTACGTCCAATGTGAAATAGAACAGTGAGACTCGCAGCAGTTCCATAAATAGGATCCCAAAGTTCTATTGTCCATTACCATTATTGTGTCTAGAGACACGTCATATGTATGCAAATATTAAAAATTGTGTATATATCATTTATATTTAAATGACCTCGTTCGCAGAATTCTCTCCCATATGTATACTCTCATTCAAATCATCAGTCCCCATTTCGCTCATTTATTTTGAAGATTTCGCAGCATAAATTTTATTTTCTGCTATCTACTGAGGAGGTTACATGATCATCTATGAAAAGAATGGAATATAAACATCGCCTTAAAGCAAAATTTATTAAATGTATTCTATAAACCCACCCGTGCAACCTAGGTAATTTTAGCACATATAAAAGTCAGTGTGTGTGTGTGTGTGTGTGTGTGTGTGTGTGTGTGTGTGTGTGTGTGTGTGTGTGTGTGTGTGTGTATGTGTGTGTGTGTGTGTGTGTGTGTGTGTGTGTGTGTGTGTGTGTGTGTGTGTGAGTGAGTGCGCGTGTGTGTGTGTGTCTTCCTTAGAGGCTACCACATAGATAACCATCCTCACAAGGCGAAAAAAGCAGAGAGTTTATGTGATCACTCTGACATTAAACATAGACTAATAGTACAGTAACATTTCGTATTTCCTGTTATTTCCTTCATTTGTTTTCTTGAATTTTGTATAAGGCTTACTTAAGAAATAAGCTTCTATAAATTTTAGTTAAACTGCTGTTATTTCCTCCCAGTTCCATGAACCGCGGTGTTTGTGGTTGTTAACAGGCTTTTGTATCGTAATTTTTGACATGTCTTATTATATATATATATATATATATATATTCTAAATATTTAAAAAAAATTCAGTCTAAAAATTATCGGGGTAATTTGTGCCAGGCACAGACATCGACGGATATTTGAACTAGTGTACCTAATAAAACGTGATTTAAATGTTGAAAAAACCTATCTTTTCTTACTTTGGGAAAGAGTTTACCCTTAAAAACAAAACACTGTAAATCTAGAGCCTATTAAATCATTTTGTTTGATTCGTGCATTTACTGCACTTGCGCACCCTTAGGTACGTAATCCAACAGAAAATTTCTAAAGCTGAATCTAAAGAGAAAAACAGGATGTTGCTTAAGACCAAAAGCTAGCTGAATTTCCATGCCTCCGAAAGGGAAAGCAAATTTCACGGCACGTAACGGTAATTAAGCTCCAGCCATTGCTGCCAGCCTTGGAAAAAAATGGAGCTGGAGGGAGAAACTGTGTGCGTGGAAGTATGGGTGCTAAAATGAGATGAAAAATAAAGTTAAAATTGAAATGCGCACGATCTGGCCAAGTGGAAAAGAATTATTAAGTTTCCAGGAAGCGTTTCTTTTACTTCATCTAATTTAATGTATTAATTATAAGTTGGCGCATGCGTGATCTTAATTCACAATCAGTGTGGACATTACAACCTGTGGCGCTTATTCTAGAATGGACCGAAATATTAATGCTCCTTTTAGTGAGGCAAACTTGGTTTCTAATGCCTAATTATACCAAATCTCCTCGTGTTTTCCTTACTACACAAAGATAGATTCTCAGTTCCTCTTTCTATGTTTCGTTCTCTCTTTCTCTTTCCCTCTCTGTTAATGTTCCTGTTGGGTTGAGTGCTGAGTTCTTTGGGTGTCGGCCTGTTTACTCCAAAGATGTGAGCTTATCCTGACCCAGACTTGTGGTTTTTACTTGTAGTTCAAAGTGCCAGAACAATTTTAGTACATTTGGACATGTATGTAAAAGAACTCTATTGAGTTTAAATTCCGGCAAACCGGCGGTGCTGACATCTTCCTGGCAATTGACAAGGGTGAGTTTTATATGACATTTGTGTTAGTTTAAGAAATTACAATTATAAGGCGTAAAAGTTTCAATAAAAGGAATAGGTAAATGAAATTTACTAATACTTCACGGAAATTTAAAATCCTAACTGTACAACTACAAATAAGTCTGCTACTGTATATATTGCGACCTTTGGTCTGAATTTTCCAAATGAATTCAGTAATCTCGTTCAGTTTTCATCGACAGTTCACTTAGTTCACTCCAGCACTTTACTAATGTGAACTAGTTCCCCGATTTACGTCGACTATATGAACTAGTTCAACTGTCCCTTCACGACAGTCGTCATCAGTTGTCTCTGGAAGAACAGTGGTTTTTGTTGCAATCACGAATTCGCTGGATAGTTCGCTCACTTATTAAACTCATGCATTCTCTATCGCTTAGCGAGACACTTTGTTATTCACTCACTTGGGAAAACTTAGAACGTTTACTTACTGACTCGCAAGGGCGGGTGGCTTATGTAGCCATAGCCATAGAAGCGTTCTACATTTGTAAAAGGACTTGTTTACGCGCAGGGTGAGCGCGCATATTATCTTGTTAGGCTTCCGAATGCCAAGCGCCAGCTTTCCTATATCGTTGGACATGCTTGTCAAAATATGAAAACATAAAGGTAGACGGACTAGAGGTGCCCCTACATTACAGAGGCATAAATTAACTAGCCATATGATAGCAGTAGGAAAGAAGCTATTGCCAATAACAAACTCTTAAGTTCAATTAAAGTTAAGTCTAAAAGCTCAAACCTGTACATCGCCTCGTGTTGCTAGTTCAACTGAACTTCACTGTAGTCCCAGATTTGCAGTATAATGTTAATTTACGTATATCATTTTGTATTTAACACAATTAAACCGTTTGAGTTATGGCATCTATAAACTTCTAAGGGTATTATAAGACCTGAAGCTTTCCTGGCGACGAACATGCTCACTTTTTCTCGGGCAACAAGCCAGGTGAAATCACGATTAAATATCGAAGTTTTGGGAGTGTGCATCTCTCCCATCAGGATATCTATAAAATGTTATAACCACAAATGAAACACTTGATATAACACAAATATAAACAAAGACAAAACACTACCAAAATTCCCATTACTGAACAAAAGACAGTTTTCAGTAAATTAAATGCCAGGTCAGGAGATGGCGTGAGTATAGAAAATTGTGTTAAATAAACGTAACTACTTAACTTGATTATCCACCTGTATTGATATTTGCTTCTTAAATCGAAGGATTTCCATTTTTAAGGCCAGTTTCCAAGAAGAGCTGAACTGAAATCCAGCATCACGACTAAGCGTGCTCCTTTCAGAGGAAGTTGAATTAAGGAGGCTTTGGCGATTCCCTCTGAAAGGAGCACGCTTAATCGCGATGCAGGATTTCAGTTCAGCTCCTCTTGGAAACCGGCCTTAAAAATGGAAATCCGTCGATTTAAGAAGCATAGATCAATACAGCTTGATAATCAAGTTAAGTAGTTAGGTTTCTTTGACACAATTTTCTATACTTAAGCCATTTCCTGACCTGGCATTTAATTTATTAAAAAGTTTGTTCAGTAATGCGAATTTTGATAGTGTTTTGTCTTTGTTTATATCTTTGTTATATCCAGTGGTTAATTTGTGGTTATAACATTTTATAAATATCCAGATGATGGGAGAGATGCACACTCCCGAAACGTCGATATCTAATCTCTTTTCACCTGGTGGCCGCGCCGGGGCTCAGTGGTTAGACTGCTTGTCACTCACCAAGGCGGCCCGGGTTCGATCCCAGGTGACCGCAAAGTGAGATTTATGGTGGACAACACGGCGCTGGGGCGGTTTTCTCCGGAACCTCCGGTTTCCCCCGCCATCTCATTCCACCGATGCTCCATCTTCATCTCATGTATCATCAGTGTGACCGCCTGCGCTGCCGTATGTAGTAAAAGCGGGCGTTAAAGTACGAATTGCAGAGCGTTTGTTTCAAAATGTAGAAGTATAAAATTTGGAAATTAAGGTCATCTTTGGGTACATACTTTCAATGCTATTAGGTATAAACATTAAATTATTTTTAATGTATAATTTCGTCAGTTTCTCAGTTATTATTGCATTTATTTATTGTATGGCAAATGCTTCATACGATAAAATTTTAAAACCATTTCTGAATTTGTAAGTCGTTTACCTGATTGTAACTTACAAAATAAAATATGTTTTTGAAAATAAAATAATTTTTCAATTGTATTACACGAAAGTTTTAGTGGTTTTGATGTTTTAAATAGATTTAAATATTAATTACTCAAAATACGTTAGAAAGAAAAACATTTACATAACAAATAGAATTCCTTGTGTTTTTGGAACAGATATATATATATATATATATATATATATATATATATATATATATATATATATATATATATATATATATAACAAATTTCATATACCAAGGATTTCTAATTTAAGAATAATTTAAGAAAACTATATCACGAGGAAGACTGAAAAAAATAAACTCCAAAAGTTCAGATTTCTAAATGAAAATGTGTGCTGTTTAATTTTTTCTATATGAAGTAACTGTAGCTATTTGGAATAGAAAAGTCAAAATACTGTTTAATTTATGCCATCTAAGCATTTTTAAATTCACAGGATATAATTTGAATATTTGTGAAATTTACACTATGTTTGAGTATAGCGTCCCGTTGAAAACTTGTCTCTGCCTTAGGTAGAAGATAGGAAAAATTTCACCTGGACAGCTGAAGCCAAAGCTATAGAATTTACCAAATTTGAGTGCCATCTACATGCAAGGATTTCCTGGTCTAGTTTGTTTAGTCAACGACAAGACATCCTTGAAGGTGGAAGGAAGAAGGAAGAAGAGTGAACAAAAGGAGCAGCTGATGATGGCTATAGAAGAAGTTGCTGACGAGGACGTACAAATGGAAACAAAGCCGTGTCGTTAGGGTAACGTGTAGGTACAGGCCAGGGAAAAAGTCTGTTAATTAGTCGAGTCGTCGTCGCTGCTTGGAATTCCGCAAAGCATGGCTCCAATTAAGCGGTGCAGCGCCAACCTTCTCTTGCTGCGGTTACTACCAACCTATCTCAATTTCTAACTCCACCATTTAAATTAACTAACGTAATTTAAATGTCTGCGACGAAAAGAACAGCACTCACGTTTATTATTACGGTTAACTTTGAGTGGACTGTTGAAATAAGCCACTAAACGTGTTGAACGTTTACAAAATGATACATCGATTCACGATAAAGGCAGAGGATCAGTTCTGGGTGGGAATAAGGAGCTATTCGAATAGGCAGTGTTGCTTATATAACAAAAATAAGTCAGCAGCTCATCTTTATGGCGTTTGTGTACCTTATATTCAAGAGGTCCCGTATTCGAATCTCAGTTGGTATGAGTTACTGGGATAAGATTATTCCGGGATTTCCCTTAATTCTAATATTGGGTAACTTAAAGTTGTAAGGAATTCGTGGTTGTTCGAGGTTTCGTTGATAAATTCCAGCTTTTGATCTTCCGATTTGAACCTACCAAGCTAATGTTGTAAAATTTCATAACTGATAATTTTGTGTAACTTCTGCCATGAAATTAACTCTCCCATTTTTTATTTATTTTACTTTTTTATTCATAAGCTACCTATTCCCATTGCAGTTGTATTTACAGCCCGTTGAAAGGATAGAATACATCGCTGGGTAAAGGAAAATACAATAATACTCAGACAGGAATCGAACCTAGGAGTCTAGAGCTAGGCACAGAAAGGTTTATCAAACTATGAACAACTAAAATCTACTCTAAAATGGGCACCCATGTGTTATGTTTGCGACATTTATGTTAGAGAATTTAAAATATGCACGTACTGAAGGCTGGTCAGGTAGCTCAGTCGGTAGAGCGCCTGTCTTACTGGGGGTCCCGGTTTCGTTTCTCGGCTAGCGGTGGGGATTTTTCTCCAACCAAGATGACTCCCCATCTTCCCAGAGTCTGGAAATCTGTGAATGCGTGCGTGATCTAATGATACAAACTAACGATTACGGGTTAACAACACTGCAGTTAAAGGCGGGGTATAAATATAACAGAAAAAAAAATCGAAGTAAAAAAAAAAACAACAGTTTATTCTGTAGTAAAATTTGCATCTTCAAGTAACAAACCTTTGACCTCTGCATGTAACTGGCGTGGAAAACAGCTCATGACAAAAAATTGAAAGATTTATAATCGATTAAAATTGAAGAATGATCGGTACACCATGATGTAAATGAAATGAAATGTGTAGTGTTTAACGCCCGCTTTTACTACATACGGCACCGCAGGCGATGACACTGATGATACATGAGATGAAGATGGAGCACTGGTGGAATGAGACGGCGGGGGAAAGCGGAGATCCAAGAGAAAACCCGCCCCAGCACCGTGTTGTCCACTACAAATCTCACTTTGCGGTCACCTGGGATCGAACCCGGGCCGCTTTGGTGAGAACCAAGCGGTCTAACCACTGAGCCACGGCGCGGCCTCACCATGATGTGGTACACCATAAATTGGTTTTCTGAATGAAAGATGTCATTAAATTGTACGACAGCATCTAAACGTAATTTTACGAGACTTTTCATCAGCGCAAAAGGTTTAAATTATTGTTCAATGATAAGAAGACCGCCATTAAGTTAGTGTGGCATATATAAGTGTGTTGGCATCAGTTTTTATTCATTTGTGACAAAATTAAATCAAAACTGCCCTTCGGTAGTTCATCCGTATTTTGGCAGGATAAAGTGCCCTGGCATTCTGGTGGTTAGAATTATAAATTATACTCAGTAAGCAGAGGGTTGGGTTAGATTTTATATTTTAAATTAAATTTACCTAAAAAAGCATCAGTTATCTTTGGCGACTATTTCTTAGAGACATTATATCAAGTAATTAGCTTACTGGTTGTGTTTTGCTTCATGCTAAAATTAATGAAACAACACATATAAAGTATAAATAAGCAAGGAAAGAATAAAATTTAATGTGAGAATATTTTCCTATGTTAAAGGAAATTCAAGGAGGCAATCAAACCAAAACATTCCAATTGACGGCTTGGATTTCTCTAGTTTTTCCTGGTGGTAAGATGAATGTTATAAGGTTTCCCACCAATCTTAATGCTTTTCTCTTTCAAGTGAATAAATGTTTATTCAGAAATATTATGTCAGAAATAATTACTTATGGGCAACAAATTGGTTTCTAGAGCATAAAAAATTATCAACACCATATACCTTGAACTTATACATATAAAAGAGTAGTATCTACATAAAAATTAAGGACACGGCAGGGTAGGTAGGGCAGGGTTAGTTTCTCCACGAAGGGAGAAAGTAAGATATAGCAATCTACTGTGCAAGTTCCAGAACAAGAACAATTTGGGTGTATTATGTTCACGTAATTTTTGTAGCCCACTCATTTATTTTTATGTAGGTACTGCAATCTAACCTTCCAAAAACTTACCGAAATATACGTTGAAGATATAGTGTCACTATGGAATTCTTTTTAAAGAAAGTAAAATTTTATAACGTATTCAAAAGCTTATATCACGGACAATAAAGAAAGAGAGAGGAAGGATATAATTTTGAAGGATAGGGAGGCAATTACTTAGATATTAGAAGCGGAAATGAGAAGGGAAAGAGGGAGAAAGGGGAAAAAGAAAGGAAGAGCAAGCAGAAAATACACAGAGATAGAATGACGGCGATAGATATTTCAATTTAGTAATAACATATGAAGTTTTCGAGTACACTTTCCTTGGCATTAGCTCTTTCCGAAATATTTAAAGTTGTACATTTAAATATTTCTAGTAAATAATCAGTTGTGCTAAACCGTTAAATAATAATAATAATAATAATAATAATAATAATAATAATAATAATAATAATAATAATAATAATAATAATAATAATAATAATAATAATAATAATAATAATAATAATAATAATAATAATAGTAATAGTAATAGTAATAGTAATAGTAATAGTAATAGTAATAGTAATAGTAATAGTAATAGTAATAGTAATAGTAATAGTAATAGTAATAGTAATAGTAATAGTAATAGTAATAGTAATAGTAATAGTAATAGTAATAGTAATAGTAATAGTAATAGTAATAGTAATAGTAATAGTAATAGTAATAGTAATAGTAATAGTAATAGTAATAGTAATAGTAATAGTAATAGTAATAGTAATAGTAATAGTAATAGTAATAGTAATAGTAATAGTAATAGTAATAGTAATAGTAATAGTAATAGTAATAGTAATAGTAATAGTAATAGTAATAGTAATAGTAATAGTAATAGTAATAGTAATAGTAATAGTAATAGTAATAGTAATAGTAATAATAATAATAATAATAATAATAATAATAATAATAATAATAATAATAATAATAATAATAATAATAATAATGATGATGATGATGATGATGATGATGATGATGATGATGATGATGATGATGATGATGATGATGATGATGATGATGATGATGATGATGATGATGATGATGATGATGATGATGATGATGATGATGATGATGATGATGATGATGATGATGATGATGATGATGATAATAATAATAATAATAATAATAATAATAATAATAATAATAATAATAATAATAATAATAATAATAATAATAATAATAATAATAATAATAATAATAATAATAATAATAATAATAATAATAATAATAATAATAATAATAATAATAATAATAATAATAATAATAATAATAATAATAATAATAATAATAATAATAATAATAATAATAATAATAATAATAATAATAATAATAATAATAATAATAATAATAATAATAATAATAACAATAATAATAACAATAATAATAACAATAACAATAATAATAAACAAAATAATAGTAGTAATAATAGTAATAGTGATGATGATGACGATGATGATGACGATGATGATGATAATCATCATCATGATTGGAAATGGACACTGTATTTTTTCGAGTGAGAGCAACGTGACAGAGATGTTTCAATTGTTTACCCTGCAAATAAAACCCTAACGTTCGGAATGGATATACAAGTACATAATATATTGCGAAGAGAAAATTTACCGTTACGGACTATGAAATGAAAGTTCACAATTTGGATCCATTAATTAGTGTTATTTTTAAAGGGTTTTTTCTGTGTTTTTGCTGGTTCTGAAGACCGGAAGGTTTCCTTAACATACTTAGTTTTCCATTATAAACCTATTTCATGTACCTTAAACATATACCGTCTGTGGTGCCGTTTATTTTTTTTCTTTTCTTTTTTAATTAACGTCCTTCAGCATTAAGTCCTATTCTAAATTGAATTAAATGGATGAAATGACAGTCAAATGAGTCCAGGCTCCGCAGAGCTTTGGTTTACCAAAGTTAATTTTCAGTGTAAGGAAACCCCGGAAAAAACCATACCCAAATTAATGATCCAGACCGAGATTCGAACTCAAGATCCTTTGAACCTTAGGTAGATAGGCTACTACTACGCAACACAGGCGGACGCTGTGGTGTCATGTGTACTGAGAAGGGCATTAAAATATTTCTTATAAAGTACAATAAGAAAGATAACAGTACCATAATATATGGAGAGAGAAAACGAGGGCGGGGGAATGATATAATTTCAGTAGTAGTAACGAATATATAAGTTAGTGTTACTGTGATTTTAAACTTTGTTTCTATAATATATTTTATTTACAAAATGCTTAGATAAAACATCCAATTGTTCAATGTGATGAACACAAAAAATGTGGCGTACCAATAATTGGCCTTTTGTGGCAGTGAAATATTCATTTTATATTCACGATATTATTTGCTTAAAGTAAAAATCTTGGCAATAGAACTTGAAGAAAATTGATGTGTGTACCAAAATCGAACCACTTTCTTTCTGCTTACCCGTTTTCTGTTTAGGACTTTCACCTTTACCCATGTAGGAGTGTTTTGTGCCATTTCAATGTTGTTTGTTTTCTTGTAAACGAGTTACAGATCTTTGTATATTAAATGTGGCGGCAGAACACTCTCGCAATCTCGTTAAGGGCCCTTGAAAGGGAATCCTTCTCTGGCTCCCGAGGGAGATCGCAAACTGCTTTGCTGCCGGTGTTCCTGCGGGAATTCGATCAAGGCTCGTTCCTACACGCGCCATTGGCTGCAGGTGAAAACGCCTTTTCTTGATTACACTCTGATGGTAGTCCTTAGAGAAAAATGTTGAGTTGCTTCTTGGCTTTCCTCTCTGTCCCTACCCTATTTACATTGCATCTTCATCCCATTCCTTCTCTCAGCAAAATATTTATTTTTCCTTTATTTAGTTATAAATGTTAACACATTTTCTCTGCTTCATTGTAAACTGTATCTTCCAAGTACGAGATATGGGACATATATCAGAGGGAACATGGGAACTTCTGTGTCCCTATGTCAGTAAATAATATATTTATTAGGGTAAACTGAGTTAAATACCAGAGATTTTGTCATTCTCCAATGATGTAACATAATGGTTTTCTGCCAGAAATGTCCCTAAGAACATTTTTATAAAGTACCATATGTTAAATACATTTTAATATGAAATTATCTGTGTCATTCCGAATGACTTTTTAATAATTAGCAAATCAATAAAGAAAAATTCACAAAAAAAAAATCTTTAAAAGGTCAGATTTATGGCAAAAAATCTTTCTGCAGTTAAGTATTTATGAAATATTCTTAGCTATTGACTGAAGTTTTCAAAAAAGCTTATGCATATCTCAAATAGAACCGTCAGTCTATTTTCCCTGGTCACTTCAGAGCCATCTCAGAGCGACTAGCTCCTAAAGGTTTCCATCATTATTTATGGCTACTGCACTTCCATATTTCCGTTGTACCTACAAGGAGGAATGTAATAAAACCATTTACATATATTGTTCCGCAGTTAAGCGTTTAGTATATAAACGGTAATATTTGTTTAAGAATAGAGTTTTGAAGATAAATGTAGGAAACAGAAAGCAATCCGCAGTAGTTAAATGTTATTTTAAATTTATTAGTAAAATAATTCATTGTAAATTATTAAACACTTTAGTGGAAAGTGAACCACATTTAGAAACAATTGCAGGTAAATTTGTGATTAAATAGGTAAAAACGAAGGAAAAATGTATAAAATGAATGTGCTTAACGGCGATAGTAGTAGTCTAAAATTATAAAAAAATATTATTTGAAGGTTATATTATTTACATATGATTTAAAGAAAATTGTATGTAAATTACATAATTGGTAATGAAAAGAGTTTCACCCCAGAAAATTTGAACCATTGACATATGAACTAACTTCTGAGAATTGCCATAGCAACAACAAATTCAATAACTCCTGACTAGCCAGAGTTGGTGTCATTCTGAGTATGAACGTTGTCGAGCTAAGAATCAAAACCTTATCAGTATGAGAGAGCTCGATTTCAAGTTAATATTGTGAAGGAAACCGATGTTTATAAAGTTATTTGTTAATTTGTGTTACAACGCGCTTTTTAATTATAAATTGGAATATTTAAAAGAAGTTGAAAGATTATTTCGTTTCATTTAGTAAATTTTCAGCGTGATTTTCCCAGTAAGTTTTGCCAAATTTTAAAATCATATATGAAGAAAGAAGCTTCAGAATAAAACAGGGTAATTAATATTCAAGCTTAAGGGATATAGAAGCTGGTGTACCACAAGGGAGCGTACTAGGTCCTATCTTGTACCTTCTTTACACCAGGGACATGCCACAAGAAGAAGAAATAACTATGACAGATTTTGCCGATGATACAGCATTAATTGCAGTAGGTGATACAATAGAGGACTCTACAAATAAACTTCAGAAAGCCCTTAATAAAGTCACTAAGTGGACAAATAAATGACGTGTTAAACTGCATGAAACTAAATCTGTACATATTAACTTTACAAATAAGAAAATAAATGCTCTTCCTGTTAAAAGAAATAATGAAATAATTCCTCAAGCCCAAGCAGTGAAGTATCTAGGCATGGCTCTGGATTCACAGTTAAACTGGAAGAAGCACATTGAAAACAAAAGAAAGGAGTTAAATGTTAAATACAGGAAACTTTATTGGCTTATTGAGAAAAATTCTGTACTTGAACTTTATAACAAGTTATAAGTATATAAACAGGTACTAAAACCAGTATGAACATACGGAATGCAGCTTTGGGGCTGTGCAAAGAAGAGTAATGTACAATGTATACAGCAGTTTCAAAATAAAGTTCTAATAGCAGCAGTTAATGCACCATGGTTTGTGTGAAATGATAACTTACACAGGAATCTTAAAATGAATACGGTAGCTGAAGAACCTAGAAAAGCAGCCAGCAAACATTTGGAAAGAGTGCAACAACACGTAAATACCGAAATGGTGTAAGTGTTAAGTGAGTGTCAAGTGAGACGATTGAAAAAATTAAAACATTTGACTTGTCAAGGGACCACAGGATATAGTGTGTGTAATGATATGGGAGTCCTCACTGGAGGACCATCCATTAACAGTGAATTTTACATCAAACGAGTATTAGGTACTAGATGAGCATATGCTCAGTTGTAGTTAGTCTAATTTATTAAAAAACTTAGTAAATTACTTAAAAGTCCCATCTGAGACCAAACCCTAGGTAAGGAGTATTTATGCTTCGACTGCAGCAGCCTTGGACATCTAAAGGGATTGCTCATCCTGAGACGCTACATCTGAGTAAAAGCTCTGATTGAGACGCTGCGAGAGCCGAAACATTGACACGATCCCCGAGGACAAGGCTCAGGTACATCAGCTGCGGTACAGCATCCCAATCCAGAAAACCTGCCGCAAAAGTCGTTTTAACAGATTGCAGAATAGCACCAATCCATTCGAAATTTCGTTACAGCCTACCGTGCTCTTTCTTGTTGGATTATTGAAGAACTATTGGGCCACTTTCTCTAGTAATGAGTCTGTCCTTTATTCCAGACAGGAAATTGGAAAGAAGGCAACATGGTATTAACTGTAAATAAAGTAAGAAGCAAAATATTATTCACAAAATATCACCTCTCCCCAGCAATAGCACTGCAAAATTCAACATTCGAAAGAGGCATCGGAACGGAGGAACATATTAACTTAAAGCCCATATAAACTCCAAATTATGAAAAAGCAAACACGTTTGGCAGAAAGGGAAAAGAAAAAACAATGAAGCTTAAAGACAGCTAAAACGGCCAAGAAGTTGAAAATTGTAAAGAGAACACTGACATTTCACCCAGAGTGAAATAGGTAAAGAAGAGAAAATATCAATTGAATCGTGGATAACAATGAAGAACAGTTTATTGAAGACTCACGAAAATAACGACAATATTGAAGAGAATGCCATATTAAACAAGCGTTATTATTGCAAAGAATAATAAACATACAATGTAATCCAGAAATGCGTTACGTCATAAAAATAATTTATAGTCCAATACTACACTCCTATTTTGAGCATTCAGAAATTGCAGGGATGCAACATTAAATACCTTTTAATTAAATTTTATTTCAAAAGAAAGTGTTCTAATATGGAATTAAAGGTTTCTAAAAATGAGACATTTAGTTTTTCAATGTTAAAAATTATTGATATAAGAAAAACCTAAGGCGTCCGATACCATACACCCTTCCCCTACTTCCAACAGCCATAGGGATCTGCGTGGTCGCCGGTATAAACTGCCTTCTTCAGCAGTGGCACGGTCTTCGGGCTTGTAAATTGTTAGGACTTCTACATGTCTGTGTGATCCGTCTGCCTGCAGCTTGCATCCTTCCCTGGTTCCTTCCCTGGTTCCTTCACTTCATCCCTTCCTCCTTTAAATCTATGTATGTCTAGCTTTGCGAGGTACTCTTCTATTGCACAACCTAAACCTAAACTTGGCACAGTTGTATAACAGAGAAGGTTAAATTAGCGCGTAATGTAAACAACAACCTTATGAGTCATTTTAGATGTCACTTTCACGCCTAAAGCTCCCATGGTCTAAACACAACTTAGAACTGTAGAGTTGTCGTGGCCTGACTGTTTAAGAAACACGCTGTAAGGAAGGAATATTTGATCCCATGTCTCCGAGTTTTCAGCCATATACCACAATCATTTCTTACGGGAAGCAAGATTTAGAGTAGCGGCAGGCTGCGATATTTCTCCCTGTTTAGAATCAACGTCCCCATAAAACAATATGCATGGACCATAAAAATGTCACGAAGTTTGTGTCATAAATCCAGGCGGCTTTTCTCCAACCCCCCTCCTCCTCCTGCTTTCTGTCGCTGCTTGCAAAAATGTATCGTTCTTAGCGAGCTTGTTGCGATATTCACTTTGTCGTTTGGTATGTACTGAGGGTTACCATGGTAACATGTAACAGTACTCCTTATATGTGTGGCACTGCTGTTCATGGAGGTTGCATGTCAGCCACTTAATGGTTACTATAGCAACAACCTCATGCACTCAGCTACCCTCCAAAATGTATTGTGCATAACACTTGGATAATCGACATACTTAAACAAATTTACTGTCTCAGTATGAATGAATCCTTAATTAAATAAAGGTACAGATAACGTAATACCTGCCAATCCCAAAGCTATCATACCTTATTTACTTTTATAATACACAGAATAATAAAAAAGATTAGAGAAGACTAGAAGTAAAACGAAAAGAATAACATTATTACAAGAAGACATCACTGCAGTGAAAAAACAATAAACGACAAACACGTTCAAATCAAATAGTTATACTTTTATTACCGTTTGTGTATTTCATGTAATTATTGGCAGCATTTTCGAATTTTTTTCCACTCAATGAAAATATAATATAAATTAAATCGATGATTCCCTCTTGTGAAGCACTCCTTGACTGCGAATTCAACTACAGATACTTGAATGACACCAGAAATAATTTGGTTTGTGCAATCCTTCCCAAAGAAACATCCGTCTGCTCCCGCCCAACATTTCGGCAAGCTTGTGTCTCCACACTGCACTGCCGTCCTTTGATCTTGATACCCGCGCTGCCTCCAATTAACAAAGACCTGGCGACACTATACTGGGAGTGGTAAATAAGTTTCTGGTAAATAATAAAGGCAAATATCGTTTATCTAGGCTGCCTATGTTTGCTGCTGTGGTAAGAGTACAACTGGAAAGGTGACTCCGAAAGTCAAACACGTTTGTTTCAGGATGCTGTCCATATCTACTCAATGTGTAATAGGACAAGGAAGTGCAGCCCTAAACTATAGCCAACGAAACAAAAGTAAGGAATACAGAAAAAGCATCGAAATTCGAGAATATTCTGTTTATTTTGACGTTAAAAGCTCTCATTAATTGGATTTGTAGCACAATAATTGAAGAAACAAATGTGTCTGTTCTAGTAAATCACTCTCTGCATTGACAAAATAGTAATTAAGATCTGATAAAAAGTAACAAAATAGCTAAAATAATAAAACACCAACGCAGAGACAGCTTTATACCGACTCAGATCAACTCTGTCCAGTTTTGAAAAGTCACTTTGGTAATGCAACCTAGTTCAAATTTTTACTTTGACTTTACTTCACTTTCACATTGACGAAATGGCGCAAAGAAATTAGCAGGATATATCAGGTACTGCCGGAACGTTTCACTCGCTGGAAAGTCGAACACAAGCCTCTCTAATCTCTTGTAATAGCAACACTCACTGTAAGTCATATCACTATTCGTCACCCAGAAACCGCTCAATAAACTCATTAAACTATTCATTGACTAGAAAACTTGTTTATATAACTGCTGGTTAGTGTTCCAGGGTTCCGGAGGTGGAGAGGAACGAAACCTCCAGAAGATACTACTTATTTCTGGAGAGCGTTTCTGTGTTTACGCTGGGCGAGAGCGCTGCCGTTTCTATTTTTTCCTGTTAATATCTCCAACTGCTGTACGCCAAAATCCCCACAAGCTTAGGCAGTGTTCCTTGGGTAACAATACGTCAGACATACAAACCAGTGGTGCAATGTACGAGGTACGTCCACAAAGTAGGTTCTGTTTGGTAATAAAACTAAATTGTGTACAGATACAGAAAAATTATTTATTGCACAAAATTCTACAACTCTTAAGCTACGTTTCCAAATAACTGCCGAAATTTTTCAGGCATTTGTCATAGCGAGGCAAAAGTTTTTGTATACTTTCTTCATAGAAGTTTGCCGCATGTGTCTTCAATAACTTGGAAACATTTTCTTTCAGCTCTTCGTCATTGTTGAAGTGTTGACCACCAAGGAAAGATTTGAGATGCAAAAACAGAAGAAAGGCGCTAGGAGCGAGGTGAGGACTGTACGGGGGGTGGTCAAACACGTCCCAGACAAATCCCTATAGGATGTTTTTCGTCGCATTTGCAGTGTGTGGTAGTGCGTTGTCGTGAAGAAACACAACACCTTTTGACATCGCAAATTTGCCGATAAATTTCAATTGGTTTCCCATTCCTAGGATTCAGAAAACGAATCACAGATCTGATTTCACATTTTAATCAACACCGACTTTGTAAACAAGCACAACAAAGCGTATGTGACTGACAGCGATCTCACAATGCCACGCGTTTCTTCTCCTTGGTACAGAACGTGTACAGCGCATGTGCGTAACTGCGATCGCAGCGCTGCAGCGGAGATAAATTGAAACAGAGCTCACTTTTTGGACGCCCCTTGTATTACATTGTATTATCGTGACGTATTATATTTAACAAATAACTATTAAAATTATTTGAAATAGCTTTAGAAAATAGAACACGAATATTCATTAGCTACGCATAACTATAATTACACCCCTGAAACCGTGTAACACGCTTCCCAGACCTCACCAGAAATTATACCTCTCTCTTCTACGAATTCCGTACCTACCAGTAGTATCCTACATGCCCTCCATTTGAGGTACAAACATTTTGCTATTCAACTACGAGGAGCGAAGGACAAGTGACTCGAATGTTTCAAGACGAGAGGTGGACAATGTATTATCCACATAAATCAGTGAATTATAAAATCGCAAATTTATTAATATTCCTTACCAGGCATGTTTTAACCGCTCTTGTACTTCCGCAATAACATTCATAGCAACTTGTTTCCACAGTTTATACCTCTGCAGAAAATTTTCTTCTAATAGCTCCTCAAAGTAATTTCTCCTTATAGGCCGTACTCTACCACAAATGTCATTTAGACGGTCTTAAATATAGCAAATCGACAACAACAGTTGCATTCACGCCCGTCATCTTGAAAATTTACAATTGTTAAGGAGTTAACATCAGAAATTTCACTTGTTAGTTTAACAAGAGATATAACACGAGTGTTAAGCTAACACTTGTTGCTAAAATTCAATTTTTGTTATAACTATTGTTAAACTCGTGTTAAATGTTAGCATCTGTTGGTGAAATCGGCAATTAACATATAGCATAATCTAGAATATCCAGGTTTCAGCCACGGTTACCTAATTTGTGGTGAAACTTTAATATTACTTTTCTGACGATAAAGTAAAAATGCATAAGGATTATAATTTCTAATACCTCTGGAACGCTTCGTTCTGTTTTTTACTTCCCAGAATTACATAATATGACATCCGCTTCATAAGGGAACTTTTTCCTTTGGATAGTGAGTAGAAAGCTTTGTGCGTCAACTTTTGTTATTGTGTATAGAAGCTTTACTTACATTTTACACTAATGTCTGTTTACTGTGACAGATTTCACCGTTTGATCAATGACTTGTGTATGACAGCACCTACAAAGGCTCTTTAACACGTCTGCAGAAGACGTCATTTGCACTCTGCATGTCTGCCAAGTGAATTCCAGGGTGCTATTGTTTTCATCAAGGAGCACTTTGTATTGTTTGCTCCACAATATTTAGGTCCTGCTGAATCTAACAGGCAAAAAGACATACTTTGTCTAATTTAGACACTCACAGAGCATGCCTTAATCCTACTGATTTTGCTGTTTAATTTATATTTTATAGCACATTTATTGAACTGAGATATAATGAATAAATAACATTTTATACCTTTTCAGTGAATATTTTACCAAAAATAAAATTTAAGTCTTTTAAATGTTCCATCATGTTAGCTTCACTACTTGCCTCTTACTAAAGTCTATTAATAGGACACGTGTGCAACTTTATGGGAATATAATATACAACTGGGAAATTACATTACACTATTTACATCTCAGAGAAAATGTTGGAAGTGTCCTCAACCAGCATCTATACATGTTTGCACTAGTCTCACCGTATTTTCTGAAGTTTTACGGTTACTTATTTCGGTTGGAATGCATTCCTTGAGAACATAAATTATCCGTGGCCTATTCTTGTACACTCTATTTTTAGTTACCCCCACAAGAAAATATCCGGTGAGGTTAGTTCAGGGGATCATGGTGGCCACAGACCTTTTGAGATTATTCGATTATCAAATAAACTGGTTTCAAGTTCCATAGTGTCATTAGATGCATGGCACGTTGCTCCATCTTGCTGGAAATAACCTTTTCTCAATTCGATATCATCCAGCTGCTCCACAAATGTCTTGAAGATACCCATATAAACTTCAGTGTCTACCATATATAATTGTTGGTGGAGGTCACTTCCAACATTTTCTCTTAGATGTAAATACTGTAATGTAATCTCCCAACTGTGTATTAATTTCTTCCAAAGTTGTACGTGTGTCCTAATATTGGTTCAAAGGTTATGGCCTATTGAAATGGTTCAGGTTTATCTGGATTGTACTATATAAGAAATACAATGTATCGGTATACTATGTAATTTTTTAAATAAAATACTATGTAATAAACGTTCAAGATACAAGAATAAAGGTGCTGTAGGGAGGTAAGATGCAGAAAAAAGTTTCAAGTATGAAATATGACTCTATCAGGTAAGGAAAAAGTTTGGAACAATGAGTGCCCTCACATTACTATGATTCTGTTTTCTTCACTCCTCCAGTCCACAAGTCTCAGAACGTGCAAACAAATACCTTTCAAACCACAATTTAAAATTATTAGGGCCGTACTGCATGTGTATCGAGCAAAGGAAATCACAAGATTGCTTCAAATTGACCAGGTTTTGAGTTAAACAATACAGTAGGCTTTTAATTAATTAGAGCCAACTGAAAAATTCAATGCCATGGCCGGGATTTGAACCACAGATCTACTGGTTTCCGTCCAGTTGCTCTACCCTTGAGCTACCATGGTCAACGAGCCTTCCTGACATTAAATTCTCCAATTGACTCATCATATTTCGCGGTAGACCACTTAGGGTTCTCAAATTTGAGACAACCACTTGTGGCGACTTACTATTGTAAGTACTTAATTACCAGGATTGTTATCGTAGGTTATTTTTAATGTAAATTTATATTGAGGAATTAATCCTTAAAGAATTAATCCTTTTAAATACATTACTCTGGTATATGGGTGAATTTTAATTAATTAGAGCCAACTGAAAAATTCAATGCCATGGCCGGAATTTGATCCACGGATCTACTGGTTTCCGTCCAGTTGCTCTACCCTTGAGCTACCAATGGCTTCCTGACATTAAATTCTCCAATATTTCCCGGTAGACCACTTAGGGTTCTAAAATTTGAGACAACTTGTGCCGACTTACTATTGTAAGTACTTAATTACCAGGATTTTTATCGTAGATTATTTTTTATGTAAATTTGTACTGAGGAATTAAATTTACACTAAAAATACAGTAGACTACTTCAATATGTGGATTTGGATTAAAAATACAGAAAAAGCTAAGCTAATCAGGACAACAATGCTTACTTCATTGCAAAATCTCCCTGAAAATTGGATATGGTTATAAGAGGACCCAAGAGGAGGTTTGTGAGTAGTGATAACCCTGGATTAAGCAAGTGGATTAACGATAATCCTGCCACCAGAGTGGATTAGAGCGCTAGTGTCGCTTTTAATCCGGTGGTGGATTAGCGAACTATGGCGCGAAAGTTTGGAGAAAAAACATGGTGGTAGGATTATCGTTAATCCACTTGCTTAATCCAGGGTAAGCTATATGGATTAAAAGTCACGTGACAATATGGATTAAAAGTCACGTGACAATATGGATTAAAAGTCACGTGTCTTTTTGGGATAGGTTTGTGATTAAATGTCACGTGACTTTAGCAGAAGGAATGGAGCGGTGACCAGTTTGACGTCCAAGGAGCAAAAGGATGCAAATGAGCGGAGAACATAATTAAAAAGGAAGGAGGAAGTGACGTGTAAGTTTGTGATTGGTTAAAATAAGAATGTCTTTGATTGGTTGAAAAGGTTAAAGGTAGAGATTTGGTTGGTAGGAATAAAAGTATTTGTGATTGGTTAGAAAAAGTTGGAGCAAAGAAGAATGGGGAAGTAAAATATATAAAAGGAGAGGTGAAAATGAATATGCACAAAGATGATTTTGATAGCGATCGCGTTGATAATAAGCGTCACAGCTGGCGCAGAGGATAGCTGCGTTAGTTTTGGGAGATGTGGGTTTATGTTAAATAACCAAACGGGACATTTGGAAAATTTGACAAGATGCGATAAGGACTACGAATTGTTGTCTAACTGTACCTGCGTTTACCGTAAGGGTAGTGGATGTAGGTTTGGATCTGATTTTATTAATATGGGGACACTGAAGAACGTGTATAATTGTTTAAAGCCGATAACGAGATGTCAAAGCGGGCGGAATTGTGGAGGGATGATGTATGGGGGTGTAAAGTTTGGACAACTTCAATGTCCGGAGGGGTACGTAGTAAATTCGCAATGCGGTTGTGAAAAGGGTAAGATAAGGAAGGAAGAAGGTTGCAAATTTTATAAAAAGCCAGTGCGCATGTATACAAGCGACAACAGTTCGATTCTGGTGGAGATGGTGGATTGTAGTTTATTGGCGGACACAGTTGATTTACCAGAGGGTTTGGAATTAGACTGGAAACTAACGCCGGAGGAAAGCGAGCTTGTAATGGCATATAGTGTAGTAAATGAGATGAATTCCTACTTTTCTGATAATTTTGTTTACATATTTGGAGAATGCGGGAATGGAGAGTGGCAGTTAAACTTAGGTGGGGGTAGAAAATTAAGCGGGAGGGTAAAACGTGCCTCAAGGTGGTCTGCGGAGGGTAATTTGAGAATAAATTCAGAATGTGAAGGAAATGGTGGGACTGCGGGTAGGGTGTCGGTGAACAGTATAAGGAAAGCGGCTTCGGAGAGGTGTAAGAAAGAAATAAATGGAGTTAAACAAAAGATGAGAAAAGAATGCGATAATAAGACGAGAGAAAAAAGAAGAGAGGTGGATGCAGCGAAAAAGGAAAAGGAAGAGTGTGAAGGAAGGGCAGCACGAATAAAGGAAATGATGGAAAGAATGAAACAGGAATTGGAAGAGAAAAAGCAAAACGTGACGAAGCAGCAGGAATTGGTAAATAGAATAAAAGGAAATGTGGCTAAATTGAACCATGACTTTGAGGCGTTAAAGCAGATGATTGCAAATTTGGAGAGCGCATGCACGCGCGGAGTGGATGAATTTCCTAACTATGAAGGAAATTATGACGAAGATGCGGTTTCCGAGGAGGAGGCAGCGGAAGCTGAGGGAGGAGAGGAAGATTCACTGGAATACGAGACGAAGTAAAAAAGGAGAAGGTAGCTGAAAAACAAAAAATACAAGAAAATAATATAAATTACTTTTCATATGCAGGCATTTTGCTTATAGGTATTATAAACGTGTAGGCTGGTGTACTTGCATTGTGCTTACTTAATGTTACTTAAAACCCAAAAAAAAAACGTTTTTTTTTTTTTTTTTTTTTGCATTTGCGTGATAGATGTGCACCATATAAATTACACTCTTTCGAGTGGCAGTTAAAAAAAATTCTGCAATATTTTCATTATTAGAAGTAACTGTTTTAATGACAACTAAGAGGAAAATATTAGGAGTAGGAAAGGAACCTGTCATGGTAAAGTATGAACGAGGTTAAATGTATAAAAACACAAAAAACACAGGATCAGCAAAAGTAAAGAAGCATAGGATTATATATTTTGATTAAATAATAATTACATGAGCAGTGCATCAATTAAACATATAACTGAAATGAACAATAAAAAAAAAGATGTCAAACAAAAGTTAGTGGTACGTGCCTTCACACAATGAGCACGGATACTGCGCTTTGACGTTCAAATGTCTGTAGATTATAGGAATGTCATAAAGTTTACATGCTCTACGTGCAAGACATTGCAAACACAAAGTTGAGTATGACCTATAACCCTTTGGACCATACCACCCCGTGTATGGTTTATATATCCGTAGCAGTAAATCTTTTTGTTTTTGGTCATATTTTGCAGCTGTACATGCGTTGCACTTTTTTGAATTTTTATCACAGCACTCCATAATAGAATAAAAAAAAATATTACAGCAAAAAAATTACTGACGAATGTAATGTTGAATGGTTAAGGAACCGCACTTGCAAATATATGTATGTAAATGAGCATATGGGTTTGGAATGTTATACTTCAGTAAAGCACGATAAGCGATGCAAACAAGACACCTTGGTTGGTATATGGTGTCACTGAGGGCAAAAAATTCAATAATTTCGTAGGGTGATCCAAAATATATAAAATCATTTAGAAAGGGATCATTAGTTGTGTAAGGTAATCGGTTAACCATCCATTCAATTTCTTCCTCTGGGGAAAATTTACTTTGAAAATTGCAGCAGTTCATATGCCCAAAGTATAATGAAAAGCGGTAATATAAAGCAGAATAATTAAAATAATAATAAAGAGTGTACAAACCTTGAACAGCACTGGTGTGATGCACTACACACTATTTTAATTCATAAAAAACTAAAACACTAAAACACTAAAAAATAATTATTAGCAGTTTTTTTTTTAAAAAAAAAAGCAAATACTATTTGTGATCGCATAAATTCCCTACGAGCTGGGTCGGTACTTCTTTTTCTTGAGTGGTGGCTCCGGCGACAATGGGATCCTCCGAGCAAGCTTGCGCTTCACCTCCGCCGTAATGGGCACCAACAGCGGCAAAGCTAGGTTGCTCACTTCTTCATCATCATCATCCTCCAGGTCAACGTCTGGGATGGTGTGAAAGAGCCTGTCGTACCCGTCGTCCCCGCAGTTGAGTGCCAGGTCAACGTCTGATATGGTGTGAAAGAGCCTGTCGTAACCGTCGTCTCCGCAGTTGAGGTTGCAGCACCAACCAGCACTGTGCTGCACCAGCAGCACCACCGCCTGAGTTTCACACGAAGTCTCTTGAAACTGTTTGAGTAAGCTTCGTCTGGCAACAGGTTGATTAAATTTTGAGGGGGAGCAGGAAAGTGCGTGAATTAATGAATTTGATGGTGCTGATGCTTGTTTTGCCACTGGACGTATTAGGGGTATATTCTGGACGTTTGTTGGGGATCTTTGAGGAGAGATAGGCGTGAAAAATTGGAACGGTGGTGGAGAATTGGGAGGAGTTGGTGAAATTACTTCTGGAGCAGAAGTGTGGGGCGAGAAATGGGTTGAAGAAGAAGGAGCAGATGAGGAACTCAGAACAATTGTGTTATGGAATGATGCAGGCGAAACTGGCAAAGACGGCGGTGTTGGTGATGGGGAAATAGAGCTGATGTTTGTGTCTTCTCTGAAGTTGAACCCCCGAGCGGGAGAACACACGGGGGTTGAAGTGCGTGGTGGTGGAGTTGCACAATGCGTTTGGAAACGAGAAGCAGTGGAAGAGCAGGAAGGAGAAGAAGAAGAAGAGGAATACACAAGGGTTGTGGCGCTTGAAGGAGAGATTGGTTTAAACGATGGCGAGGTAGAAGGTGCACCACTGTCAAACCGGGGAGCACGGTTGTAAGCACAAGAGGAAGAAGAAGCTGAACTCAGGATAACGGTGGATCCAGTGTGTGATGCTTGCTGGTGGCCGCTGTCAAAACTTGAAGGGTAGCCTTGACCGCGAAAATCTTCTAGGTCAACCGCCAGTGAAGATTGGGTTGAAGCAGGAGAATCTGGCGATTCAAGAACTCTGCTGCTGGTGGTGCTATTCAACTCCGGTGGTGGCTCGCTGGGCGATGTGGGCTCATAAACCCACTCTAGAGCCGGGTACTGAAGGCTGTTGTTGAAAGAATTGTCGCCATCCTGGTAGTTGCCAGGATACCCAAAGTCTGGTTGGAGAGAAACAGTTACGTGTCTTTCCACCACTCCTGATTCATAAAAATAGTGTTTGCACACGGTAGTCAGCACAAGTCGTCTTTCCATCACGATGAAGTGCCGGTGTCGACCTTATAAGAGCAGACAGACGAATGACGGGCTTGAAAGGAGCACTGCAGATTATAATGCTCGCTAGCGTGAGAACTCACGTGATTCAATATGGCCGCTGTGATAAAAGTTGCGATAAGTTTAGAAATTGTTGTGTGAACGGAAGTCTCATTAGCAGAAAATTGGTGAAATGTGGTTTTGTGGTCGATGTACAAAAACTTGTTTGATATCGCAACCGGATGTTGCGGTGGTTCGATGGTGGGACCGGAAGCGCTCCGAAAATTTACCCGATTAAAATTTGGGAAATTGTGGTAAGATAACCCGCTGATAGTTTTAATTAGGTTCTTAATGCAGAGCGCAGCCGGAAGGTGTGGTTTTGATAAGCGCGCTATAAAAGTTCAGGAGCGATAAACTGTTGCCGAAGTGAATTTTGTGTGTGAAATAGCTAAAGAAGTGAAATAATAGCTTCAGATTTCAAAAATACATATATTACCGAAAGGCAAATTATTACTGATATACCAATTGATCGACAGATGCAACATACGTCTGCATTTGCGGGAAATAACGAGTGTCTACATTGACTTTAGCAGTAGCGTTATTTTCAGGAGAAAAACAAGCTGTAAATCAAATAACCGTGAAGACTTAGGATAACTAGCATTTTAGAAAGTGAACATTGCCGTTGCGCGAGTATGGACATGACGTCGGACAACGTGGAACAGCAGAATGCGGTAAGTGGCGATTCTACCTTGCAACCTACGTTTGAAATTTTGGTGCAAAGGGGCAGGGAATCGAAAAAATTATATTCAGGGTATAACGAAACAGACATATCCGTGACGCCTATGCCTTTGGGAGCAGATCCTGGGAGGTGGGTGCTTACAATGTTTGATGAGCTTGTAAAGTTTGTTAAGACAGAGCTTTTGAAGAACGAACCCGGGTACTTAGGAATATCCATATCGGATTCCAAACAATCTTCCAAAGCATTTAATATGAGCGTTCGAAGGGCAGATCAAGTGAATGCCGAGGCTGTTCTTAAATCTATAGAGAGAGTCATGCAAAGTAACGCGGAATTTTTGATGGGAGGGCCTCTGAAAATTACTTGCGTTTGGACTCGAGAGGTTGCGGGTTCGTGCTTTAAACCGTGCGAGGAATGCAGGAGGAACAAGGGAATTGTAGAAATTGCAAACAACAAGGACACCTTGTGCGTTCCAAGGGCGGTTGCCGTGTGCAAGGCAAAAGTGGATGGCGACATCAATTATAACACCATTCGGAGGAGTGAGTTCTTGCAGAAACAGAGAGCTGTAGAGCTATGCGAGGCGGTAGGAAAGAGCGATGGCAGGTTTTCTGTAGAAGACGTGAAACGTTTAGACGAAATGCTGAAGGAATATGCCTTTACGGTCTTTGCAGACCATTCGGGAAAGAACGTGCTATATAAATCGAGAAAACAGAGTGAAAAACACATCGATCTTATGCTGCACGATGGACATTGTAACGCTATAGTAAACTTGAACGCAGCTTTAAAATGTAAATGGTACTGCCGAGAATGCTGCTTTGTTTCTAAGAATAAGAAGGAATTCCATCGCTGCGACGAAAAATGTGCGAAATGTCACCAGGTATGCCGTGTTGGCTCTTACGATTACTTACGCTGTAATGAGTGTCATCGCGATTTTAAGGGGCAGGTTTGCTTTGACAATCACAAGAAAAAAGGCGCGTTCTACCCGAGTGGCATGTCTGTGTGCGATGTGGAAAAGGTCTGTCTTTCTTGCAATAAATTATTGAACTTAAGACACCGCAAGACAGCCCACCAGTGCGGCGAAATATTTTGCAGTCATTGCAAGATACACGCAGACCCAAACCATCAATGCTACATACAGCCGTATTGTCCTAAGAGCACTCGAAGCGATTTTGTGTTTATGTTCATTGATTTCGAATGCACGCAAGAGACTCCATATTTGGAAAAGCGGGACACGTTTCAACACGTTCCAAATCTTTGCGTGCTGTACCAGGCTTGCCCCTTGTGCATAGACGACCAGCACAAGATGACGTACTGCAGGTGTGGCGTGAAAGAATGGGTCTTTGACGATAAACCGGTGACGCAGCTGTTTGCTCACATCACTCAACCTACGTTTGCAAGTTGTGACGTGATCATCTTGGCTCACAACATGCGCTCGTATGACGGGCAATTCCTATTACGTCATATGGTGAGCGAACTTAAATGGACGCCCGAGCTTATTATGAACGGGAACAAGATATACAAGATGAAGTTTGGCAACGTTACTTTTCTTGACTCATTAAACTTCATTCCCATGCCACTATCTCGCTTTTCTAAGACGTTCCAGTTAAAGGAATGCAAAGGGTATTTTCCCTATCTATTTAACACTAAAACCAACGAAGACTACGTGGGACCCGTGCCAGAGCAGAAGTACTTCTGCCCGGATGGCATGTCTGTTGAGGGTCGAGAGGCCTTTGAGAAGTGGCATGAAGAGATGACGTCATCGCAGTACGTGTTTAGAATGAAGGAGGAAATGATCAAGTACTGCAAGATGGACGTGTTTCTCTTGAGTCAAGGAGTAGCAAAATTTAGGAAAGAATTCCTCCAAGAGAACGGCATTGATCCTTTTAGAGAATGCGTGACCATCGCACAAGCGTGCATGTGCGTATATAGAAAACGATTTATGCCCAAGAACGCCATCGCTCTGCTACCTCCGGGCGGTTACCGTCTGGCCGATAAGCATTCGCGCATTGCTTGCGTTTGGTTATCGTGGGTGGAAAAGCAAGAAAACGTTATCATTCAGAGCGCTTTTCGAGGAAGAGAGGTGAAGCTATTGGGTCACAAGGTGGACGGTTATCGGCAGGAAGCCAATATGGTCTACCTGTTTCACGGGTGTTTCTTTCACGGGTGTAAGCGTTGTTTTCCTAACCGACACGCCGTCATTTACTCCACGGGAAACGAGACCATGGCCTCTAGACTTGAAAGCACAGAGAGGGTCACGCAGCTGTTGAAGGAGGGGGGCTATGACGTCATAGAGATGTGGGAATGCGACTTCCACGCCATGGCGCGGAGGGACGCCGAACTGGCAGAATTTGTCAAGACATTTCCCATTCCCGAGCCTCTCAACCCAAGAGACGCCTTCTTTGGAGGCCGGACCAATTGTACAAAGACCTACTGCGAGGCCAAGGGTGACCTGACAATGTTCTATGTCGACATCTGCTCTCTGTATCCGATGGTGAATAAGACGAAGGCATACCCTGTGGGACACCCGAAGATCCACTTGGATCGCTTTCCCGATCTGAAGGACGTACAGGGCGGCCTCATCAAGTGCACGGTGCTCCCCGCGGAAGGGCTGTATCACCCCGTACTCCCGGTGCGCGTCAACGGCAAACTCATGTTTCCACTATGCCGCGCGTGCGCAGAGGAGGAGAACCAAGAAGACTGCCTCCACGACGAGCAGCAAAGGTGTCTGACGGGCACTTGGGTGATCGATGAAGTTAAGGTCGCACTCGAAGAAGGTTATCGCCTCGTGAAAGTGTTCGAGATGTGGGAGTATCAGATGGTGAGATACGACCCCGTCTCCGGACAGAAGGGTCTATTTGAGGACTACGTGAACCAATTTCTCAAAATAAAGACGGAAGCTAGCGATTTTCCCTCCCACTGCGACACCCCCGCCAAGAAAGAGCAGTACGTCAGGCAATTCCTCGAAAGAGAGGGCGTGCAACTGGATCCGAACGCCATCGAACCCAATCCCGGAAGGCGAGAGCTCGCCAAACTGATGCTTAATTCCTTCTGGGAAAAGTACGGACAGCGGGACAATCTGTCCACTTGCGAGCTCGTTAAGGAGTATTCGAGAATGCTGGAACTTTTAAACGATCCGGGAATCGAAGTGCAGACGTACCTACCCGTTACCGACGACGTCATGTATGTGGTGTGGAGGTATGGCGGGGAGAGCCCAAGAGTGAACCCCACCTCCAACGTCGTCATCGCCGCCTACACGACCGCGCACGCTCGGCTCGTGTTGTACTCCTATCTCAGGAAACTGGGCGACCGGGTGTGCTACTTCGACACGGACTCCGTCATCGCGACCCGCGTACCCGGGGATTGGACGCCGTCCGTGGGGGCGTTCCTTGGGGACATGACCGACGAGCTCGAAAAGTTCGGCAAGGGTGCCTACGTTTCCAGGTTCGCCTCCACGGGGCCGAAGAGCTACTGCCTGGAAATAAAGGGACCGAAAGGCACGCACCAAGTGTGCAAGGTTAAAGGCATCACGCTCAATTCGGGCAACCTAAGGCATGTGAATGCGGAGGTCATGCGCGACGTAGTGCTAAGGGACAACGATAAGGCCGTGGTGCTGTCGGGCACGCAGATAGCAAGGAAACCCGGGTGGACCGTGGTGACGGAGCCTTCCAGCAAGACATTCAGAATGGTTGTCAATAAGAGAGTGCTCACGGACAACTTCGATTCCGTGCCCTACGGGTATAAGAGGCGGCGCGCCATTTAAACAACGATAAATGTGACGACATTTCCACCCGCGTGCTCATTATCGGAACATATGGCACCCATGACGCAACCTCCGGACAATATTAGGAAATTTAATTTTCCGAGCACTATGCTCGTTGCGGGGCCGTCGCGCTGCGGTAAATCCACTTTCGTGAAGGCGCTCATTTGCAACGCGGAGGAGATGTTTGACAAAGTTCCTAAAAGGGTCCTGTGGTGTCACCCTCCCGAATACTCGCCCAAATTAAGGCGCATGCCCATACGCTGCGAGACGCATGCAGGTGTGCCGGAGCTATCGGACGTGGGGGAGGATCACCTCGTCATTCTGGACGATATGATGTTTGACTGCGACCGCCTCTCCGTGTCCAATTTCTTCACCAGAGACTCGCATCACAAGCGTTTCGGAGTCATATACATTCTGCAGAACGTCTTTCCTCAGGGTAACAAGTTCAGAACGATATCGTTAAATTCAAACTACATCGTGGCGTTCAAGAACAACAGGGACAAAATGCAAATAGAAAGGCTGTGCCAGCAAATCGAACCCAGGAACTCTAGGTTCCTATTAGAGGCGTTCCAAAAGGCTACCGAGCATCCTCACGGTTATCTGGTGTTAGATTGCACGCAGTACACGCCGGATCGTTACAGGTATCGAACCGGCGTGCTGCCGGGTGAAACTCTTTCATATTTCGTGCCCAACGATTGTGAATGTTTTTAATGGGATTAAAAAATTGCCAAGCGTTCATTCGCGCTCAAACATGCCTAGAGGAAGGTCGAGCGTTGCCACGCTCAGCAGTCCGCTGATAGCGAGACAACACGGAAATTTAGTGGCCTTGGCCAAAGCCAAGCCAGCTGTGCGGAAAAAGTTGCTCAAGGACGCAAGCCCCGAGCTGATCAAGGCCGTTTCCGAGTGCATGTACAACGTCTGTAAGGGTAACGTGCAGCTGCCCACAAAGTGTCTTAATCGTTTAAAAAGGCACAAAACTTGCTGGAGGAAGTTAGTCGACAAGAGGCTTCCACTGAAGAAAAAGAAGCAAATCTTGATACAGAAAGGCGGCTTCCTACCAGCTTTCCTCTTACCGGTCCTGGCTTCGTTGGGCAGCGCCCTCGTGTCGAAGTTTGCTGGATGAAGTACGCTAGGCAAATAGTGGTTGCTCCGCAACCTAAAACAGTAGACAAACTTCACCTCATAGATAAAACCATTTCTAGACTAGCCAAGGACATCGACCGTCTCCAGCGCGAAAAGATGTCTGCCGACGAAAAGTGGCGCTTAATGAAATATAAATTGAACAACTATCTCGATCTCGTGACACAAGTGAAAAAGCCTTATCTTCGCGATAACGACGCCGACGACGACGACGACGACGATGACGTTGAACTGTTGCACGAGGAGTCGGTAAAACAGGAGCCTAAAACCGTAAAGGTTAACCCCTTCTCGCCACTCAAGAAGAAAAGACCAACTTCTCCTTCCACGCCCAGAAAGAAATCCAGTGCACCCAGCTATAACCTTCGCCTAAAACAGTGGAAACCTCTGTACAAGTAAGCGATGAAGGAATGGAAGATGCTCAGACGCTTTTACGAAAATCCGGAACACCCAGCCGGCTTCGGATCGGTCAACGCACTTCGAAAAGCTACCGGCAAGCCGAAGGGTCACATTGAAGCTTTTCTTCGAACCCAGGACAGTTACACGCTGCACAAACCCGTCAGAAAGCGCTTTTCTACGCGATATTATCACGTGACCAATATGGACGATCTCTGGGAGGCGGACCTCAACGTCATGAACAGCGTCAAAGAGCATAACAAACCTTACGCGTACATCCTCACCGTCATCGACGTCTTCTCCAAGTACGCTTGGGCCGTACCTCTAAAATCCAAACTTGGGTCCGAGGTAGCACAAGCATTTCGCTCCATATTTTCCGAGCGTGTTCCTAGGGTTCTGCAGACGGACAAAGGAACCGAGTTCACCAACAAAACCTTTAGGGCTTTTCTGAAGAAACACGGCGTCCGTCATTACACCACAAAGAACAATGTTAAAGCCAGCGTCGTTGAGCGGTTCAATCGCACTCTCAAGACCAAGATGTGGAAGTATTTCACGCACGCAAACACTTACAAATACGTGGAGGTACTTCCGGCCTTGCTCGAGTCGTACAACAGTTCGTATCACAGATCCATCAAGATGGCGCCCAAGGACGTCAACGAGACCAATATCGCGCAAGTGTACCGCAACTTGTACGCAGATAGGCATGCACCCCGCACAAGGGCACCAAAGTATGCCGTGGGGGACCACGTGCGCATTTCCAAAGAAAAAATGAAGTTTGACAAGGGGTACGAGCAGAACTGGACGGACGAAATATTCGTCATCGACAAGGTCGTGCGCGGTCAGCCGGTGGTATATAAACTGAAGGATCTCGCCGGAGAGGATATTGACGGCAGCTTTTACACCGAAGAGCTGCAAAAGGTGGAACTCCCTCAAACGTACAAAATAGACAAGATTTTGGAAACCAGGGGTCGCGGGCGCAACAAGCAACTTTTGGTAAAGTGGAAGGGCTACCCTTCCAAGTTTAACTCTTGGGTCCAGGCTTCGACGATCGCTTCGATATGATCAAAACCGAACCATTCTCTCTCACGCTCGTGAGCAATGCTTCCATGGATCACTTTAGCGACAACACGACTTCCAAATTTTCCAACATACTGCCCGAGCGAATAGTGCTTCAAGGGGAGTGGGAGGTGGCTCTGCAAAAGGTGAGGTATCCGGTTAAATTTTACAACGTGACCGCAGGCGACGCGCAACTCATCGGCACCAGGTACACGATGACTCAACTACCCACGCATTCCAAATTTAGCTTGCAGATGCCGCCGGGTATCGTGCACGATCCTAAAGATCTGGTGACCCGGGTAAACGCCGTCATTCAGGAACATTTGCACGTGGATAACTTCTTTGTGTACCTCGAGCGCAATAAACCGGTCAGCATTAACGAAGCCGCCACGCATGCGCAGCAACTTTCCGACACTATCTTTGATGGGTACGTGGAGACCGTGGTGCGCGTTCCGAAGACCGTGGTTCCCAGCGAGGTGAGCGATGCGCCGGTCAGAACGAAACCCCCAACCCGAAAACCAAACATCCAAAGACCCAAACCTACCACCCAACCGCCTAAACCCAACCCCGCAGTGAGTTCTAAACCCACTCCGCCACCGGAACAGCCCGACCAACCGCCCACCGAACCTCTCCATCGAGTTCATAGCATGATGTTGTCCCCAGCCATGGCCAAGATGCTGGGCTTTGATCCCTACACCAACATCGTTTTACAGAAGGAGGCAAAACACCCCGTAGATCCCTATATGGGGTTTCCTTACGAAATGTTCATCTACTGCAATCTGGTTGCACCGCAAGTGGTGGGCGATACATTTGCACAAGTGATTGAGAGCGTTGCAGTAGAATACGAGAAAAGCAACAACACTTACATGTCCGATGAAAAGACCTTCTTTCCTCAGAATTGGGTGCCACTCGTTCAACAAGACTTTAAGACCGTCAGCATAGATTTAAGGAACGGTTATGGCGATCTGCTACCATTTGCCGACGGCTTTTCCTCCACTATAGTTCTCACCTTCCGGCCAAAGAAACGATAATGGACGTGCACACCGTCACTCAATACTATCTCAATCAAGCCGGCGGTGCTTTAGACCAAGGGGATTTCGTTCTCTACCGCGGTAGGCGCTATCAGCGCGGAAGCGGTCTCTTTTCTGCCCTAGGAAGTCTCTTCAGAACCGTTCTACCCTTCTTGAAAAGCGGCGCAAAGGCTGTCGGAAAGGAGGGGCTTAAAGTGGGCGCTCACGTGCTGTCCGACGTGGCCGCCGGAGGAACCACCCCAAAGGAAGCTTTAAGAAGTAGACTTAAGGAGGCTGGGTCCAATCTGAAGCGTAAGGCAGACGAAAAAATCGATTCTATGCTAGGATCGGGCGTCAGGCGACTAAAGGCAATAAAACGCGCCAAACCTACCAAGCCGAAACAGTCTAAGCTGAAACGCAGGAGGCGAAAGGTGCAGGACGTGTTCTCGTAATGGCCGAAACCGTGATCCACATGAGCTCCGAACTGGACCTCTTCAAGGACCTTCCGGTTCAGATGAACGTCGAAGAGTCTCGGTTCATATCCCTAAACCCTCAAAACACCATCATGAAAAATGCACCGATTACCTTTCATTATTCCGGAAATGCAGACGAATACCTCGACCTTTCTTACGTCGTTCTAGAGGTATTTGTTCGTATCGTTAGCGAAAAAGGAGAGGAGCTCAAGGACGACGTGCTTGTCACTTTCGTCAATAACGCCCTAAATTCACTGTTTCAACAGCTTGAGGTGTCGCTCAATAGCGTCATGGTTTCCATGCCGCAAGCCGGATATCCCTATAGAACGTATCTCGAAACCCTCCTCAATTATTCTGAAGATGCCATGAACACCAAGCTCCAATCCACCCTCTGGAAGAAGGATACCCCCGGCATCATGGACACTTTTGCGGCAAATGCCGGCTTCTTGTTTCGGCATGGATTTACCAAAAGCAGTAAGGTCGTGCAATTAATGGGACCGCTATCGAATGCTCTATTTAGACAAAACAATCTTTTGCTCAATAACGTTAGCGTCACCATCAAGCTCACCCCTTCGTCACCCCAGTTCTATTTGTTCTCCGAAGTACCCAATTTCAAGGGTTACGCCGATATTCAGTCGGCCACTCTACATCTAAAAGTGGTCAGACCGTCACCAACCATCAAACTGGCCCACCAGGCGGCGCTGGCAAAGAGCAACGCCAAGTACCATCTCAAGGACGTCAGCTTCCACGCCCTCAGTATTCCCAAAGAGGCCAGTGCAATGACTTTCAGCGACGTCTTCACGGGTCAAATTCCAAGGAGAGTGGTCGTCGCCATGGTTCTAGACAAATCCTATACTGGCGATTTCGGCAAAAACCCTTATAATTTGCAACATTTTAACATGAACATGTTTCAGCTATACGTCAACGGCCAACCCATTCCCTCTCAACCCATTCAGCCAAACTTTCAAGACGGACACTTCATGCGTTGCTTTCAAACCCTTCAGGACGGTCTCGGCATTCACTTCAGAGACGAGGGACATTCCATTTCCAGACAGGCCTACCCCGTCGGTTATACCGTCCTTGCTTTCGATCTCACTGCCGACATGAGCGCCAACGAATCTTACATCTCCGGTCAGCGCCACGGCTCCGTGTCTATAAGGGTGGGTTTTGCCAAACAGCTGACAGAACCGGTCGTTCTTCTGGTGTTGGCGGAAATACATCGTACCCTGGAAATCGACGCTAACCGATCCATCCTCATATCATGAACTCGCTTCAAATAGAGCACTTTCTCTCTAACTGTCCCTCCACGCGCCCTCACTTTTTGGGCGTCTACGCCTGCGACACCCTACCCTCAGAAAGCACCAATAGGAAACCTCCCTTCGCCTTGGTCGCTAACACCGACCCAATCTCCCTACCAGGCAAGCACTGGGTCTGCATCTTTGTCTCGCAAAGTGGTCACGGAGAATATTTCGATAGTTATGGGCTAGCACCGCTCACACCTCATTTTCTAAAGTTTCTAAACGCTAGTTGCGGACCCCATTGGTCGCACAACGTCAGAAGGCTGCAAGGTCATGACAGCACCACGTGCGGTCATTACGTCATCGACTACTTATCGCATCGCTGCTCGGGTTTATCCAAGGAAAAGTTTCTTTCAAAATTTAGTATTACCGATTACGCGCGCAACGACAACGTTATTCTAAACACCTACAAACATGTGTGCCTAGCACGGAGCTCAACTCAACATCAGTCGTGCCAACCTCTTGGGGTAAGTAAACGTGTACCATAAAAATTAGTTCTCAATGTGACGTCACACTTCCTGCGGTTTACAACACTTCTTTTGCTTCTTTCAGAGCGCACTCCGTCTCCTATAAAACGAGCGGTACAGCAACCTAACATCAGTGCGTAGCAATGTCTCAGCACGACGTCAGGTAAGTTTTTTTCAGCAAGTAGATCCCCTTCCCCAGGTTTCCTCTCGTTCCACGATTTAACAGCTCTTATTTTTGTATGTTACAGCAATATGGAAACGCCTGCCAAGAAAACCAAGTTTGATCTCATGCCCGAAACCACCGAAGCCGACAAGAACCTTCAGGCCGACCCTAATCCAGGCATCGCCGAAGAACCCCAACCCGGCGTAGGACCCTTGTCCCACATCTACTTCCTTAACCGCGCACAAAGCAAATTTCTGTGCGTGGGTTTCCTACCACAACCGCCTCACCAACTGGCTGTCACCATCGCCAAGTGCGGAAAGCAAAACGCCGTGGTCATCAGTTCGTCAGAGTGGCAAAAACTCTCCGAGAATAGAAGCATCATTCATAGCGCCATAAATCAGTGCCATCTAAAGGAGTACCAGCTCAGCGACAACCTTACCCTCATCTTTAGAAACCTATTTGGCAACGCCAGCGTCGTCCTAAAGAACATACACGGCCGCTCCGTGTCGCTCAACAAACAAGAATGGAAAGTACTGGAGGGACTGCAGCGCCTGGTGACCGACATCCTGTTTCACCAGAGCAAAGAAGAAAATGACGTAAAGAATCAGATTGTGGCTTACTACAAGTACCTGAAGCACACGCATGCGTCCAATTCCCCCTTCGAAAGCATGAACTTTACGCAATTTACGAAGTACATACGAAGCGCCACCTTCAGAACGTACCTAGAGATGGAGCATTTCCTGCTGCCACAGTTCGTCCAGCAACTCCCCTGAAGTTACTTCCAAAAGCTCCGAGCAGCGTCATGGGTTACAGAAATTACATCTCTGTGTACTGCCAAGGAACCAAAGTATTTAAAAATTACGAGGTTGAAGGTCATCCAAAGAAAAACGCGCCTTATGGCCTCCGCTTCGTCGACGATTGCTTCGAGGGAAAAACGGTCACAGTAAGATGCCACAGCTGTGAAAATAAAATTCATTACGTCTTTTCCAACATCGACTTTAAAGACATTCAGTTCCAGACATCTCCTCTTCCAAGTACAGACTACAATACAGACCATCAGTTTCAATTTATTCCAAAGAAAGGACTCTACATCATCTTCTACGAGAATCAGTACGTTCCGGTGGAAAAAATGACAAAAATGCTTATAAGCAAACGCAACTGCTATGGAAAGTGTTGCGCAGTGTATTTGGGACATTCTCCGTTTTACATCCTCACCGATCACGTACATGGCGACTGGATATTTAGCGTTAAAACAAACAGATCTCTCCAACAAGATGAAGAAGATCCCCCTGGAACTATCCGTTACCAAAAGCACGAAGTTTTCCATTAATCAAGGAAACCTTCCCACGGTTCCAATCGCCGGATGTAACGGTGCCTGCAAGGAAACTTTCCCACGGATGTTGTTCTTCCTGTAACGGTCCACCGGATTTTCCTGTGCAACCGTCCTTTCTCCTAATCTATAAAGGCTGAACTTCCTGCTTGCTGCTCAGTTTTCCTGCTGCCGTCGTCGTGGAATGCCGGGCGAGTCCTGCAAGCCGTACCACTGCTCTTTCTGTTTTCATCGGTGCTGCAGCTGCGAAGTTCTCAGTCGTCTGGTACCCTTGTGCACCAAGTGTCAACTTGGATTCTACGAAGACCTCTCCAAGCTCAGTCAACAAATCCAGGACTTTCTGCGCAAATACAACACCAGACGCCTTTCATGACCTGCGGCTGCTTCTCGGTGCTGCTGAAATACATTGAAAACGCACAACGCATCCAAGTTCTGCTGCCTCGTGAACGCCAAGTGCTGCTGGAAAACGGGAGCGCCATCTTCTCTCGGTACCCTCCATCCGACGTCGACGTTGTGTGGGACCAGCTGCCCATTCACGCACAGCAAGTTTGTGCTCCTTACCGCAGGTGCGTACGCCACCATAACCTTCCCACCTCAACAACTCACGTCGACGGTCCAGCTCCGTTCGTTAAAAACTGCTTTCGCTGCCAAAGCTAAGCATGTCCGAGAACGCCATTCGACAACTGGATGAACTCTCCAACAGCACCGACATTCTCAGCGTTTCTGCCCTCCAGGAAAACGTAGCCTACATAGTACAAGGCGTCAGAACACTTTCCACAAAGCACGGACCCAGAACAGTCGTCAAAATCGACAACGACACAGAAGTCTTTCTGCCAGCAAGGTTCGACAACGCCTCTCCAGAACTACTCAAAGAACTCAACTCCGCCAAGTTCACCTTAACCTACAAAGGCGAAGAACAACTCAAAAGCGGTTTCAAACGATACGCCGTGTCCTTCGCTCCTATACCAAAATGAGCTGCCAAACCGATCCCGTCCACATTGGAAACAACCTGCTCCTAAAATTCCTATTTCTTCCACAACTTTCTGCTCACGGAAAGTATTCCGAAGTTTCACTGCTCTCCTCCAAAACTACCTTCTTTGGCGGTCAGAAGGAAGTCACCGTCAAACTTGCTTCCAACGACGCCCATGCCATTCATGTAAAGTGCGTTCCTACCAAAGACGACCAACATGGATCCGATGCTCAGCTCCAAGTGTATCTGTGCCAGAACAAACTTCCTAACCTAGACGTCAACATCACAGCGAACGGGTGTTTCGGCACAAGTTTCAATAATGAGTTCGTCGTCGCCGTCCCCACCATGGATGCCAGTGCCAATTTTGGACATCTTATTCTCTCTTGCGTCACCAAACCCATCCAGGATCACATCGTGTTCCACATCGACAGCGACAACAGCGACAGCGATGACGACGACAACAATCACCTCTCCGTCACCACAATTTTTAAAATAATATTTTGTGCTCAAAATGAGTGAAAAATCAACCTAATATGAAGTACTCAAAGAACAATTTTCCAACAATATTCTTGTGTTAAGTGTAATGTCATATGTGTAATTTCTTGTAAAAATAATATTTTGTGTTCAAAGTCAGTGAAAAACAAAATAACTGGTGCAAAACAACCTAACATTAAGTGTTCAAAGAACAAACAATTTAAAAAAATATTTTTCAGCAATATTCTTGTGTTAAGTGTAATGCCATCTGTGTACTTTCCTGTAAGTAGTAGATTAAGCTTTATCATTAAAAAATAAGTTCATCCTCCTTGTGTATTCTTAGCTTATATGTCATGTTCAAACAAAAATATTCTTGTGTTAAGTGTAATGTCATCTCTGTACTTACCTATTATCATTAAAATATAAGTGCATTCTGTATATGTGAATTCTCAATAAAAAAAAAAAAGAAAAAAAAAGATAACCCTGGATTAAGCAAGTGGATTAACGATAATCCTGCCACCATATTTTTTTTTCAAACTTTCGCGCCATAGTTCGCTAATCCACCACCGGATTAAAAGCGACACTAGCGCTCTAATCCACTCTGGTGGCAGGATTATCGTTAATCCACTTGCTTAATCCAGGGTTATCACTACTGACGTCTACCCGAAAGTCCAAAACCTTGGGCCTCTATCTCCCGGAAGCGATGGAGATTGATTTCCATTGGGCAATACCTTAAATCCAAAAAGCCTCCCCCTGCATCTCAAGAGGGGTGGAAATGCATACGCCAGTTACGCGCGTGACAACCCCGCAGGGAAGACTACCCAATAACCTCTGTGGGGCCACCAGATGATCTAGCACACCTTCTACTAGCTCTGCAGACTAGTACCCGGGACTTTTTAGGCAAACCTCTACCCCATCCGGGCGGCCAAAGCCTGGCCGGAGGTACCCGATCTCCCAAAGGTGTCGGGAACATACTGCTACCTCGAGACCAACTCAATCCGAACAACTCCCATTCGGGAGGGACTCGAATGTTAGGCCCGAGGGTCCTCTAGTAACGTCAGAGGTTCCACGAGTGTAGGGGTCGGCAGCGGCCGCACCACAGCAGCTGAAGGGTACGGATCCTGCCCTACAGGGGCACATTCTTAAGACGTTCGGAGGCAAAAGACATTTTTAGCAAAACGTCACATGTTCTGCGTGTGTTTTTTGTGTTCATGCGTGCTTTACAGCATAAATAAAAAACAAAAAGTCCTTTAAATATGAAACTGGGTACTTCAGATTAACTTCTCCACGGTTGTCTTTCTTAACAGTTTTGAATTAAATCCAACATAATAAAATATTTGCTTGATAAATAAGACGCATATATTAAACTTTCTGGAATTAGTTTCAGAAATTAAATTCTAAACTGGAATTTACTTTTAGTTTTCTCTATTTATATTATTTCATCCAAAGAAAAACGAATTTTTATCCCAATACGTAAATATCACTTAAAACCTCTTGTACAATTCTTAAACCTAGATATGAGTAATGACATCTTTCTTTATTAATAAGAAACAGAAGAAGAAATCTTCAAGGATAGTATATGAATTGAGTAGAGAATAAAATGTGATTATAGACATCAGATAATTTTTTGAAATAACTTTTTTACAGTAATGTATATAAACAGTATCCTACTATCACAACTGACCTCAAAAACTGCATGTCATGTGCAAGTGGCTTGTTTTATTGTCCCTCTAAGTAAAAACTGATATTTCTGGTTGACTTGTCTTTGAGGAATTGGAGTAAGTCACTGATATAAGGAAATACGATTTTGCCCCCCTCACATAACACTTCTAAAAGCAGCTGTCACTTGCTGTGATAAACGAGAGGGAATTCCTTAAATTCCATGACATTTCCGTTATGCATTACCATTTTGAATGGTAAAATATTAGCATTTGCGGCAGCAGCCGAGGACCGCTTCTTTCTTTTTCCGCCCTGTTTTCCAAAGACCTGCTTTGTTATTGAACGGCTTTATTTATCACTTTATTCAAAGCACATATTTTCCGTTTGGATGCTATACTCTCGGTTAGGGCGCGGCTGACATCCCGTGCATCACGTTGCCATGCCAACGGTGAAAGGGTCTCCATTCTTTGGCGCGGTATAGTCTATGCTTAGGGGCGAGGTTTTTATTTCATAAAGGTGTGGTCACAAATTTATTATACTGCTAAATTTAAAGGATGTTTAATACTGGCTACCAATAAGAGAAACTTTCGTTTTGAGGTTACTCATCTACTAAAAAAAACCAGAAGATTGCCAGAGCTTATAAATCATTTTAATTTTAATGCTAGTAAACAATAAAATTTTCTTGCGAGTTTAGGTTAATATTTCAGCATTGGAAAAAATAATTCGTTCTGACGATCACAGGGTTATTATAAAGCAACTTAGCCTAATTTAATTAATTATTTAAAGATTAAAAAGGCTTTAAAAGCACTTGAATGTGAATACGAGTCAAAAAAAGGACAGGCAAAGAAGGCAACAAAATGTTTGATAATGTTCCGTGTATCGATTCCTTCATTTATCGGGAGTTAATTAATCTTTTCAAATATTCCAATAAAGAGATTGGTCAATTTCAGAGTTCCGCATCATGCTGCTTTTTACACTGATGACCTTATAACATTATATATGGCCAAATACAAATTTGAACATTCAGGTATGAACTTTTGATGTATAAAGATTTTGTACATATATTTTCTTTTCCCAATTGCACAAGGTTATTTTAAATGCCTTCACAGTCTGTCCCAAGAAACTTTAGCATCGTTTGATTTTCATGAACATATATTTAACTTGTCACATTTCTGTTGATATTAAATATATTTTTAGTAAAATAAATACGAAAATATAAGATGTAAATACTAATTTGGAGTGAAAATTATGTTATATAAAATAAAAACTGAAGTGCCAAGGTTGATATGTGACTGAATGTTTGTTTTTCATTATGCTGTTCACAAACACATCAGTCGTTCTCTCCTGTTTTGTTTTGAAGTTTTTGCAGGGAGCCTAAAAACGTGATATCTATCTACGTATTTTGTGTATATGTCAGTAATATATAAAGCAATAACTTTTAGATAGAGTAATTTCTGGAAGAGTGGATGCAGAAAGCTATACCAATGTTAAAATTAATGTGCTTGTTAGTATATTACTATATTTATTGTGATTAATCTTGTCATATATTATAAGGTAAGTCGGAGGAAGGCAACACACGTAACGGTTGTGTCCTTTTTAGTGGAAATGGGAATGGAGAAAAATATAGAAAATAGCTCAAGATATTACCTGTATACTCAATTTTTACTGGGAGAAACAGTAATCAGTGTTCTTAAATGTGAGGATTTAACAAGATAAAATTCAACTAATTGCAACAAAACTTACATCTTACCCCATCATTAGGGGAAGGTGGAACAACATAGAGGAAGATGTAACAACACGAAGTTTGTAATTTAAGAATAAAATAAATTGAGCATTTGTATTACAATATGTAAGACACTTTATAAAATGTAAATTTAACACATATTAGAGACATGATCCAATGAAGAAAGGAGAGAACCAAACTGCAGTCTGGCTAGGGTTTAAATGAATCCAAGCATTCAAAGCTTGCAATGGCCAGCTAAATAAATTATTTCCAATATTTAATATTAATATTAACAGCTTAAGGTACATATGGGCCTTACCCTATATAAGACACTAATAAGGCCTATTATCACGTATGCAGCCCCCGTGTGGTGACACGCTGCAAAAACTCACTTATACAAATTGCAAACGCTACAAAACCGAATAATCCGAATAATTACAAAGCAACCGCCGGTAGCACCGGCCATTCTGTTGCATAACGAACTAAGACTACACTCAATTGAGGAATTTATCAAAAGACTCAGCTTCAACTTATATAAGCGCAAAGATAAAAACACTAACGCACTAATACAGCAACTAGGCAATTACGAAACCGAATACAATAAACACAAAAGACCGCTGTCCATATTTGATAGGACCATAGTGATGGGAGATCCAGATATAGACATCCAAGAGTATCTTAACACTCTCGTAAGACTTCCATAGAAGTAGTAAGATTACCCAGGACTTTACACCACACCCTGACATTTGGCAGTTCCACAAGTCCTTGCTCTTAGTGAAGGCGGCTCTGGTGTGGAGGCAACCCCCTCCCACATACTTACACGACAATCGCTATGAACAATGGTTATGATCAATCTAATGCGAACAAATTCAACTTAGAATCAACTTCATACTAGACGTAGCTTACGCATAGAACTAACAATCATACATATATACACACTAACTTTACATGTAAAGATAATGCATGACTAACGCTATCTTAGCGACCACCACTAACTTTAATGACGCGTTCTACCCTCTCAGGGTAGACAATACATTAACTAAGAACTATAAACTAATGCAAATAAAGTAGTATAACTCATACATGACTATTTCCTCTATCATTGAGGATGCAACCAGTATGTTAGGACGGTGTTTCCTATTGGAAACGACACTACACCCAACCACATCCGTCACCACGAATCCGCGAGGGCATATTCAGGGCTTCGGCCATGCTTATGTCCTAGCATCCAATCTCATCTTGGTTAGGCCATACGGCCAACCTCTACACGCTCTCCATGAATCCACAGGTGCACATAGCAGTACTGCTGGAATTCCTCACCTGACTTCCCTCCGGTGGAGGTTTTTTAGTGGGTAGTACCTTCGGGTGAAGCTCACACTCCCGGCTGCACCATCCCAGTACAGTCGGGGTTAGTCCATAAATGGATTTTTCCTCCACTTGAAAAAAAAATACCAAAGTGCTTTCAATGGTTTGAAGAGTGATCGGTCAAGCCGTCATGATCGGTCATATGTAATATATCAGTATTCTTTAAGAACTTTCTGTTTCCCCCAAAGCCTGGGGGAAGATGCAAGTGAGCTGTGTATGTTACCAGCCATATTGGTCCGAGCTACCATGTGCTCACAAAGACGCAAATGGCAAAATACCATGGTTAGGTGAAGCTCCATGCAGTACATCAAGTGCTGGAACTTACGTATGGGCAACGGAATATCACATAGCTTGTACTTACAAAGTTTACAGATATTTTTTATCACTGTATGAAGCAAGATATAAAACGGAAGAACACAACAACACACTTCCAACTGAATGTCGCTATGCTATGCTGTGGTAAGTGCTGCTATCTAGTCTCAGATGCACAAAATATTACGAAACTTCCGTCTTCTCCCAACTTCCATATCCCCCCACTTACCTTATACTTTATAGAATAACAATAATTAATTTACAAACGCTTTAACTAGAAAAGAATAATAGTTAGATATTCAGATCGAATGCTATAAGTATAATGACTTATTTTTCGTTCATCTTGTGTACAAACAAGAGAACAAGTTCAATTTGTTTTTGAGTTTGTATCCTTAGTGAAAGCGGCCCTTACCCCAATAGGCACACATGTAAGGGAACGTGACTAACATTCCCAGTTAGTACAAACAAAGACATGCCAACTGATAATGGGAGAGGTCTTCTTTACAGCTTAACCATTGTAAAGCTTTTGTTTCGAGACAACCAAGTGTGAAGTAACTGTAAACAAGTAACGAATTCCTTATCCTTAGTTGTTTCTCCAAAATCTACTACTTTTTCCTCGTTCCCTTGACTGATGCTCTGCTAAAGGTATTAAGCTCTAAAAATGCTTCACCTTCTATGTCATATTAATCAAGATAAATGTTCGCAGAAACGCTTTTATGAAATTTCTTTGTAGGTAGAACGAGAATAGGGAAATACGCTAGGTTAAGCGATAGTCAAATCTTTTAATAGCTGGTCACTACGCAATTGTTTTGAAATTCCGTTCTCCTCAAATGTATAGCCAAAAAAGAAGATATTGAGGAGAGTATATTTAAACATAAAAAGGATATCTTGGAAATGGTTATTTGTACAAAAAATGAAAAGAAAAGGAAAATGCTTTTGAGAGTGAAAAATACTTCAGGGACTCACTTTTCTCTTGGGCAGCCAGCCAGGTCTTATTTTTATTTCAGGGACTACTTGCCGAAAATTATAGATACTCTCGAGGAAACAGGCATTAAAGTTTCGGCACAAATAGAAGACAGACGGTGGCTATTGTTTCACGGTAATAAAGAGCTTGCGTAAACAATTTACGATCGCGTGGCTTGTGTACACAAAGAGAACATGCAGATAAAGGTCTGCCGAAACAAACGAACTGAGATAAATGGAAATTTCTAGTTACTTCTTGACTGACAGAGACTGTTCGGTTTCTGATTTATTTTAAAACAATCTAGAATTATTGGTGCAGGTATTTAAAGAGGCGACGACTGGCCAGGAGTCGAGTTGCAAGTTGTAAACAGAGTGAGTATTGGAGAGAACAGTTGAGAGTTGCAAGTTGTGAAACAAGAGTTGTTATAAGACACGTAACAGGAGTTTTGTAAAGAGGGGAAGTTGAGTAAGCCGTTTGTTGTTGTCATCGACCTTGGTGTTGTATATGTGATGTAATTTGTCACGTGAGCATTAAAAAGTGTGTTTCTACGCAAATAAAGAGCACTTAGAATTTCGGCAAATTGCACTTTTAATTCTACGAACCCACAAAGTTACAATACCCACACCGTGTGCCGCAAAAGTCAGTCAGCTGAATGATAAAAAGCTGTCTTTTTTAAATAATTACTTATCTTTCATTTATTCATATTTTATTCATTTATAATTTATTAATCTACTTTTGATACCCTAAGTACTCTCTAAATGTTAACTTTAACATTTTTGTAATATAGCTTCTGTGTATGAATAGAACTAGAAAATTGTGTATTCCATGGTAAAGAGCAGTACGCAACAATTGCTTTTGTGTTCTATTTAACAAGTTTGAGAAATAAATGACTCACATGCATAATTGTGGCATAATTGGTGTTATGATTGTTGAAACATGTTTCTTTAATGGAAATGTAAAGTAGTACACACATGGAGAATAACCGGAAACCCTTCCACAGATGTTCTAGAATATTATGCCACTGTCTCAATTGTTAACAATGTAGTTTCAGCAATATGGGGCTACGGTACATTCTATTCTGGCCATTATCCAGAAAACAAATGATATGTTTGGCGTGCAATGGATTGTATGAGGTGGTCCTCAGGCGTGGCCCCATGGACACCGGGTTTTATACCCCTTGGGGGTATGTAAAGTAGAAGATTTCTCTAAACAAAGACCAAAACTTTAGATGTGTTAAGAGCTTCAGCATTAGACTCATTTATGCGCACTCCGTAAGCAAAAATATTAGAACCTTTGGTATCAGATTTCTGTTTTGAAAGCTAAAAAAGGAAAGTTGTACTAATTTTATGGTTATACTTTGTCTATTTAGCAGCACTAAAATGAGGTATATATTTCAGATTAGTAAAGGCACATTTACTTGAAGTACACTACAGAGAGTAAAAGAGAGAGACGTATAGAATCAGAAGCATGGAAGATAAGAAAAGAAGAAAGAGTGGTAAGGAGAAGGTGAGAGGCAAAATTTGATGTGTGAAGGAGAGAAGGAACGAGAAAAAAAAACAAAGAGAATAGAGTGCACAGAAGCGGAAAAAGGGGGATAAATAGAAACTAAGTTTCTTTGTATATGATAAGACGAATTATATATACAAAAAGAAACTTACATCCTTAGTTTTTAGGACAACCTAGAGGTAGTCCTCCAAATACTTCTTTATTTAAAAGGAATTTTATATATTTCATTTAACTGATAAACCACTAAAGAAAAACAAAATTGAACTCACTAGACCTGAATGAAACATACATTTATTAAAAACAAATTCTGCACATAATCAGACATTTCCGATTGGTCTGAATTTTATCACTACACTTTGTAAGCTTTTATAAGGTGTTCGCCTGTTACATAACATAGGATGAAAGTGGAGCTTCAAAGTCAACATACAACAGATTGAAATGTAGGGAATTATGTAGGAAAAGTTAAAGAGAGATGGCTAAGAACATTTCAGAGAAAAATATAGAGTGGAATAGGTGAAATGGCAAAATCTGTAAAATGGAATAGAGGGCCTGCAACACACAAAAACCTAGGGTTAGGTGTATGGGGACCGAATTATTAGTCAATGGTGGGCAACATGGTAGGATTTCCAGGATTTATGAATATATGGTGTTTTTCAGTATGGATTTTATAATTGTAATCTTGGTTTTATATTTCCATTTGATATTGTAAAAGGAAAGATGAGAAATAAATTAAAAAAAAATACAACAGGTTAGAAGTATAACTGCAGCTATTTTAGTCACCTTAATGTGTTATTTGAGTAGAAACTTCCTGCTGGTTTAACTTTTGTGGTCATCGGCATTGCATAAGGCATTCGAATTCAATCCACTCCTCGTCGTGATTCCGGCCCACTCTGTCTTACACCTTCTGCTCCACCCTCTCGCTCCAATTAAGCACATATAACTTGTTGAGACCACACTATCTAAGTCCAAATGTTAGCCTGGCAGTCCGGGCAGGTCCTCTCGATGAGCAGTTAAGCGTAGAGGTTCTACTCCCATTAGTCCTGGACCCGTGGGACCTAGGACCCGGGCCACCTGTTACACGGGAGCGAGGATACTCCGGGGCTCTTTCCTTAGGGAATACCTGATTTCTTAACCCCCCCCCCCCGCTGAGAAAAACGTCAAGACGGGGTGGAAGTGGGTACGCCACTTACGCGCGTCAACCCTGCAGGGAAGACTACTGAAAACCTCGGTGTGGCCACCTGGAGATCTAGCAAACCTTCTACTAGCTCTGCAGGCTAGTACTGGGGACTTATGAGGCAACCCTCTATCCTCTCCGGGCGGCCGTAGCCTGGCCGGAGGTACCCAATGTCCCGTGGGTGTCGGGAACACACTGCCCCCTCGACTCCAACCCAATCCGAACAACTCCCCTACGGGAGAGGCTCGGCAGTTTGACCCAAGGTTCCTCTAGTAGCGTCAGAGGTGCGACGAGTGCTAAGGGTCCACAGCGCCCGCACCTCCTTAGTCACCGTATCTCAAGGGTTAGAGCAGCTGGACGGCAACGAGAAGATCCGTGGTTGAAATCCCGGCTATGGCATTGAATTTTTCAGTCTGACTCTATCTTTCCACAGTCCTGTTTGCTGATGATCAGGTCATTCTGGCAGATACTGAAGACAGGTTCCAGATAGCTTTGTACCAACTCGACAAAACAATGTCAAAGTATAATTTTATCATTTCAGCAGAGAAAACGAAAGTGATGGTTTTTATTGGTAAATACCCAATATGGCCCAAAATGCTCCTCGAAAACAAAATACTAGAACAAGTTAAATATTTTAACTACTTAGGATGTGATATTTCCTATGAATGTGACAGAGATTTTTAAAAAAAAAGATCTTTAATTTTCAAAACATATGCGGCACTATAAAACGGACATTGAAAAACCAAACAAAAGAGATACCATATTAAAGTTTTATAAAACTATGTCAGTGCCTGTTATATCTTATGGAGCCGAGACCTGGACCTTGAACTGAACTGATAAAATAATAATTGAAACGGCTGAAATGAAATTTTTGAGGTATGTAGCTGGCTGTAGTCTTAAAGATCACATTAAAGGTGAAACAATAAGAGAACAACTAAAAATATTTAATTTAAATGACAAACTCAGGGAGTACAAACTGAAATGGCAAGATCTCTCTCGAATGCCAGAAGAAAGACTCAGACAGGCCTCGCAGTATAAACCAGTTGGTATTAGAGATGTTGGAAGACCACGGAGACGCTGGGAAGATCCCTATCTGGCCTATTTTGAAGGTTGATGATGATGATGAATACATATATTTTACGACCTCATAATTTTCCAAGTATGCTATCTATTAATTGGGTTTAATTTCCATGCTGATGCAGGGCGATATAACTCAAGAGATATATTCTGGTTGGTTCTAGTATTCAAAGTCAACAAAACGTAACTGTTCACTTTATCCAAAACAAACAGCAATCTAATTTATAGGTACCCTTGTAATCCGTGAGTAATGTTCTTAAGTTGTAGTGGAAGCATCTAATATGAAATAAAATGCTGTGAGGCATTTCGGGCGAATTTGCTCCACCCAAACGCTTAGAGGGTACAGTTTAATATGAGCGGTAATCTGATTTGGCTTCCCCCACTGTTCTCTTTTTATTATTAAATCTGCTTCGTTCATTAAAATCGCATTTCATGCTGCAAGCGCTTGTTCGCGTCTTTAAATGCGCATGACATTTCTCCGGCTGTTATGCATTATTATTATTATTAGACAGTACGTAAAGGAATGTTACCACTGAACATAAAATCGGGTACATGAAGTTTTATAGCGTTCCATCAATTTTTATTTCTCTTCCAAACGATATATTTTACGGACCAAATCTCACAAGCAAGGCAAAACAGATGAAATCATATTTATTGATACCCGCTTTCTTATCAGGGACTTTGGGACCACAGTAATCCACCCCAGTTCGGATGTAAAACGCAGCGTGTTGGTCATGCTTTATTCTATTATCTATCATATCAAAGAGGAATATAAGTCTCAGGGAAAAAGGGTGTATCGAAAAGTAGGTTCACAGTGAAACCCTAACAACTTTGGAGAATGCCCCTACTCCAAAAAGACTCACCCATTAAGACACAAAATTAAGCACTATACATTTGAATCACAACTATATATTTTCAATAGCGCACTAACATAAGAAACTAAACAATAGATACCCACTTGAAGAATGGTTACATATCTACACAGATGGATCTAGCTTGGACAACAACTCAAGAGCAGGAATTAAGTGTGCACTGTTCTCATTCTGGATAGCAGGATACCACACAACAAATTTTGAAGCAGAAGTAATGGCTATTCATATTTCACCCCAATATCTTTTATACAAAATATATAAATACAAAAATGCTGTCATAGTTTCTGTTTCTAAAGCAGTATTATGTGCAATAAGTTCATATAAAGTGAGGTCAATCTAAGTTAAAGAATGTCACAAAATGATCCAACAACTTAAAAAACTACAGAAAAAAATTATATTACATGGATACCTACACATTGTGGAATTGCTGGAAATGAAACAGCTGATTTTCTTGCCCAAAAGGGTGCAAATTTAATTCAGAACAAAAGTAAAAACTTACCCTTTACTTCCTTAAAAAGATTAATCAAAAGCAAATATAAAAACAAACAAAACCAATCAATATTTAACAAAGCCAAAGATAAAAAATGGAACATTTTAATTAAAAATCCAGAAATTATTCCATAAATCCCACGTAAATCTGCAGTAGAAAATTTCAGATTACTTACGGAACATGATTATTTGGCCAAACACTTACACAGAATAGGAATTTATACAAGTTCAAATTGTCCTCTGTGCAACAAAGAAGAGGAAATGACAGAAGAACATTTTTAACCTGTGAAGCCCTACCTGCCGGACCCACTACACAGAAATATTGGAGAGCAAGAGATCTAATGGCTTCATTGCCAAAGCCTAGCATTTCAAAACAGCATCAGCAACATTTTCAATACCTGGCATTCATACAAATTCAAAGTTTACAATTATTTTAAGCTAAAGGAGTAATTATTACACCTGATGTAAAAAAGGAAACATCTTCTAAACCCACCGTTAATCACTCCTTACACAATCAACAAAGCAACGTCTCATAACGAATTTATAAATATAGAAATTACCGTACATCAATAGTAATTACCAATCCATGTTCAAAAATCGTTGAAACGAACCATATATGTATCGTTCTGCATATAAATTATGCCCTACTATTTTTTGACTGCGCTCTGAAAGTTTCACTCTTCATACGTTTTATTAATTAAGTAGATATATTCAAAGCTTGTTTGGAAGGTGACATCCTTCGTAGTAACTAAATGCCATTAGAAATACGTCACGATAAAAGGGAGAGTGCTGTGAATAAATCGATATTGGTTTTCCACGTAGGAAGGTATTTTAGCATCTTTACCTCCTCCAAGCATACCTATACCACAACTGTCGATGCCACAGATCCTAGTCGTCATGGAAGCCATGGATGGGAGGTATTCTCCTGCTTTTACTGCTTATCTGTATTGCATTTCACATAACACTTTGATATGAGATTCTAGACGAAATATAGGTTTTGGAACATACTGAATTTAAAAAAAAAGAGAGAGAGATCGGAAAATTGGTCTGTATTTCTAAGGACAGTTTCTATAACACCTTCAGGGTGAGTTGTCTGGTTTTTAACCAGGATTTTCCCTTAACCTGAAAGATGAATGTCGGGTAACCATGAGGTCTACGGACATTGGACTCATTTGAGCATTATTTCATTCATTTGTATTTATTGATTTATTTTATTTTAATATTTGTTCCATTTATACCACGCCTTTATATACAATGGTCATATCGGCGGCCGTTACCCTTTGGAACATATCGAAGATGTTAACTCGTATTCGTTAGGTTTTAATCATTAGATCACGTACACATTCGCACTCTCATCCTTACTTCCAGACTCTGGGGAAGATGGGGAAATATCTTGGCCGGAGAAAAATCCTCACTCCACCACCGGGAATAAAACCCGGGACCCCTAGCACGGTAGGCAGGTCCTCTACAGACTGAGCTACGAGACCAGCCATTTCAATGACTGTGTGATATGACTTAACGTTAAAGAACGTAACATTAAAAAAAAAGGGACAACTTATCTGAAATATCTAATGGTTGCAATCACAAGACTATATTTGCTTACTCCTTACGAAGTATTCTTCTTCTTTTTCTTCTCCATCAAGCGTTAAACCTTTCCTGAGGCTTGTTGCCCACTTAATATGTTTAATTCATTGATTTATCCAAGTTTTTTAGGTCTCTCTATGATTCATTTTCCTGGGGTATGAATGCACCAGTAATTTCTTCGGGTTATCTCCATCCTTCATTCTCTTCACGTGTTCTAACCATTTTTGCATGTTACTATATATTTCTTCATTTATGTTAAGGGTCCTAATGATTTCTAATGTCTCATTTTTTTCTATCTCTTCTAGTGACTCCTAAAACTGTTCTTAAATATCTCATTTCTACTGCTGAATGCTTGTATCTCATTCTGATGTTGTCCAAGATTCCCACTGTGTAGAGCTATTGAGGCTGCCATAGTTTTATAAAATTTTATCACTGTATGTTGTGTTCCCATATTTTTAAACTTCTTTTGAGTGTTGAATATTTCCTGAGAAACATTCCATTTTAGTTTCAATGTCACTAGCTAAAATTTTGCTTTTAGAAATCAAGAGACACAAATTACAGTAGCCTTGTTAAATATTTTAGGTATAGTGACAAAAAGGGAGTGCTCTAGGCTTAAGGAGTAGACAAATTTTTTAAGAGCGTGTCTCTATTTGATGGCTTTGAAATTACACTCCCTTTGTCTAACCAGAAAGGAGAAAAAGTTGAATGGCTGTCCGCTTAAGTGGTATTATTGCAATATGTTATTTTTATTTAACCTTTAAACAGTCAAGGAAGGTTTTAAAGAGTTATATTTATCCAACAGTAATGTCTCCGCGTGAGGTTAGATTCGGGAAATCTCGGCTTCGATTCCAGGCTTCGCCCACTTTGACTGATACATGGCACAGATGTTTGCGTCTTCAGACCTCCTCTGGGTTCCTCCGAGCCTCCGTTTAAGCCTCCAATGCCGATTCGTGCTTTTACCTTTCTTCTGGAGGGGACTTCTGAGACACTCACTTGAAAGGCTCGGAAAGAAATGAATGGGGTGTGAGTTTTGTAGCAAGAATGCACTCTGTGGTTGTTCCAATGGAGATTGCTATGAGATTGACAACTGCAACAATCACATATTACTCAATTCTCTGAAGTTAAAATAGTTACACTGAGATGCAGTGTAATTTGTCAGAATTAAGGTATAGGAAATAGATGGCAGCCTAAAAGATAAAGTGAAGAATGAAGTGCTGCGAAGAAAAAGTGGCCTTGAAGATGTAGCTACCAGAGCAAAGAGGATCAAATGTCAATAGGCAGGACAAGTGGCCAGAATGCGTCAAGACAGATAGGCATACGCCATAACAGTATGGCACCTGCGGCAAGGGAGGAGAAGCAGAGCACGTCCGAGGATATAATGGTCCCAGGAGTTCAAGGAAGGGCTAGATTCAAATTGGATTACAATGGCAAAAGACAGACATCAATGGAAGTAAGTGGTATCAGCTCTAAAGTGAAAGTGACAGTGAAAATGAAGTCATTTCTAGATATAACGATACATTATTAATTAAGGTTAGACAAAGAACTGGTGTCTTTGAGGGATTTGCTCACCCTGTAAAAACAGCCGAGCTAACTCCACCAGTGAGTTGGAGGCCCTTGCTCTTAAGGGATATTATGGGTTATTTATGTATTATTTATTTTGTTTAGATAGATGACAAGGCGGGGAAACGAAATTAGAGGACAAATCGTGGAACGTGTAGCAGGATGTTATAAAGGGCTTAGCTTCAAGTGAATGTTACAGACAGTCATAGATAGTCTAGTGATTCAATGCACGGACATCAGATGACCCAGTTGACGACGGCGTGATAGGATCAGCTAAGATGGGAGAAGTCTAGAAGACGAGTTGACATCTTGAAGGGAAGATTCCAGTATTTGTTCTTAGAAGTACATCATAGCGAAGGGTGGATCCGTTATTCACTTTATGTGGAGAGAGTTATCTGTCAGTTTCTATAAGAAGGCCACGACCACGCATGGAATTTCACAGGAAACCGATGAGTTACGCAGCTGCGCAGTCAATACCGGTGACAAAAGTTTACCTCAAACCTTTTTATATTTACTAAAATCGTCAGCGCAATGCTGACTTAAAATCACCTTCTCTTTTACACAAGCGTACAGATTCAAGACGTTTCTGTATTTTTTTCGTTATGTCCTTAGCACGCACAAACTTGTACTACTAGTAATCTCTCTGACCTGCAAGCAAGCACAGGTTCAGCTCTTACAAGGAGCTGCACGTCGATTCTAAACACAACTCTGATTTTTGAACGTGAACTCTTTCACTGGCTGTTACACTGTCGTCCGTTTTCCTATAGAGACGCATTTAGTAATTATTAAACTGCTTCCTGCATCGTTCAACGGCCTGCCGACTCTTCACCACGGAGTTGCACTTGTAGGCTAACTCAGAGGCCGAAACAAATGGCAAAACTAAACCGCAAACACCGCTACACTCTTTAGGACACGCAGTGGTTCTTTGTGTACCCCGCCACGTACGAGAGACTTTACAGGTAATCGAATGTTCCCGAATTACATTCTGAAACTGTATACAGCGGTATCTGCGCAGTAACAACACGACTCCACTCTGACTTGGTGAGGTTTCATATGGTATCAGTTCTCCCGCCTGTGCAAGCAATAGGCAACAGCCGGAGTAGTTGCTCAACCAATAATGAAATTCCTCACAGCAGCCAGCAGTATTTCATTATTTCATATGTACCGCTCTGCACTATCCACAGAACTCAGGGTTAAATTATGTGATCAAATGTCTTCTGTGACAAAGGTATGTTGTTCTTTTTTTAATTTATGTACTCTCGCGTTACGTCATATCGGACGGTGAATGGAAGGGATATAATAATGCTCAAATCAACCCAGGGTCCATAGAGCTTAGAGTTATCCGACATTCGTCTTTCAGGATAAGGGAAAACACCGGACAAATCTTATCCAGGTAACTCACCCTACCGAGATTCGAACAAGGGACCTCTTGAACGTGAGGCAGACACGCTATAGAGGCGGACAGCAAATGTATGTGCTTATTATAATTATAATTTACATGATACACATAAATGCTAGAATTCCAATATTCGGTGCACCAGTGGCGGAGGCAACAAGTCTTCTGCTGCAGCTCTAATCACCCACCGGCCACCAGTGAAAAATAACCCACTGTAGAAAAGCTCTAAAAGGTTGTTTAACATATATTGCAGATCTTGTTGATTTTTTACGCTTTTCGTGAAATAAAGCTCGTTCTTTGGTTACATAAAATTTAAATAGAACGAATTTTCGAGGTCTATTTGTGGAAAACACAAATAAATATATTTTATTTTCTCTTTTAATAATATAATTGATGACTTTTGAATATATTGTTAGCTGTTATTAGGAAAATTTATTGCAAGTCATAAAAGAGACAGGTGGATAAAATATGAAATTTCCTGTACTAAAACATGCTTGCCATCATAATTGGAACGAACACTTTTTTTCAAAGGCACGTAACAAAAATAATCATATTGTGTAATATCGTACTTTCGTGAGATCTATAAATTTTATGAAATCGTCATACTAAGAATTGTCAGTTTAAGAATTTTATATTTAAATAAATGTTCGTTAGTAATGAACCGGGCTTTAGAGATATTTCATTCGTCAAGTTTCTGAATCTTGGGAATTTGTAATTCTTATACATATGAAAAACAGATATGAATATTAATATGGCAAATTTTACTTCCATCTTGTAATATAATAGCCATTCAATTCTTGCAGTCGGCCGTGAGCTAGAGGCAATGAGTCAGCATCCAGTTCTCAAGGTCACAAGTTCGAAACACGCGCAAATGAAGGGGACTACATAGGTTAATCTTAGACACTTAAAAATATACATTCTAATTTTATATGTATATGATGTCAAATTTTCGAAAACTGTTCTATATATATATATATACTTTGGGATGTAAGACTTTCATGAAAATCTTTAAGTAGTAACTTTAATGTTAATCTAATCTTTAGTTTTTATGTTAAGCTATTCACAAGCACAGCCACAGACTGAAACTTTCTAAAATTGTTCTAGATGGAATGCAGTATCTTCTCTGTCCATAACGATTATTAATTGTTCGGATGGTTCAATACTTTGTCATTATATGTAGTAAAAAGATGTTGATTTTCAGTTGTTTCTCTCAATTTAATTGAAAGAGCACAGTCTTTTAAGACTGATATATATCCTCCAGATCTTAAAAAAGATGTTTTCCTGACTACCGAAGCTCTCTTTGTATGCATGCTTTTATTTAATGTGAAACTTGTGGATGACTGGCAGGATGAATTGAATGATATTGAAGTATGAAGTACAGTAGACCAATTTTTTCCGAATATAGGTCAACGTCTTACAATGGATCATCTACATCCGAAACAAGTATTAATACATTTCTTATCAGGACATGGACCGTATTGTACGTATGTTATGAAAATAAGGTGGAAGGAAACAGATAATTGTGGTATTTGTGAACTTCAGGATACTCTGGAACATGTATTGTTTAAATAAAAAAACAAAAAAAAAACATGAAGAACAACTTAGTGAACAAAGGCAACTTTTAGAAGGCAAACTACTAGATGATATCCTTAAAAAGAAAGAAGATTGTGAAATCTTAGAGGAACTTACAGGCAAGATATCAAGACTAGGGCCGGAAAAATACCTAGAAGAAAAGCTGCAAACAGGACGACATAGATTATTATTAATAGGACAAGCAGACCAAACCGCTGAGGATGTCAGAAAGATTGAGGCAGAATAGTAAACGAATGGACTAGTGGAGGAGCAGTCGATTCTACCCTCAGATGACAACCTACTACAGGACCAGGGGGAGCCTGTGATGATCAACCGATGATGAAAACATTGGATACTAAGGACAACATGCATTATTAATGGGATGGAATGATCACCAACAACCAAGGATGTCAGAGGGATTGAGGCGGAATAGTAACAGAATGGACTAGTGGAGGAAAAATAAAATGTGTAGTGTTTAACGCCCGCTTTTACTACATACGGCACCGCAGGCGGTGACACTGATGATACATGAGATGAAGATGGAGCACCGGTTGAATGAGATGGCGGGGGAAACCGGAGGTCCCGGAGAAAACCCGCCCCAGCGCCGTGTTGTCCACCACAAATCTCAATTTGCGGTCGCCTGGGATCGAACACGGGCCGCCTTGGTGAGACTACTGGAGGAGCAGTCGTTTCTACCCTTTTTTTGTAATTTACGTCCTCCAACGTTAAGTCATATCGGACGATGAATGGAGTGGGTGAAATTATGCTCAAATGAGCCCGGGGTCCATGGAGCTTTTGAGTTACGCAACATTCGTCCTACCCTCAGATGACAACCTACTTCAGGACCAGGGGGAGCCCGTGATGATCCCCCCAGGGACCTACTTCGGTAGGTACGGGTTTGGCACACCCGGGGTCCCGAGCCAACAGTCTCCCTCGTGTTGGCTCCTCTTCGTGGTTGAAGGAGACGGTCTACAGGCCCACCCACGTGTAGGCCGTGGATGGAGACCCGTGGAGAAGGTATTTAGATTCTTGTCTAATTTAGAGTTTAGGATTTAACGAACGAAATTTTTAGTAGGTTTTGATTGATGTTTTTTATGTATGTGTATTTTTAATAGGTTTTGTTACACTTGTATAGTTTTAAGAAAGTTTTATACCTGGCTTTTGCCATGACTACTTTTTTAAAGGGCGCTGATGACCGCCATTGTTGAGCGATGATCAACCTATGATGACAACTTTGAACACCCGTGAAAGCATAGGGGCTGGCAGGAGATATAGAATGGAACATCTCGTAATAAACAAGAAGAAATATGATAAAGACAATTTCGGTTAGGTCATCACTCTTATTAAAGGACAAAAATAAATTTTTAGCTTCTTTTCTTAGGCAGACCCTTGTAATTAATTTAAAAAATTTAGTTGTATAATTTGTATGTTTGCTGAATATGTTAGATTTATAGTGCAAGCTGCTGGAAGTCAGCAGCATTATGTTTTTAGTTATTTAGTTTAATTATAAATAAAATGTATCTACGCAACTGTGTTTTGTAAGAGTATAAAAGAATGAAGTTAAAAGGAGAAAAATCGGAGATGCCATGCTTTGGTAATGCAGATTTTTTAAATTTTTTTGTTATGCATACCTATATAATGAAGCTAGGTTTTCTTGATTAAAATGAAGCAAACAGAAAAGTAAGGAGAGTTTGTATCCCCACTAGGAGCAAAACTGGATAGGGTACGTGATGTGAATATAGCACATAAGATTTTCTCGTTCTTTAGCTAAATACCTTAATATTCCGGCTGAGTAATCTTCAGAGTTCGCCTCTCTAGTCACAAACATTAAATGTCCAGACAAGTCTGACATTACCGGGTTATGAAGCCGTACGCTGATACGTGTGTAATCTGTATCGTCCAACCAATCAATATGCTGGGCAGGTACATAGCTGCAGAGAATGTAAACAATAACATTGCGGTCACAGGGTAATCGATATAAAGTATCAATCAGATGGGATGACTTTGATCTCGTTTCCACAACTCTGGCTAACATTAAGCCCATCGTCTGAATCCCTTGAGGTCCTCTCCGCGATTGCTCTAAATTCTCGTCAGGTATTTCCAAATTCTCTTTTCTCTCTTTACACGCTCCTCAGCTGTAAGCCTTTTTGTTTGTTACCTTGAGGTTTGTGGTTAAGTTCCTGCAGTGCAGAATTCTATACGGTGCTCATTTCGCTAAGGGTTTGTTTTTAACTTATTTAGGGGAGGATTGTCTAAAGGTGTAAACAAAAGATGTAATGCACAGATAAACATTTAAATTTTATTTACTAATAATACTAAGTTGTGTAAACAATGCATTGTACCAAAAAATTACAAGTTTAAATATCACTGGTTCCCACAAGAATCATTTTTAGAAAAAAGGATGTTTTTGTGCACATCTGTGACTTTGAGAACAATTAGCTCAACAAACAACACTCGTCATATTTAACATGTCCTTTCACAGATACGACAAGAACTCTTTGAAGAAAATACTGTATAGAAAACTATTTTATAAACAATGCTTTCCAAAAACAGTCAATTTTCATAAAATAAATCTAAAATGTCATTAAAACGCCATACATTTCAAGTATTTTCATAAGAAATTAAATTTATAGAATTTTATGCAAAGTTTCCCTGAAATCATATGTCTTTGAATTTCCTTTTATTATCTGATAAACTACAAGAGTTAGACAAATCTTACTACATTAAAAACTGTAGATCTCACTTAGATATAAATTTGCTCACATACATTTTTCTCATCTCCCTTGGCCACTCAAACAATATTAAATTTCATAGCCATTACATAGGGATTTTGGTGTAGATTTTGAAAGATTTGACTTGTTTAGAGTTATTAGAATCCTCTAATATCCTCAAACCTGCGTTGAAGTGTGCAATAGACTCACTTACTACGAGTATATGTCTATCAATATGAAGCAAATTAGGTCTGTCCGGCTGAATTATTTGAAGGATTTGCATAGAATAACATTTCCCCTTATAGGTTACGAGCCAGTACCTGAATAAGAGATGTGCAATATACTTGAATATACCTCTATTTGCTGATGACGTGGCAGTCACTCAAGATAAAGAAACTAATTTACATACAACTGTTTTTAAACTAAATCAGATCTGTGAGCTGTACACTATGTGTGTATTTACTACAAAAACAGAAATGCTTTTCGAGGCAACCAAACAATTAAAACAAAAGTAATAATTAATGACTAAAAGAAAGAACAAGTGAACCATTTTAATTATTTAGGACGTGATATTGGATATGGTAAGGTTTATGATAGACCTAAATTACTCGAATTAGAGGGAATATTTGGGAAAATTAACCGAATTTTTTAAAACAAAATTAGAAGACACAGAAAACTAACATTATATCAATTTTTAGCTTTAATTGTTACAACCTTTAGAGGTGAATTGTTTTCAATGAGTTAAATAACAAAGATTAGATGGTTCACGAAGCTAACGGACTTTAACCTGAATAATGGATTAAATGATAATGCAACGTTGCAGAAACATTTAGAAATAACGCCAGATACAATATTGATTAAACGAATGCTCGTATCAGAATATAGAGTTAGTAGAAGCAGATCAATGGGTAGAACTAGGAAAGGATGGCTGGCAGACATCTGCCCATAACGGAAACTGGGGGAACAACATGAAGTATAGTGTGATCCACATAAACCTGAACCACTACAACAGGCCATAATATTTGAACCAATAATAGGACACACGTGCAACCTTGGGAGAATATAACAATTGGGAGATTACACTGCACTCTTTACATCTGAGAAAAAATGTGGAACGTGTCCTCCACCAACATCTATACATGTTTGCCCTCATCTAACCATATTCTCTGATGTTTTACTTATTTCGGTTGGAATGGATTCCTTGAGAACATCAATTGCCGTTGGCCTGTTCGTGTACACTTTATTTTAGATACCCCACAAGAATAAGTCCACTGAGGTTAGGTCAGGGGATCTGGGGGCCACAGACCTTTTGAGATTATTCGATTATCAAAAAAACAGGTTACATGTTCCATGGTGTCATTAGATGTATGGCATATTTCTCCATCTTGCTGGAAATAACCTTCTCTCAATTCAATATCATCTCCTTAAAACTTCATAGAATATGGTGAGACGAGTGCAAAGATGTATAGATGCTGTTGGAGGTCGCTTCCAATATTTTCTCTGAGACGTAAATAGTGTAATGTAATCTCCCAATTGTGTATTATATTCTCCCAAAGCTGCACGTGTGTCCTATTATTGGTTCAAAGGTTATGACCTATTGAAGTGGTTCAGGTTTATATGGATCACACTTATGAATAAATGTATCTAAGATATTTTGTAGAACAGAGAAGGTCATGTGACTGAAATAATAAATTTTTATCTTTTTCAGACCCTACTTAGGAACCTAGTGAAATGGCTCTGTGGCAAGGTATGAGTCTCGTATTTTAGATATGCCAGGTTCGATTCCCTTAAGAGTAGTCATTCTGACCATGATCTATTTCATAGTTTACTTGGATCGATAGATGAATGCTGAGTTAGTTTCCCTTCCACCTTGAATTCTGTCTGTCATTTTGTTTGATCTGTTTCATTTCATGTAGGGATAGAAACCAGCTTCAGTCATTGGTGAAATTTGTGCTCTTCCTGTTCTTTCCTGGGACGCTCTAATTTATACCCAATTGATGAATTTAATAGCCAAATTTCCCAGAGTTGTGCTGCACACAGGTATATGATGGTCAAAAACTGCATCTTGTGTTTAAGTTTCGATAGGAAAAATACACTGCCTCTATATGCTCTACCAAAGTGACAAAGTAAAACGACGGCAATGGTAGGCTAAAATCCATGGTTAACGCAAGCAGAGAGAACAGAGAAACCTGAGAAAGCATGTAATTATCAGAGGTTCTAGGGTTTCTAATGACACATTGGCTTTTGGATGTCCTATAGCTAAGGTTTCTGTAATCCTAGACATTTCAGAATAACCAACTTCTAACGTATACGGGGTTTATCATACTCGGTAACGATTACTTGGGCTATGCCTTCCCAGTTTCAAAAGAAACAAACGCTAATGGTAAAATTATTTGTTATTGACTTACTAAAGGCTTTGCCTTTAACTTGGTTATTTGTTATTGAGGACAGTATACAGAAGAAAATGTATTCCATAAGTGCAAAGACAGGTGGAAAAGAATCAGGGGCAGGTGAATTTATGGAAAAAATAACCTGACAGGCAACCTTGCTCATGAACATTTTCTCAAATTCAGGAACGTTCAATAGAGAGTGTAACTCGTTTAAGTGAAATATTTCGGATGCTGGAGACTTAGAGAGGTACAAGCCTTAACCTGGTGCAGAAGATCCTCTTGACTACACAAAACCACTATATAGTACAAAATTCATTGCAGTAGGGCAAGGAATTAATCATATAATATCTGGAGAGTTATAAAATTGTACATATTATGTCTTTATCTTTGGAAAATAACTTAGTATAACAACTAACACACTTTAAGTCTTTAGTATTTGATATTAATACGAAGACGATAAAGATATACAGTGTGATCCATTTAAACCTGAACCATAATTTCCCTTTGAAAACTCATAGAATGCAGAAATTTGTTTTAATGATCTCAGTGGCTTTGGGCAGAATTCGCAACTGACAATTGTTGACAGCTGTCAGTTTTAAATGTACTTTTCTTTGACACGCTTGTAGACATTGAAGTTTATAAGGGTATCGTCAAGACATTGGTAGAGCAGCTGGATGATATAGAATTAGGGATTGTTATTTACAGCAAGATGAAGCAAGTGTGTTGACTGAGGACGCGAACAAGAGTTCGTGAAATCGATTTCAAGTAATTCAACCAATAAGAAAAATAGACATCATTTTCTTAAGATAAGTGAAGTTTTTGTTACAAATAGTTATATTTCTATGGTACTTATAGCTTCAACGTATTTAGCTTCATTTTCTTCGTAATTGAATCTTTTCTCTTTGTTCCTTTAACGGCATAAATTGATGGCGCTCACCTCAAAGCAGCACTGATTACATCCTAACGTGAACGTAGATTCCTGCTGTTCATCTGTCACTACTCCTCGTTCACCATAGTACTCGCCAATAGTGACAGAGGGAGTAAGGCACTTGCTGTCTTCCTGTCAAGAAAATCTATACACTTTAATTACACTTAGTAATTTCGAACTCCTACACATAAATTATGATGGCCGCTTAGAGTACGTTGTGACAACTTGACAGGCAACACGAAACATGAGTCTGTTAGTTGTCGTATTACGCAGAAAGCTTCTTAGACTATTAAACCTACATTTGCGAAATAGGTTTCGAGAAGTTGGGGGAGTCAAGAAATACTTACTGCATACGTGATCATACACGTGTGCTCATTACTGCATAAATCATTGTGCTATAATGTTTATGGTTACTCATAGCTAAAATGTGTCAACATTGATATGATATATATTTATTCTGCATATTCCAAAATTTTACAATTTACAATTTTGGGCTACATTTATTTGTCTTTACCTTGTCGCTACCTTGGCTTACATGACACCCTGGCCTTCTGCTCTGCCAGGTAGCTCTTAAACTCCATGCCTCCTTGTTACTTAATTAGTCCCTTTCTTCCCCCTCCTCTTCCCTTCTTACATTATTTACATTTCTGACCCACTTTTCTTTCACTTTCTGCAAGAACTCACCAATACTTTTTACCTTCTTTTCCTCCCTGCCCGCTAACATTTTTATAGCTACTATCCTCTTCTCTACTTTCTTCCATTTTCCCTCCCAAGCTTTTTTTCTCCACATTGCAACCTCCTCGCATTCTGTTACATAGTTTTTCTATGGTTTCTTTTCCCCCACACAATTCACAAATTCACCTTTTCCCTACCTCTTATCCCTCTTTGAAATCTTCTCATCCAAGCTAACCCTTCTCTCTCTTGCCTAATGCAGTAATCTACGTATGCTTCTTGTCCCCAATTTCCTTTTATTTGCTTGTAAAATTGTAATGATTGCGTATTGTCTAGACTTCCCCATATTTCTTGTCTTTCTATATCTTCTATTCTGCATTTTACTAATTTACCCACATCGCGTGTATTCCTTTCCTCTAATCTCCATATATCTCCCATTCCTAATTTTTTGCCATAATTCCCCCTATCTCTGTCCACCAACTATTGAAGTACTCTAATCATTTTTGCTGTCTCATGCATAATTTCATAATTTCCCCTTCTTCTTTAACCGAAATTTCATTATTCTTTCCATTAGTATTCCATTTCTTCTTGTCTTTCCTTTCTGCTAAAGCTACATCCCTAGGTCCTGACCTTGGTAAGCCAGTAGCTCTTTACAAAACATTCTGTAGTTTTCGTCCACCGTTTTGTTTACCTCTGTGCTCTCTCAGATCTCCACTGCATATACCATTTTGGATTCAACTAGTGCTTCGTAAATTATTTCTAACCGTCTGGTTGTCATTTCTAGTTTATATTTGCATATTCTTATTCCATTCATTGCCGCCCTTCCTTTTGCTTCAATTTTTCTCCTGTGTGCTCCCAACTTTCCATTGTTATTCAACCTCACTCCTAAGTATTCAAATTCATTACTACTTCTAACCTTTTCCATTTATTACCCAATTTTTATCATTTTTTTACTTTAGCTCCCTTCTTGAAAACCATAACTTTCGACTAATTTATGTTTATTTTTATTCCCCACTCTTCACAAAATTTCTGGATTTCTTTTATTGCCTTCTGCAGTCCTACTATCGTTATAGATTCTACCATTACGTCATCCGCTTATAGCACTCCAGGAATTAGTTTGTTTGCCTTTACCGGTCGTGCTGATTTCCTTCTTTTACCTTGCCTATTATCTCGTCTATAAATAAGTTAAATAAAGTTGGACTCATTTTGCATCCTTGTCTTAGGCCTATTTTTTGTTTTGTCATCTCTGTAATTGCATTTTTTCCCACCTTATTCAAAACTTCACCCCTTCGTAAATTTTCTCTACCTCTTTTATACATTTTCTATTTACGCCTTTCATCCTCAATTTCCAAACTAAAACTTTTCTGTTTACCGTATCACATTAAAACAATGGAAACTAACTTGTATGTTCTCTGCCCGTTCTGAAACAGGCCATTGTTAAGCAAGCCTACTCCCGTAAACTTGTATTACATATTTTATTAAGATAGTAAATAAAAGAATACAGTAGGCACATGAAAGAAAACTCGTTTAACGAAAGACTCCTATACGATGAGGAGTTTAAAAATTCAATTCTCTATGCATTAGATACTTTATGTGCACAAAATGGATATGAAGAGAAGTGGCGGTGGGTGCTTGTGAGTATATATTATTCATTAATTTCCTGCATGTAGTGAAAAACTCTAAAAATATTATAGAAGTCCAAGCCTGAGTTGAAATTCAAGAGATAAAATATATCTCTAACGTTACTTTTATTTGTATCATGACGTTATTTTAACCCCGAAAGGGCACGTAATGTCGTAGCTAAAAATGTGCAGAGGTAAACTAATGGTTTTCTAAACGTGTAATCTAATTGCAAACGATTTCCAATGTTTTTTTCGTTTTAAATCATTTTAATTTGAAAATATAAGTCGTGTTCTAGGTGATTTGGATCAATTGAACGGGTTAAATTACAGTAGGTCTAGAAGAATCTTATAGAAAACTTAATATAGGTGAAATATTTATTATCGTCAATGAAATCGACAAATTATGCGTATTCCAACAACGAATCTCCTACAAAGAAATACTTTTCTTTGTTTTGAGCTTATATGATGAATGTATTGGATTTTACTTCAAAATCTCGATTACGAAATTACACCAAAAATATTTTTTTTTTCAGTCCCAATAAATTCAGAAAAAGGGACTCTCTTTTAGAGAAAATGTGTCTGTATGTACCAAAAATCCTTTAAATCTATATTTTTGAACAAATTCCTGCTGATATTTAATATATTCGTTAAATTGTTTATATGACAAATAATATAAACGAGGAATATGCGAAGAGTCTGAAAATTCCTCTTCATCCAAGAAATTTTTGTGTAATTTTGCCTGAATAAGAGTGAAATAACGCAGGCCATGTCAATGTGGATATTGTCGCCGAGGCACTGTTGTGCCGCAAGCCGCTGCCAGCGCGTTGGCGCGCGGCTAGATGATTGCTGAGAGAGAGAAAGAGACAGAGACATGTCTGGATAGTTTCGCCTTTGTCTCGCTGTGTGGCGAGCGACCGACTGAATTCTAGAACAATGACTGGAGGTATAAAAGCCCGCAAAGTGTTAGAGCGGTGTTAGTAGTGTTGTATTTCTTGAAAGTGTTGCTAGTCAGTTGTTAATCGAGTTGTAGCTGTGCAGTGTGAGTGTTTGTAAGGGTTACTGAACTATACCGCAGTGAATTCTTTTGTTTGTTTTCGTGTGGTGGGAGTAACCAGATGACCTTGAAGGCGGCTGTTGTGTATGTCACGTCAGTTTTACTGCTAAAAGGGGTGTACAAAGCTATTTTTCACGAGCGATTTGTGAACAAACTTTCACTGTAATTATCTTACTGTGAATAGAAGAACTATTTTTGTGTTATGCTCTAAATATACTAAATAGTGAAAGTATTATATTCTACCCAACTTTTATTATTTCAATATTTCATCGAAAATTTAAGTTTTGAGGAATTTAGAATTTATTAGCAGTTACAGAATGTTAAAATTTAGTTATTTTTTGAAAATATGTTTAATTTTTAGCCATTAAAATAAAAATAAAGGTTATTTTAAAAATTCTTCATGTGCGCACCCTTGCGCGCTTAGATTTATGTGGTAATACATAACTCAGCAACTTAGTAGGACTAGACATTTATTTATTTATTTAAAGACAGAGGTACTACTCCCATTAGTCCTGGACGCGTAGGACCCAGGACCCGGGCCTCCCTCTACCCGGGAGCGATGGAAAACTCCGGGGGTCTTTCCATGGGGCAATACCTTGAGTCTAAAAGCCCCCCCCCCCCATCGACTACAACGTCAAGATGAGTGGAAGTGGATATGCCACTTACGTGTGTCAACCCCGCAGGGAAGACTCCCGAAAACCTCGGTGGCGCCGCCTAGTGATCTACCACACCTTCTACTATCTCTGCAGGCTAGTACCCGGGACTTCTTAGGCAACCCTCTACCCCCTCCGGGTGGCCATAGCCTCGCCGGAGGTACCCAATTCCCCGTGGGTGTCGGGAACACACTGCCCCCTCGAGTCCACCCAATCCGAACAACTCCCCGACGGGAGGGGCTCGGCAGTTCTGCCCGAGGTTAATCTGGTAACGTCAGAGGTACCACGAGTGCTAAGGGTCCGCAGCGTCCGCACCTAGGCAGCTGAAGGGGATGGATCCCCTCCCCTGCGGGAAGTAGACTAGACATGAAGATGAAAAGAATTCCCTTACAAAAATTAATTTTACCTGAATAGATTTTTAAAAAATCCGATTTTGTTAAAATAGTTTTATGCTGTTAATTAAACAACCACATGTAGAATGGCGGATGTGTTAAATGTGTGAAGTAAACAATGACAGTTCTAAGAACACGAAAGTACGTCGTTGTGGGAGCGCAACAACTGTACAAGACTCTTAGGAGTTCTGACCCTGATGGGCTTCCCAATTGCAAGTCCCTGCACAGCAGGAGCCCTTCACTCTCACAGAATTTACAGGCTTTTCATTCCATTTTTATTTCATTTCATGTTTATGATATTTTCACGAAGATTTGCTAGACTGCAAAAGAAATCAGGTATTAACAAAATCTTACTTCACATTTAATATACACCTGGTTAAATTATAAGATTTATGTCTAAAATAATTCGAGGATGTTCAAAATGTCTGAAAATTTGTTATGGTTTAAATATTCAAATATACTTAGACACATATGAAATGGAAGCCATTATCCTATCTCTCTCTTTCCCTCACTCTATGTGTGCCAGTCTCTCTTGGTCGTAACTATAGATTGAACTTCCAGGCCTCACAAAGCGGCCTGAGATTTTTCATAGGCTAATTTTTACATTTCTCTTAAATTGTTCTGTTTACAAGTAAATGTATAATAGAGTCACTTCTACTATTTATATCTTGATGAATATGAAGTAAATAGAGGAACAAGACTGAATAGGAAAAGCTAAGTTGAAACAACACTTCAAATTCTTGTTTGGAGGAATAGTACAATAAATAAGGCACCCAAAGAGTTAGTGTGCAGTACATTAGTCTACAAGTGATACACAACACTCTTTTGTTTGCTTTTTGTTTATGTCCTCTTTCAACTGTTCTCAACTGCAAGTTAATACAGCATTTACACTTTAAGATGGAAACATAACCCATTTTCGTATTATTCTAAACTTTTATGTGAACTTCGCTCAGGTCTTCATTTATGTACTTTATAGAAAATATTTTCTCATAGACAAAATGATAATAATGCGTTTAGAGAGTTTATGATGGTAGTAAGTTTTGAATACAGTTGTTATGTAAAATAGATGGGTGTTGTCTAGCACGAAGACGCTGGGCGCCAGAAATTCAATCACCTACGCCGCAGAAAAGGGCCCTTGATAAAATAGATTCCTCCATGGAAACTACCCTTAGGGACGTAGTCATCAGGGGTTGCGTTGGTGCTAGAATTGGGTTAACTTCGTTGCAAGAAAATTGCCTTTTGTGCAGCGGTAAACCTTAGCACAGATTTCGTCTTAGACTAGGAAGAACGGGGTCATCAAGTAGCTATAAAACAGCTGGATGGTATCCTGGTGTCCTTTATGAATTACATAGAAGCTTTTCAGATACTGGCTTTATGAGTAGGTTTCTCCTCCTTGGTGGAACATAGAAGTGCCCTTCTAGTCATTTAAAATAATTTATGTTTTGATTCTCATGGAAAAAGTGTACCATGCCTTAAATTATATATTTTTTGAATGTAACATATGTTTGTGGCCTATATTTAACAAACTGAGTGGTTTATATTACCTTCCTAAGTTTTTTATATTTTCCTTTCTTGAAAATGTATATAGACTCTTAAAAATTCCTCAAAGCACCTAATAATATGATTAAATGTAATTTCGATAATGACCCCAACTTATTTTAAAAGAAGTGGTTATGTTTCACCCACGTTACATTGTTAAATCAGTATTGCACAAACGATTGTTAATCTGTTTTCTGCTCAGTAACAAACTGTCTAAACTAAGAGTAAAATGAAATGTGTAGTGTTTAGCGCCCGCTTTTACTACATACGGCACCGCAGGCGGTGACACTGATGATACACGAGATAAAGATGGAGCACCGGTGGAATGAGATGGCAGGGGAAACCGGAGGTCCCGGAGAAAACCCGCCCCAGCGCCCGCCCCGCTAAGAGTAAACCCAATAGCATAGCAGCCCTTGTGAGTCTATTCCACGACCATCTCACTCACAACGGGCGTCATGAATAGGATGCAGTAATGTAGGGTGAGACGTGAGTTGTGCCCCAGATGTGATCCAGATCTTTCCCTTCTGGTGAACGCGGATTTCAGAATGAGGAAGAAAGAATTGCGAAAAGAGAACAAGAACCAGCCAGAAGCGAGTGCCTGTTCAGCGGGAAGTGAACGTACGATCTTCCGAATGCGTGTTTCCCCTGCACCTCCCCGTTCGGTAACCACCTTCATAGGAGAGGGTGTCGTAAAGTTTTAATTATCACTCTTTAAAAATATGATAGGGAGTTGGTGTTGATATGTCCATATTAGTTCTTCTCTATCTAATATACATTCAGATTTACAAATTTTTCCCAGCGTTTCTTGACCTTTCGAATACCTCGGTTGTAGAAGTCTGCAGAGTTCGCTTTAAACCACTCTTCCACTTTATTAATGACGTCATTTGTATTGTCAAATGGGCGACCTCGTAACGGATTCTTCATTTCCGGGAACAAGAAAAAGTCACTTGTTGCGAGATCGGGCGAATAAGGCGGATGCTGTAAGGTCTCAAAGCCACATTCTCTTGTTTTGTCAACTGCAACTTGAGATGAATGAGCTGGTTCATTGTTAGACAGAAGACGAACAACTTTGGAGAGCATAAAGCGTCGTTTCTTAATCAGAGCTGCTCGTAACTTGTCCAGAAGATTGCAGTAGTATCTGCCACTGATGGTTTGACCCTGGGCAAGATAATCTGTAAGGATGACTCCACGACAGTCCCAGAAAACTGTAAGCATGACCTTCCCATATGACTTTTCCACCTTTGACTATTTGGGAGGGAGGAATCGGCATGTTTCCATTGTATGCTCATGGTTTTTGTTTCTGGATCATACTTATGGATCCAGGATTCATCCATGGTTACCAGACGATCAAAAAATCATCTTCATCCTGTTCCACCAGCATCAACGTCTGTCTTGAAAGGTCACGCCGTGTTTGCTTTTGAAAAGGGGTTAGCAAACGTGGAACCCACCGTGCGGACACCTTAGACATGTGAAATTCGTCATGAATAATTTTCCACACACTACCATAACTAAGATGTGCCTCATTCATGATCATTTGGATGGTTACTCGTCTGTCTTCCAGTATTAAACACTCCACTTTCTTCACTGTGACAGCTGACGGTCTACCAGCTCTTGGCTCATCTGTCAGGGACATGTGACCATTTTGAAAATTCCTTTTTCACCTCACAATAGTGTCATACCATGGGAACTTATTTCCATAAACAGCTGTCATATCATCGTGTATTTCCCGGGAAGTTTTGCCCTTCAAATACAGGAACTTCATCGCACATCGAGCCTCAATTTTCTCCATCTTACACCCCAGTCAGTTCTCACACTCACTGTAATAAAACAAAATGACTTAAATCACTGAAATTAAAAATTTTATGTCTCGAGAGATAAATGATGACACCGAAAAATTGTCATCACTCTACTACCGGGTGATAATTAAAACTTTACTTCACCGCCTCATTCCTTTACGACTACGGTCTGTCCCTATTCAGTACACGGTTTATATCTGTGGTGATACTTGATGATATATGAATTCAAATTAGCACAGCGTTATTGTGTGTCACCAAGAACACAACGTTTAATGTTGAAGCAATTTTACAAATCCAAATGTCATTTACACTTTTAATATTGTGACTTTGTGGGTTCGTGAAATTAAAAGTCCAATTGCACAGCTCAAAAACGTTCTTTATTTCCACCGAATTACAGTCGGGACAGTTGCCGATACACAGAATTACGTAATGTACACAATTACAATTCAGCAGTTCATCCATCACTGGTCCGTTACCTCACTGGGCGCTCCTCACGGCTGCTCGCCAAGAACTGAACTGAACTATCGGTCGCATCGTCCTTCTATTTATATGTGGTTAAATGTTTCTAGAGAATTCTTTACCATGGAGGAGAAGACTATTCCGGAGGTTTCGCGTTCTTTCAGGTGGCAGGAGGAGGGGGAAACGAAGATTCAGCCGCCCCTGTGGTTTTCCCTCCCTCCACTCTGTCACGCTTCCGCAGGTGGCAGCTGTCCGGCGAGTGTGCGGTACCGATGCCACACGCCCCCCTCCACGGCCTTCCCCTCACGTAGCCGACCGCAAGTTTGCCAATTGGGTAACAATATGATCATTAATTTATGTTTTATAATTTGAAATTGCTTTCTAAATCACCTTTTCAGTGGATCAGTTGTGAAACAAATATTAAATCCTTCCCGTAATTCCAGAGATATAAAACACCGTAGAAATGTGTTCTCTGATATATTTTTATATAAAAACACTTTAACAAAGCTATATATTAGTATAATTGTCTACACTTTCATCTACTCCATGCTTCAAATGATTTGTAAGTAGTTTCTGTTCAAACAATGTTTTTTCTCGGAAAAAGGTTGTTGTAATTTTTCCCCTGAAAAAAGAGAATCTGTAAAACGCTATGCTTTCGTCAGCTGCCTACTATCTTTTCTGTTGTTTTAGAGCCAGACTCTCGGTTTATTCTTTTCTTGTATAACTTCTAAGAATCTTACTGCAGGAAACATTTTTACTCTGTTGCACAATAAATTAGAGATGAAAGCAGTGGAATACATCTTGATTCGTGTATCTTTTGTGGCATGAAGTCTGTTTGGTTTTATTAATGGATATTTCATGTTCTACATAAAACTTTTCTGCCTTTGCTTTTTTGTTTTATTTTGAGCAAAGTGTTGTTACTAACATCAAGAAAGAAGGTATTTTGAAATATTGTTATGCTGAAGATGTCTTCATCACTGCGTAGCTTGGGTATACAAAGCATTCTATTTTAACAACATTTAATTTACATTTATATATTTTGTGTTTACATAACTGCAGTTTGCTATAAGAAATAAATTATATTCTACTTTATTCATTATCCGAACTGTTACAGTCATCTTACATTTTCTGCTCACTTCTACAAGGTAATCAGAGCAGTCTTTTCTCCCAGTTATTTGACTAATCTAGATGAACTTTCATTGTGAATTGCCACATTTCCTGTAGATATAAGAAGACTACAGCTAAAGCATAATAAGATGTTTAAAAAGCGGGTTGCTTTGTGATGACTGCTGACTACGAATAGTCATTAACCGCTTGAAAGTAAGGCAAAGAAAAGAATGAATGGACAAAAACATGGCCACGGTGCCAATGTCTTGTTAAAACCTCAATGTACACTAAATAAAAATGCTGATAAAATTTATTGAAAAATATAATACTTGGGAATTAAAAAGTAAGTCAAAGGAAATATATGGGGCAATCCAATAAATCCGAACCAATTCAATAAGCTATAAGTTTTGAGCAAATAATAGGACGCACGTGTAACTTTGGGAGAATATAATACACAATTTTGAGACTGCATTGCACTATTTACATCTCAGAGAAAATGTTTGAAGTGTCCTCCACCAGCATCTATATACGTTTGCACTCGTCTCACCATATACTCTGAAGCTTTACAGAGTATCCTCGCCAATGTTACTTATTTCGATTCGAATGGATTCCATGAGAACATCAACTCTCCGTGGTCTATTCTTGAACATCCTATTTTTTAGATACTCCCACAAGAAGAACTCCAGTGAGGTTAGGTCAGAGGATCTGGGGAGCCACAGACCTATTGAGATTTTTCGATTATAAAGAAACTGGTTACAAGTTCCATGGTGTCATTAGATGTATGGCACGTTGCTCCATCTTGCTGGAAATAGTCTTCCCTCAATTCGATATCATCCAGCTGCTCCACAAATGTCTTCACTATATTCTCTGCAGTTTTACGGAAGAGATATCGAATTGAGATTATTTCCAGCAAGATGGAGCAACGTACCATACATTTAATGATACCGTGAAACTTGTAACCAGTTTCTTTGAAATTGGAATAATCTCAAAAGTCTGTGGTCCTCCAGATCCCTTGACCTAAGTCCACTGGAGTTTTTCTTGTGGGGGTATCTAAAAATAGAGTGTAGAAGAATAGGCCACGGACAATTGATGTTCCCCAGGAATCCATTCAAACCGAAATAAGTAACATTGGCGTGGATACTCTCGGTAAAACTTCAGAGAATATGGTGAGACGAGTGCAAACATATATGGATGCTGGTAGAGCACACTTGCAACATTTTCTCTGAGATGTAAAGAGTGTAATGTATTCTCCCAATTATCTATCATACTCTCCCCAAGTTGCACGTGTGTCCTATTATTGTTTTAAAAGTTATGACCCATTGAAGTGGTTCGCGTTTTTATGGATCGCACTGTATTTGTCATGTAGGGATGAAGAAAATGTCCTATTTTTAGAAGACGGGATGCATCTAAAGATTAAATATAGAATTCAAAAAGGCAGAACACCAATATCCATGATGAATGGAGTGACCAAACTAAAATCTTATAAACCAAATTACAGATACCTACATAAATCAATAATATGATTCAGAAAGTTAGACACTGAACAGGAATTTAAGTTAAAGTTATTGCCTACTGCAATGTACCCTTTCGGGAGATTCACTGGACACTGTAAATTATAAAAGATTTATAAATGTTGATAAGGCAAACTATGAAAGTTCAAAATTCATTTTTATATTTTATGGGATATAAATAACAAGAATGGTACGGGTATCTTCGTAGAATGTCTGCGATGAAATTAGTAAATTAAATTTTAGAATGGGAACTACCTGGAAGAGGAAGACATGGTCAACCAAGACTAGAAGTCATGAAGAATATTCAAAGAGGAATGAGGGAATTATTGGGATGTTATAGAAGTTTGGAGGAAGAAGGTAAAGGGTTTGATACAGGAATATGATTTCGTTTTGTAAACATTTTTATAAATAAGAAAAAAGAAATATTTTAAAGTTATTTGCAAGCTTTTATTTATTGTTGGCTTGACTTTTCAAATGCTTGTACTTTTCTTAAGAAGAAACGCCAGGTCTTTCCAGTTACAACTCTCAGCTTATTCACCTGAACCCTCAGTATCTATAAGGAAGGGCCAAATGCAGGAACTTGTGCTATCATTTACCTCCTTATGTGAAACATATATAGAAATAATCTTTAGTAAGTGTAACGTATGGAAGAATAGTAGAGAAGTCATTTGAATGCAAGTATTAACTGTTTGTGAAGCGTTATCTGTCATAATTTTATTTCTTACATAAGTCAGCTGCTTTCATTAATAGGCTAATGGCGTAATATTTTAAGTTAAACAATATCTGTAGAGGAATTTATGATACTGAATGCAAAAATAACTAATATTTTATATTAATAGTTTTATAGGTTATTAAATGGGTTCAGGAATTAAAGGAAATCATAAGACAATGCTTACGTTCAGTTTTCTGACCCAGTTTGTTTACATTTTCATTGTAGTTAACAGAGGGATTCAACCACAAAGCTGAGTAAATGCAAGCTATAATCATAGGGCATTAGTGTCAATATGCTATGGAATTACGCTCCAGACATTAGCTATTCCAGTAGATGCTTCTCAGATATCCTCATGTTAACAACGAGATACAGGAAGTGTCATATTACATGGCTACTGGGACAAATTAACACGAAAATCACTGGCTTGTGTAATGAATCCCAATTTTGCCCTACTGTGAAAACACAATGTGTTTGGGAATCCAGCTGTGGACTACGGTGTCATGAGAGTGACTGGAAATAAACCTTTATGCTAGTTGAATGTTGGCTGTATTTTGATTCTCTCTAGAGGAATTAAAACATTTTAATTGAAATTTAATAGGTTTTGAGGGTCCTTTATATTTTAGAAAACACATTTTTTAACAAGTTATGTATATATACAAATATAACAATTTTTAACTTAAACTTTCACTTATCTTATAAGAAATGATGATATTTTCTTATAAATTGTCCGGGATTGCGGTTTCATGTAAAACTTTTACATATCCTCAGCCGGAAACAAAGCTGTCGTCATCGTTACTAACGCTAGATGTTAATATGTTCTTGTTAGTACTACCAAAATCTGAAAATAAAGCAAATTTAAAAACAGAATCGACTCCGGTATTTCAAAATTCATTATGCAATGTTTTCTTTTTTTTTTTTTAATGATTATCTTTTCCCAAACCATTAAATCTATCGGGCCACTTAATTGTTTTAATAATGTAACTTCTGGATTTATTTCATAGTTATATGACCAAAAATGATCTGCTAAGGCCGATTTATCAGTTTGTTTATGCCTAATGTTACGAAAATGTTCCTTCGTTCTTTATTCCAAATTACGTTTTGTCCTTCCAATATAAACTTTATCACAATCAAACTATTAAACTGATAAATACCATATTTTTATTATTAGGAGTTTTATCTTTTTTTACATAAATGCAATTAATTTTTAAAATTATATTTTGAGGAACTAAAGTTACACTAATTTTTTTAAAAAATTCAAAATTCTTTATTTTCCCAACGATGATAAGTAAAATTTTAAAAATTATAATCGCCTTTTATATTTAACGGTAGAAATATCATTAACAGTTTTTAATATTTGAATTTTTCCATTGTTTTATTTATAAAGTTTTTATTAAAATCATTAATTAGAGCAGTATTAATAATATGTTTATATTATTTATTAAATTCATCTTTATTCAGCGGTATATTTATTAATCTATAAATAAAACTATTGAAAACAGCAAATTTATATGAAGGAGCGTTAAAACTATTATTTTTTTATGTAATTATCAATATGAGTAGACATCCTATAAATACTAATGTTTAATTTATTATTATTTCTTATTATCTTTAGATCGAGACTATTTAGACTGTTTGTTTTATTTAGTTTAATTATTTACATATTTAGTTTAGTTGTGTACATATTGGTCTATGAACAGCACAATTCTAAACACGAAAGCTGGATCTTCCAAGGCTGCCATCCGAAGAGTTTTTAAAGTACCCGCCATTCCAAATTCCTCTTTAACAGAAAAAAGTATATTTTATAAAAAGTCACTACAGTTTTTCCTTAAATTACAATTTATGATATTTTTATGACAGTAAATGTACATGCTACATCTTGAATTTAGAAGGAAAGGCTTCTGAAGTCTTCATTTTGAACGACTTTTGTATAGGTCCGAGACGTAAGACAGTAAAAATCCTGCGCAATAAAATATATCTTTAAAACTGACAACTCATTCTTACACTGTTTTGAGGATACAAACACTTCGCAGTTACTGTTGCCGGAGTTTTCCAACAATTGCAATTTTCTCAAAGAGAAAGTTGTTATGCTTTGTCTGTTGACCAACAAAGCCATCACGTAACTACCAGCTTTCAAACATATGACTATCGTTTGAAGCTTAATATATGCCACATTCCCATGCAACGACGAGGAAATTAGGAATAAATTCTATAAATATTAATAGAAAACAATTGCTTTAAGAACAACTTGTTCACAACAAAGCCATGCAAGTGTACACACGAGGTGTTTACAAAACTATATTTTTAGAATACTGTTGTGACAAAATGGGCATATTAAATTTTGTGAACTCCTCATCATTTCGAAATATGTTTTTAAAATAAATCTGGTTGAATCACTAAATTCAGGTGGAATAAAATGTTTTATTAATCTATTCTTGGTATACCAATTCTTGTTATTGAATTGAGTTTTAAAACACTCACAACTTTACTTTCTCTCCTGCATACGTATGTATGCAGAGGAAGCACTTATTATATTTCACACCAAAATTCAATACTATGATATCATGGGAATATATAGATGTTAAAGAATACTGAAGCTGATACCAAAAGAGAGGCATGCTTTCACTCGGACTGTGAGTTTTTGTGTCAATGTTTTTGTTGTGTTTGTTTGTAGCTCTGTGAACAGTATAACTGAAAATCAAAAGTCAGATGTGTGCTAAAATGTAGTTGTAATTTCAATAGAGATGTTCTAAAATTCTGTTACAGTAAGTAGACCTCAAAACAAGCATCTTAAGTGAAATATTAATCCCAAATTTTTGGCTCAAATAAATGTTCTACGTAGTACTGTAGTTACGGAGCTAAGAACAAATAAAAAGTTAGGATATTTCCCACTAGGTATCATAGCACTAGTTTAAATGAGATGGCTTCCTAAAATCAAGTGAAACACGCATTTGGTGGTTCTGGTTTTGGATTCTTTTGGGCGGGTCACCTGATCTTGGTTTTTATTTTCCGATTATTTTTAATTTATGTCCTCCAACGTCATGTTACACTATGAATGAAATGGGTGAAATTATGCTCACTTTAGTCCAAGGTCCAATATTTATCTTCCAGGATAAGGAGAAAAACTCAAAAGTTTATCCAGGTAACTCAGTCCGCCGCTGCTGCGCCTACGGGCATGCAGCCGAGTCCTGTGCAGCCTCAACAAATTCACCAACAGCCGGCAACACCAAACTACACCACAAATCAGGAGCTGCTCAGGGAGCAAGTTCGGGGCCTAGGGGAGACTGTTCGTGCTCTCAATTCGAAGCTCCTAGTGATAATTGCCAAGCTTACCAACACGGAGGAACTTCTCACAGAACTCTGGACTTCATCTGCGCAGCAAGCTACATCACACATAAATATCAGGTCAGAGCTTGCAGAATTGCGTGAGGATATAGAGGAGAAGCATCAAATCTCCATTAAACAACGCGACACACATACATTCATGCTCCGAAGACTCGTCAAGGAGGAAGTGGCAGGCCTCCAAACGATGTTCGACGGACCCAATACCAGAGGTCGACACTAACCGCCGCAGAGACCCTACAATTCCTCATCCACTTCCAAACAAGACCGCTCCTAATAAGCAAGGGCGTAAGCAGGGCCTTGGTCATGCTTACGTCCTGCCGCCATCCTCACCGCACCTGGCCTCGGCCGGGTCAACATATCCCTTCCTAGAATCAGCAGGTGCTACAGCGGTACTGCCACAGCACCACTCCTGAATATTCACCGGTTGAGGTTTTTTAGTGGGTAGGGCTTGTGGTTCGATTCTCCCAGTAGAGTCCCACACTCCAATCCCAGGGTAAGTGCGTAACATGCATTTTTCCTCCACTCGAAAAAAAACTCAGTCGCAAGGAAAAAGCTGCGGTATTTTTCTTAACCACGAATTTTGTCCTCATAATTTCCTTTCATAAATGCCTATGCTTTTATGTCAAGTGAACAGTGTTTGGCGCCTTTGGGTGAGACCTTTGAGCAGTGGTGTCATTGAGGGGAAACAGGGTATTTACCTTTTCCACCTCCTAGTTAACCTTCTCTGGTGACGTAATAGATCTGGGGTGAGAAAGAGCGAGCGGAAGATTCAGTGACGGGTTGTTAAACAATTAATGCATATTTTTATGTTCATAATGTATCGAATACCATTGTGAACTATACTTTTATAGCTACATGTTAATAATTATAATGTAAGTGAAGTTCTTATTCTTATTAGCTATTAATTTGTCGGTGCTGGGCTCAGTAAGGCAACGTGTTGACTGTCTGCCCCTTACTTGCACTTGTTTTAAAACACAAAGTGGTGTAGACGTACCCCAAGAGCCAGCTGGTCAGCTGTTCCCCTGCAGCCCTGCGCCACTAAGCGAAACACTGAAGGGGAAAAGGAGGGGAACGCATGTGCAGTTCAGTGTCAAAGGAACCTGAGCCTCGCGCCCACTAATGACCGTCATAAATCTATCTCCACACTTCAGAAATGGAACACTGTCGTTGAGGACCAATAGCAACCCTGATTTTCACGAAGTGATAGGCGCATGTCTACTCCACGTGGAGTCTCAGTTACCAAAGTTCCAACTTCCAGTTGATCTGTTTCATTACATGCAGCAATTCGTTGTGTGTCACAATGTGGAGACCGTGGGAGGGAAATGCAGTGGTAAATGCAAATGAAGTAGTAGATAACTTTCAGTCAAGTGAAAATAATCAAAGTGAAGACAGTGTGAATAACTGGCCCGAGTTATATTACTGGAAAAGCCTAAAAAACACAAAGCTATAACGGGAACTGTTTCTAAGCAAATTCAAGCGCTTGTTTTGAACATATATAAATATGTGCTGAGAAATAATCTTGGTAAGGGGTCATGCAATGAACCTGATGATAAATTCTGGGTATATACAGAAATACAGTTAGAAATATTGTGACGAAAGGAATACCAAAGACGCCGATCAAGTGCGAAAACAAAAGGAAACGTTTCTGTAAAATAGATAATTTTACATGCGATTTAATTCATCGAGGAATTTATAGACTCTATGCAAAAGGGAGAGCGCCCACCTTAGACGAATTGGTTGCAAATTTACAAGAAATTTGTGATTTTCCTTATGCGCGCTTCACTTTGCGCCGTCTCCTAAAGGAGCTGGGTTTCAAATACCGCACTTTAAATAAGTTAACGGTTATTATGCCATCTAGTAGAATTGCAGCTTGGCGATAGATTGCAGAAAGATCTGGGAGAAGAAGGGTCGGGGGCGTTCGTCAAAGGCAGAAGCCGACGTGCACACACGTTAACTCATGGCACCTCTGCCTTATAGTATTTTTTTTTTTTTAATTTACGTCCTTCAACGTTAAGTCATATCGGACGATGAATGCAATGGGTGAAATGATGCTCCAATGAGCCCGATGTCCATAGATCTTATAGTTACCCGACATTCGTCTTTTAAGGATAAGGGAAACCCCTGGGAGAAAACTTTATCCAGGTAACTCACACTGACCGAGGATCGAACTGGATCCTCTTGAACGTGAGACAGACACGCTATCATCTACGCTACCGTGGCCAGTACCTTAGAATATGCACTGTATGAAAAACATGTGTGCTTTGTTAGTCGTCTGAGACCTCTTCTGTGTGGTCTTTCACCTCGTGTTGACAATGGTGCAGGTATTGTTTGTAGTGTCACTGAACAATATTATGGTCTTCGTTCTTGATAGCGCTCACCGTCATCCAGACACGATCGACATTTGTGTATCACTTTCGTACCTTCCTCCCAAGTTTCAGAAAGAGACAATGTTAGCTGTAACTGAGGTACGAGGTAGAATACTCAATCCTACCCTAAAACAATAAGAATAATAAATGACGTGAAGACGTCGTCGGCTGCTAATTGCTAATTGCGCAGCCCGATTAATATCAAATTTTACTAGAATCACGTGTTTAAACTATTAATTTCCACACTACTTATACAGCACACAATTTTCTATCGTAGATTTTATATAATAAAAATTACACAATTCTTGCTTCTGCAATCGAAGGAAACCAATTAAGTGACAAAGAAGAAAATATTACAGCGGGGAACCTCGTGTACTTTTGTTTGCTTTTGTAACCTTAACATTCTTTAACCCGGTACGTTATTATAGGAAGATAAAGGGTATATGTCAAGGGCTCCACAGACCTTAAACATAACAGGAATTTGTCTTCTTAGGACTAAGAAAAATCTTCAACAACAAAGCTTACCCGGATAAATCACAATAAGAGAGATTTCCTTGATTCTTTTCTTGTTGGCTTCAAGAGTATCACCACCTACACTGAACGGGATGGCTCTGGTGGTTTCGTCTGTGGTCCGCATTTGGGAGGCGCGAGTTCGATTCCCGTGGCCGACCTACCTGACCCATGGGATTTTAGGGGATTTTCCCGGGTCGCTAAGCGAATACTGGGTGGGTTAATACATCCCCCGAATTTCCTGTCCCTCAATTTCATCTCATTATCATTTCACATCTTAGCTCATCTGGTGGTCTCTTTCAGGGTAGAAGTGTCGGCGGGAGACAAGGCGGTGCATGGCAGGATGATATGCTCTGAGGAAAACTACTTCCTCCTCCGGTAGGTCGGTTGATGGCCTCAGCTCCTCTGCTGGGGCCATTTTGGGCGGGCGCTGCGGACCCCTAGCACTCGTGGTACCTCTGACGTTACTAGAGGAACCTTGGGCCGAACATGACGAGCCCCTCCCGAATGGGAGCTGTTCGGATTGGGTTGGACTCGAGGGGGCAGTGTGTTCCCGTCACCCACGGGCAATTGGGTACCTCTGGCCAGGCTACCGGCCGCCCGGAGGGGGTAGAGGGTTGCCTCATAAGTCCCGGGGACTTGCCTGCAGAGCTAGTAGCTGGTGAGCTAGACACTGGCGGCCCTACCAAGGTTATTTGGTAGCTGGTTCATTAAGGACCGGCGCGTAAGTGGCGTATCCACTTCCGTCCTGTCTGCCGTGTGCAGGCGGGGGGGGGGGGCAGCTTATAAAATAGGTGCTGTCCTATGGTAAATAACAGAAGGGGCCCGGGTTCAGGTCCTACGGGGCCGGAACTAATGGGAGTAGATCCTCGGAGTATGCTTTACCTCCCGTAGGGGAAGGGATCCGTCCCTTTCAGCTGACAAAGTGCGGGCGCTGCGGACCCTTAGCACTCGTGGTACCTCTGACGTTACTAGAGGAACCTCGGGCCGAACAGCGAGCCCCTCCTTTGGGAGTTGTTCGGATTGGGATGGACTCGAGGGGGCAGTGTATTCCCGATACCCGTGGGAATCGGGTACGTCTTCGGACGGGGTTTGGGGGAAGCCTGCAGGTACTAGCCTGCAAAGCTGGTAGAAGGTGTGCTAGATCACCAGGCGGTATCCACTTCCATTCTGTCTTGAATCCATAGGACCAGCTGGGGGGGGGGGGGCTTGTTAGTCTCTAGGTCTTGCCCTATGGAAAGCCCCACGGAGGACGCCGAGCGCCCTTTGGGACAGCTTGGATAACTCCCTGGTTGAAGGAGGCCCGGGTCCAGTTCCTACGGCTTCAGGACTAATGGGAGTAGAGCCTCTGGGCTAAACATTTCAGTACCGCCGGCCAGGGATCTTTGGAGCTCGGATCACCTGCCTGGGACCATCAAGACTCGGCTGCTGGGCTCGTTGCCGTCCCGCTGTAGGGAAGGGAAGCGAGTTCGTTGTCCTGGCCTGTCAGGGGAGGTCTCTATCCAAGTAAACGTAGGGAAACTGCCCTCTGTACAGTCGTGGCTTCTTGGGTCGGGTGCCCTCTGTCTCCTGCGCCTCTTTCTTCCTTCCGGGAGTGCCCCCACTTGGAGGCATAAGAGCAATGGCCCCAGCATGGTGGCCTACGTACCGAATTCCCTCCTTAATGAAAATTCAAACACCATCTATCCTAAAAAAACGCGCCTTAGTAGAGTAGATGTTAGTGCATCTGCGTCAGGTTCAAGAAGTTCCGATTTCGAATTTCGGTGAGGATGAGTTACTTAGTTAAGATGTTTTCCGGGGTTTCCGCTTATCCTGAAGGATGAATGTGGAGTAGTTCTAAGCTCTATAGACCCTGGGCTCATTTCAACATCATTTCATCTGTTTCATTCATTATTCGATATAACCTAACATTGCAGGACGTAAATTAAAAGAAGAAATTGCCCCTAGAGAAACAGCTAGAAGCATCTTTAGTAAACCCATTACAAATGTCCTGTACATTTTAAACTACACATAAATATTATCCGTGAAATAAAACACGAATATTGCCTGGGTTCTTGTCTCATATTGAGTACTGCATGGCACTGTGCACCGTGGAGGACATCTTCAGACACTCTTGTGTGAATATGAGCTTAGAAGAGAGAGAACAGGAACTGGAGAGAAGAGGCGAAAAGGATCCTTTCCTTCTAGAATGAAATTACTTTCTCTTTGACCACCAAGCTAGGACGAATCCGTTTTCCGTGGCCGTGAAGCGGAAAAAACGTCTCTGGATATTTGCATAATAAAGTGAATACTTAGAGATGTTAGCTTTCCGTCTTCGCCAGCAGTTGAAGTCCTCTTTCTCTTCATGTGTTAGTTACTGCTGAGCTCAAACGGTGGTCACAAAAACGTTATTCTAGTAACTTCAAACCGGAGCAGGTAGAGGATGGGAGTTCAGTTTGGTTACAAAATATGTAGAAGTAACGCTGAAATACATTCTTATCACCAAGATTTGTTCATGCAAAATGTATTCTTCTATTCCCTGATGATAACAATGAAACAGTTATTTATATTAATACAATAATGATAATGATAATAAAAACCTATAAAAATAACACTTCTAATAAGGAAATAAATAACAATAATAATGATAATAAGTATAAACTTAACTGAAATATTAATAACAATAACTAAAATATAGCCTGGGTTAATAGTTGAAGATTGTGTGAACACAAACATATAAGAGGTATTATGTCACAATTCCCAGTAACGGTTGGCAATACTGAAACTGATCGGGTTCAAGTCAATTCAAAATAATGGGTTACTCTTTTGTAAAACAGGGAAACCTTAAGGTCTAGTTATTTCTTTAAATAATGCAACAAAAAGGACAATAAAGGCAGCGCGGAAAAGTGGACGAACTGTGCATAATACACTGAAAGGAGTTCAGAATTCAAAAGTGTGAAAGAAAAGCTTTCAAAACCTGGTAAACGTCGTCCATAACCAAAAAGGTTAGAAGTCGATAAGTTGGAGAAAATGAGTTGTACGCAGAACTTTTATCGAGTGTTGCAAAAAGAGGAGAGAAATTCCTACGTTATGTAAATTCATGAATGCTGTTTAAGGAAAGATCCCTAAGGACACATTCTGTCCCATACTTAACCCTCAGTGATCACAGTGCATCCAGAAAGCGCTAGCTGTCTGTTCTTCTCGCACTGCTTTTTAGGTTTTTGACTTTGAAGTGACTCTTCTCATTATTATAGACCCCTAGGCTACCTACAAACATACAAGAATCTCCGTAGGTATGCCATAAATCTATCACCCTCATAACTTGCTATCTCTTCATTCCCTAATTACGCATTAAAAAGAAACAAAAGCCAACCGTCTACCCACCGCCCGATGACTTCTTCCCCATAAAATGCCAGTGATGGACAGTGTCCCGGGATGGCAATAAGTTGAAGGCCCCTGTTCCATGGAGCAGGGTTCACATTCAACGACACCTCCGTACTGCTGCTGCTTCTCATTACATTCTTGGCTGACAATGCATTGTAGGTCTTTTGATAAGCCGTTATAATTGTGTTTACACGTACTGCGTGTGGAGTTTATATTGTCAAGAAGGTCCCTGGAAGGTATGAGCAGCCTTACACAGTGGAACAAGGACAGCAAATGTGTGTAGCAGAGAAAGCTTGCTACACAAGGAGCAGACCGTTAAAACAGCATGTGCCCTATTCACTCTGTACTCTAAAACCAAGAAGATTCATTCACAAAAGTAGAAGCCGTTAGAATGTTTTTAAATGGTCTGTAACTGTACTGACATAGGGTGCCATAAACCTGTCCAGAGGTGGTGTGGGAACCTTTGCCAACCCCGCTGCTCTCAGGCGTCGGAGACTATCTCTCCTGTCGAGGACAGTAAAGTTTAGTAAGTGTTTTTTTCGGCTGCACGGATAACATCTAGACGGTAGCTCAATTCATTCCACACTCGATGGTGCATGGCTTCCACCTCCGCTATGATACTGTTTCGTTGGTCATTAAAAGCTGTGGAAACAGGTACTAAGTAAGCAGGCACTTTTACGAGACCCACATGAATAAATCGCAGGATATGAGACCTCGGTGGTCAAACTGCAGTGCCATGTCATTCTCCTGCAAACTATCCATCGTTGAGGTAGAGTTTCATTAAGGAATCGTCGAACATTCCGGTACCAAGGAAGTGGAGCTCAATCCTTCTGGAAAATGTGATCCCCTGAATCTTCATTAATTTGAAGAACAAGCTAGTTTTGCAGCATTCTCAGATACGTTACTCTAGCAACCGTATTTTCTTCAAACAAGAAAGGCCCATAAACCTTTGCCAACGATACGGCGCAAAGCACGTTTAATTTGTGGCTGTCCCACTCATGTCCCAATACTACATGGTGACTTTGTGGCCACCATATGCGAACATCGTGCCTGTTAGCTTTCTTATTAAGGTGAAGCGCAGCTTCATCACTAAAGACAGCATGAGACTGAAACAATGCACCTTCTTCCAGGTTTCGAGCATACCTTCACAAAATTCTAAACGCTTTTCCTCATCTTCTGCACGAAGAGCTGTAAAAGTTGCAGGTGGTAAGGTTTCTACACTAACTAGCACCTCAATACACGCCAGATAATTGCTTATGATAGTCCAAGTTCCTTACTAAGGTATAGAAAGATAGAGTCAGACTGAAAAATTCAGTGCCATCGCCGGGATTTAAACAAACACGAGTCAGTTGGAGAATTTACTGTCATGTCGCTACGTTGGCCATAGTAGCTCAATGGTTAGAGCGGCTTGACGGAGACCAGAAGATCTGTGGTTCAAATCTCGGCTATGATATTGAATTTTTCAGTCTGACTCTTTTTTTTTCTATACTGTGACTTTATAGGTTTGTAGAATTAGAAGTCCAAGTTGCAGAAATTCAAATCGTTCTTTATTTCCGTAGAAATACAGCCACTTCAATCCTTACAGAAGCAGCATTACATCATATACACAATTACAATCTACCAAGGTCGTTGACCACAACAAAGAGCTTACTCAACTTCCACTGTTTACAACACTCTTATTACAGCTCCTGTTTATGACTGTCCTTACCACTGTTTACTCCTAGCCATGGTTTCCTTTTATACACAAACATTGATGATTCCAGACTAATATAGAATGTCCTCGAACACGTTACAAGACAAGACTTGAATCTTCTAGACACGTACCTTTATCTGTGTCGGCCAGCCCTTTATCTCCGCGGTATTTTTATTTGTTCCGGCATACTCTTTATCTCCGTGCTGCTATCAGTTCCTTTGAGTGCACGATCCGCACTATCGCGATCGAGTTCGTGACAATACTTTGGCCTACACACAGCCAGTGTGAAAGAACAATTAATTTCCATTCCTTACTAAAGGTTGATTTCTTTGGGCAGGGTTCAAAGTTTACCCGAATGCAGTCCCCATGTTCCTCGGATACATGAGGCCGGCACGCGCGCTTACCCTTACATAAAGAGCCAGTTTTTCAACTGATTTATTCCAACGAATAATTCTCTTTCCCTTTGGAGGTTCAATGTTTAACTCATGACGAAATGCACGCTCCAACGCAGTCACAGACTCGCTTCTACTGAATCCACGAATGTAAAAGATCTTGTGTTCAGTAACAGCTATATGGCTTACAACTCTTAATACGTATTCAATAACAACTGACACTACAGCACAGTGCTGTTCTGGAGCCGCTAACGGTAATATTCTAAACTTTACAGCATCCTCTTTCAAATATACGTGACGGAATTCAAGTATGACTTTCGGTGCAGGTAATATACTAATTTGAAAGCGTGTCCAGCGTTTTTAATCACCCTGTATATCTGCATAAACCACCGTGAGTGAAATTTCTCCATTCATAGCACAACCTGTAAAGGAAATTCTTTCAGTTGAACAAGAATGGAATATTATTTGAATAGTTTCGATGGGGACATATAGTATAAGTCGATCAATAACCTCTAAATTTTGTCAAAAAAACTTCTTCAAAATCTCAACTGACAAACTATTTGACGATATTAAGGAAAATGGGCAGCAGGAATGCAGATGGCAGGCAAGCAAAAATGTCGATGTACAGTATTGGTTAGAAACTTTAAAGGCATTTGTGACCACATAGAGGAGGGTGAGAATGAATTTGTCCACTATTGGATCCATTACATTGTTGAGTCACTTTCAGGTGTTTACGGTATGAGGAATTTTCAACTTTTCTAATTGTTATATCAGGCTTCTCCGAGGTGCGTTCAAGTTATAATAACTCCTTTTTATTTCAGGACTGGGGCCAGATACGAACTTCTGTTGTTTTAAGATACACGTGGACTCTTTGTGAATGCGGTTCAGAGTTGGCAGAACTGTACAGTGCACAGAACAGTAGTAGCCGGGACAAGAGTTAGGACTGTTTGTGATACTTTAAATGTCGATGTTATCATTGCAAAAACAGCATTCGTTTTCTCCGTTTTCGTGGAGTAACACCTATTACAATTCATCGCCAGTTGGGCGAGGCATGTGGTGATGATACCACGGATGAGTCTAATGTGCGTTCCTAGATCCTACAGTTCAATGAAGACAGAACATCGTGCGACAACAAACCAAGACAGTCACGGCCTCGCATCAGCCGGTCTAACGACGTGATCCAGCGGGTGGAGACCATAACAAATTTATCGGAAAATTTTTTGCTCCAAAACCTTTCATAAGTGGTAGCACGAATTGCGCCACTTGGGCAACAAGGCTTTCTTACTCATCGACAAAGGGTCTGCAGAGTGCCATAGACCAATCAGGAAGGAAAACAACAACAGATGTGGACAGATCCGAAGATCATTGTTCACACTTCTGTACGCGTCAAAATGACGGATGGCGGTCCTTCTAATAGGAGTTGTTTGTACCAATTTTTAGAAAGGTCCAGAATGCCTAATTCTTTGTGAAAGTGTTTGTCATAAGTATTTATTAAAAGTCGTAGAACTTGGGAACTGTAGAAAAAAAAACATAAGCAAGAAATAAGACTTCCAAAGCAGCGTATCCGTCAAAATGACGGGTCCGGTCCTCCTAGTTTTAAAATCCTCACCACAGGAGTGGGATCGTTCCCGGGCTGCATTCCGTGGCAGGCAGTCAAGGCATGATGCCCTAGCTCATTAAGCCACAGTGCAGGATATATATACATATATAGTTATATAAATATATAGATACTAGTCTGTGAACAGTATAATTAGAAAGGAAAATTCGGTTAAATACCAAACTGGTAAATAAGCTCAATATTTTCAAAGGATAAACATTTTCAGAAAGGTGCCACCACCCCAAGCAATCGTTTACGTACGCGCCTCGGTAGCGTATATGGTAGCGTGTCTGCCTCACGTTCAAGAGGTTCCGAGTTTGAATCTCGGTCACTGCGAGTTACCAGGATAAGCTTTTACCGGGGTTTTTCCTTATCCTGAAACACGAATGTCGCATAACTCTAAGCTCCATGGAACCCGGACTCATTTGAGCATTATTTCACCCATTCCATTCATCGTCCGATATGACGTTGGAGGACATAAATTATAAAAAAAAAAAAAAAATCCTATACGTGGAAAATTTTTAGAAACGTTGAAGTGTAATAAAAGTACATCTTTAATTAATTTCTATACGGAGGAAAGATATCTTGAATTTCTGGGATTGTTCTCATTGTTCAATACAGCCATTATTCATTATTCTGAATAATGCTTAAACCGTGACAAGTAGACAAATATTTAGAAAAAAAAAGAATATAGATCTCGCAAAGTATACCCTCATTTCCTAATCCCTCATAGTTATTGGTTTGTTTTTCAAATACTAATGAATTTTTAAAACTTGATTATAAAAAGAAATTGCATTGGCAAAGTCTAAGCATGGTGACTACTATTAGGAAAAATAGAAAAATCTATTCCCCTATTGCATTCCTACAAAGAAATAAATAATAAAACAATATCTACAAAAGATTACGATTTTGTAAGAATATTTGCTGAAGCAGGAATAGAGAAACTCGTGCGAGTGAAGAACATCAGTCTTTTGTTTTAATTTACAACACCAATATATAGTTTTAAATTGTTAAAAACTTTGAGTGCCTTAAATAATGTAGTTTCTTTACTTGACAATGTTTCGTAAGTTTCTGTCCAATTAAGGAAGTGTCCCATAACGACCCTTAGGTGCCTAACCTAGTCTCAGAGAATAATCAACTGTTTAAAAGTAGAACAAAAGAAAGATAGTGAAACATCTAACTAAAGATCCCAATGGGAAGTGTGTCTCCCAGCATGGGGCCGGGTCACACACCCTTCTCATGCATTTTTCATGCTGGTGCTTGATCAATTTTCAAACCACGAATTCAATCACTCCCAAGCGACAAACCCGCGGTGCAATAATACCAAGGGCATAGCGGCAGCCAGTGCTTAAAATGTATTACATACATGTTCCAATGGAAAGAGCTTTTGGTAACCCTTGTAACGTTATGAAGGCGAAATGGTGTTTTATGTATAGCGTTTTATGAAATATTGCGAAAACAGAGTGAAAAAGTGTGATCTGTTGCAATCAAATGTAGAGTGAGGAAAGAAACTGAAACGGTGTTATACCAAAGTTTGTGAAATACTTATGCATCACATTATTTACCACAATGGCAACTAAATGTAACAAAGCTTTTGTACAGAATTCCAAAATGCTAACTCTGGATTTCATCATTAGTATAAATGTTGAGGTCCCCGGAATCTCTTCCAAATTGCGGTCGTAGAAAATGCTCAGTGTATTACCGAAAACAAAAAGAAAAATCTTCCAAACATAGGGTTTGAAGATTTTTAAGGAGATTCCCTCACCCGAAGGTACGATTTGTAAACAACAAGTTTTATTTTGTATATATATTTTTAAAAGCAAAACATTGATTAAATGTCATACACGGTGTTTCAAAATGACACCGAACGAACACAAAAAAACTAAACAAAAAAAAAAAAAAAAAAAAAAGGAACCCGTACAAGAAAGAAAGAAGAAACAGACAAAACCATAGCATGGTTGCCTTACGTAAAAGGAACGACTGACAAATTAGCGAAAATACTATCGAGATACAATATCAAAACCAGATACAAATCCACCAAGAAACTTAAGTCATTTTTACGCCCAGTTATAGGTAAAGAAGACCCCCTGAACAGCGCCGTGTTCTATAAGATTGACTGCGAATTTGGAGCAGCATATAGAAGTCAGACAGTTGAGTGCAGAGGGTCTTCTCCCATCAGTCCTGGACCCGTAGGACCAAGACCCGGGCCTCTTAAAACCAGGTAGTATCCGAGCTGTCCCAAAGGGTGCCCGGCGTCCTCCGTGGGGCTTTCCATAGGGCTAGACCTGGGTTACTAACAAGCCCACCCCCATCTGGTCCAAGGACACAAGACGGAATGGAAGTGGATACGCCACATACGCGCATCAACACCAAAGGTGAAAGTTACCGATATGACCTCGGTGGGGCCGCCTGGCGATCTAGCACACCTTCTGCTAACTCTGCAGGCTAGTACCCGGGAATATTAATGGCTTCCCTCAACCCCGCCCAGAGACGTAACCGATTCCCACGGCTATCTTTAACCACTGCCCCCTCGAGACCAACCCAATCCGAACAACTCCCGGAGGGAGGGGCTCAAATGTTCGGCCCGAGGTTCCTCTAGTAACGTCAGAGGTACCACGAGTGCTAAGGGTCCGCAGCGGCCGCACCACGACAGCTGAAGAGGACGGATCCCCTCCCCTACGGGAATGTAAGGCAGACAGGCAGATCAGTAAAAAATTAGACAGCAGGAACATATAAGAAGCCTAAAACTAAATCAGCCCGAAAAGTCAGCACTAGCTGAACATGCCATATTCACGCGACATCATATTGATTTCGACCAAATTCAGCTACTAGCTAACTCTGACTATTTTACACATAGAATGGTCAGAGAAAGCATAGAAATATTCAAAATTTAAAAATAGCTTAAACAGGGATAATGCAAGATATATCCATGCTATTTGGCAGACTTTGATAGCGTGAGGATTGGCGGACCATCAGCCAATGAGATCAAGAGGGCGGGCCCAAGCTTCCACGGCCAAGATATTAAACAACGGACAGCCTCCCAGTCAGCACAGATCACACCAATAGCCGCGGGTGTCCCGGAGGGCAGTGTAATGTCCCCGTTACTCTTTGTGGCATACATGTCTGACTTCCCCTTAGAACCACAGACTGTTACGTGCCAGTATGCTGACGACGTCCTCATAATGGCGCGTAAAAAGCTTAAGATATTGTCATCCTCCGCTGCAGCGCCAGCTCCGAGCCATTGACCGTTGGAGTGAGAAGCGGAGGATGGCCATTAGCTCCGAGAAGAGCTCTGCTGTTCTCCTGGCTAAGGTCTGAGCTAGGCGACCGGATTGGTCACTGAGGTTGAGTCGGAGGCAAATCCCTTGGGTTCCCACTGCCAAATACCTTGGCGTCCACCTTGATCGCGGTCTCACCTACGCACCTCAGGTCCGGGTCAAAGCCGGACAAGGGCATGCAGCACTAAGGCTGTTGTACCCAATACTCAAGTCCACCATGCCAACGCACCTCAAACTACGCCTGTATCGGGCGATTATACCGCCCCTGATTCTGTACGGCTGCAAAGTCTGGGGATCAGCGGCCCCCACCACTATCCGCAGACTACAGTGCGTCCAGAACAGGGCGCTGCGAGAGATCTACGATACCGGGCGTAGATTCCCGTCCCACATCCTCCATACCTACTCTGGGGTCCCTTACATCGTGGACGTGGTGCTGAAGAGGTCCCGCACCATCTACGTTAGGCTGGACTCCCATCCAAACATACTGGTGAACACCCTTGGCCGTTACGACCACAGGGCTCCTCGCCGCCGACCGAGCTACCGGTTACCCAAAGATGCCTTGGGTAACTAGAATTTAACAGGGTCACATTCCCCTGGCTCCAACCCCCCAAGCCCAGAAATGGGCTTGGAAAACTCAATACCTAAACACTGTTCCTTTCCCTCTAGCCTGTTAAGCGGACTGTGCTCAGATGCCTCCCAGGCAGGTGGAAGAGCGCAGCCAGCACTGGTGCATCCCCCCCACGGGGCGACTGCACGCACAAGGCTAGATAAGTCTACTGCCGAAAACAACCGCCTGAGACAAATGATGATTCTTCTATACTGCCCAGATAAAGACGCAATAAGCGGCTAGGTGCTGGGCAGAAAACACTCCGTCCAGGTAAACCTGGACGACTCGTCTCTTCTGCTGGTCTGCTGGTCTGCCCAGTCAGCACAGTTCCTGCGGTGCTGTCAAGAACGAGAGGAGCTCTGAAGAAGCCCCACATAGTAGGGCGAAACGTTGACATCAGCAACAACCAAGACGCGGCCTTCCCATGAAGACTTTATTACTATGGACATTGGACGCCGAAGCCTACGTAGTGGATACAGAAGTAGTTGCTCCGCTTCTTTGTGACACATATAGATAGTTTTTACAGCCAATAGAGCAGCATTGGAAATGCTACGGAAAGAGTGTGGATTAGGCAGTGACAGCAACAACGACGCGTGCCTCACGCTGTCGGGGTTCGCAGGTATACATCAGACACCGTGCCACGTGCTGTAGCTGTAAACATACCGGCATTCTCCGCAGTAGCTTTCTGCTATTAAGAACTTCTTTGGCTAATGAAACCGCAATAAAGCAGATATTGCGTAATTATTGCTTATAAGTGTGCCACACAAGCCTTTTAATGTCAGCTGTTGATATATTTTAGATTAGACATTTGGACATTCGACATTTTTAGACATTATTAAGTGCGCTTTCAGATAGTTTATCTGTACTTTTCAATAACAGGGCATTTTGTCATGCCTATTGACAGAATTTTTGGCAATATTGAGTAGAAGAAAAGATCAATGGGAAAAGTCTTAGTCCCTTCCACATGGGTAAAACTGAAAAAAAAAAAAAAAAAAAAAAAAAAAAAAAAACATTCACTACAGAAGAAACCCATTGATGTTGTCCATATCAAACTTCTACTGACCGATAACGGGGAACAAGATGTCACTCCAGTTATTGAAGTTTTTGACTTCAAAGATGTCCTCAACCATGTCCTTGTAAGAAGTATTCCTGAATTCAATATAATATGGCGTGTGACTTCCAAAGAGGGTGTATAGCAGAAGTTCGTCACAAAATGTCTTCCTCAGTTTATCTTCTCCAGTGTCTTTTGAGTATAGTAGTGGGGTTGCAAGCCTTACACAAGGAATGTAATAGTGCGAAAACCACACCAGATAGGCTTCGGAAGATTAAGGTGGCAAAATATTACGACATTCGTTCACTACTGGGACATGTCACTCTGCCAGAAGGTACTACATTTTATGACACAATGACATATGGAAGTGATTTAGAAGATGATGTAGTAGAGATGAAGTGATGTTTTGATGACAATGTATAAATGAAATGTGTAGTGTTTAACACCCGCGTTTACTACATGCGGCATCGCAGGCGATGACACCGATGATACATGAGATGAAGATGGAGCACCGGTAGAATGAGATGGCGGGAAAACCGGAGCTCCCGGAGAAAACCCGCCCCAGCGCCGTGTTGTCCACCACAAAATCTCACTTAGCGGTCGCCTGAGATCGAACCCGGGCCGCCTTGGTGAGAGCCAACTGGTCTAACCACTGAGCCACGGTGCGGCCATGACAATGTATGTCAATCCATGAAGTGCATACTGGATTAGTCCACAGCAGCTATGTATTGGAGAAATTAAAGAAGTAGTTTATCCATGGTTATATATTATAATATTGTATAATGGAAAACTCTAACATTAAGAATCAGAAACTGTTATGTCAAGTGACTTAACAACTTTTTATCCATTTTAGATTAAAGATTGTTAAATTCTAATACTATATAGGCTACACATGATACATACGTCAAACCGTGAGAAATACTTCTACACAGTGCTGTGTACCTCCAAAGGGACTTGTCACATAACATTCTTTCATTTGTAGTACTATTTGGGTATCTAAAATTAGTTTTGAAAGCTTTGAACAGCTATATGCACCATTTGAAACAACGACTTAGCAGCTTCTGCTCCTGAGCGCTTCAAATTCAGTAACCAAAGCACAGCTTTGTAAAAGGCAAGCTTTACACATTCTTCACATCCATTATTTGTTATATAGGGATGTAGAATAAATAAATTTAAGTATGTTAGATCACTTTTGATATTTAAGCTGTTATATTGTACAACTCTTTTCTCTTCTCTTATGTACATTGGGCATTCGGTGAAGGATGTTAATAATTTGTTGACAAGTCAAGCGGCAATTTTCTGAGTAACGTCGCAAGATGAATACGTCCATTAGTTTAGTTTTTAGTGTATCACACCGTTTTAATTTTATTAATATAGTACGTAACAAAACTTAGTAGATATTATGTCGTATGATTTAGCTTGAATATCACTATGTATTTCATGCATAGTGTTACCCTGGCGGTAGACTCGCGAAGCCGATGAATAAATGATGGCAGGTGGAGATTCGGGAAACTTCGGGGCCGATCGTTACCGGAAGCGACAGACAGTTGAGCGTAGTGTTTGAAAAATAAACAGTTTTAGGTTATCTAGCAAATTGAATTTGTGAAGAGTGTATTTGCTACGAGAATAAAGTACAGTTTTTGTGTTTGTAACCTCGACCTTTATTTCACGAACCCACAAAGTCACAATATGCTGGAACTCTGAATAGGGACCTAGTGCTTGAAGACTTGTAAGTACTTGAAGATGCAAATAAATAACGATGACTATCTTCAAAATTAACTGTTCACGTCCTAAGTTATGCTATGCCACATAAACTTTGTGTGCTTTAACAAGCTTGCGTTTTATGTACGAGGCATGTCCGTAAATAAGGTCTCCAAAGCGCTGCAGCCGTCAGGAACGCTATTACGCGAGATTCGACAACACTGATGTATAGCTTGGTTTCACCCCTTCAAATCCGCACTACAATGAACCTGTGGCAACCATTAGTCTTGGCTGGGCAACTGTTTGCGATGGAGCTTCCTATCACTTAGGCCGCCAACTGCGAGTTGCGTGCAGTGATCCGTTTTTTGACTGCCAAGGCACTACCTCCACTGAAATTCATCATCATTTATGCGAAGTCTATGGGCCACAGTGTGTGGACTTCAAAAACGTGCGAAACTAGGTCAGAGAGTTCAAAGTCTGACGTACAGACAACCATGACGAACAGCGTTCTGGTCGGCCTTCGGTTTCAGCAGAAACAATTGCAAAAATGGAGCAAGAAATGCTTAAAAATCGGCGTGTGACAGTTCGTGAGCGGTGCGAACTTATCTCTGAAGTCAGACTACGATTGACAAGATTTTGACCGAACATTTGCATTATCGCTAGGTGTGTGTGAGGTAGGTCCCCAAAGTTCCCACCGAAGACCATAAAGGACAACGTGTTGAAGCGGCCCACTGATTCCTGGAGCGCTATGCAGAACAGGGCAAGGAATTGTTGGATTCAATTGTCACTGGCGATGGAACCTGGGTGCACTACACAACACCAGAAACTAAAGAACGTTCTCGTCAGTGGCGGCATTCGAAACCGCCGAAGCCGCGAAAGTTCAAACAGACATTTTCTGCCAGCAAAGTAATGGCCAGTGTGTTCTGGGACAGAAAGGGTGTATTGTTGTGCGAGTTTATGCCTATCGGCACAACAATAAATGCCGCTACCTAATGTGCGACTTTAAAAAGAGATTGCAACGTGCCATTCAAAATAGAAGGTAGGGAATGCTGACGTAGAGAGTGATTTTTCATCACGACAACGCTCGTACCAATACTGCACATGCAACGGCTGATCTCCTGGCCCAGTTTGGATAGCACATGCCCACTCATCCCCCCAACAGTTCAGACTTAGCACCTAGTGATTATCATCTGTTTCCTGAGGTGAAGTCACACCTGGGTGGAACACATTTCCAGACCGACGATGATTTCGAAATCGAGGTTGAGTGCTACCTGCGCAACTTGGCGGGAGAGTGCTATGACAAGGGTATACAAAAACTGCCACAGCGCATCCAAAGGTGCATCGATCGCAATAGTGATTACGTTGCAAAATAGCTGTAAGTTCCGCATTTCCAACAATGTAACCTTCATTGACAATAAACATGTTTTCTATATTAAATAAAATTGGAGACCATATTTTAGGGACACGCCTCGAACAACAGTTTTCGTCTATAATTTTGTCACATACAAATTATGCAAATGAGGGGGACTTTTATGTAATATTTACCGAAATTTCAAGATAACCATTTAATTTCCTTTAACATTCACATATTTTAAAAGTATATACTATATTAATCGACATTGTCAGAGCCATTTTGAGACAATAAAAAATAAAGGAGCTTTTTCCACATAGAGCGTGGTTTTTGATTGAGATTACTTAGAAATTCTTTTTTCTCGAACCCTAAGATGATGCTGAAATTAAACATGAAGTTTCGTATTTCATTAACTTTTCGGTTTCGTGTTGTAGAGCTCAAGGTTACACAAACACGGACCTATTATTCTAAATGTGTCTGTTCTGAATTCTATAGCTATATGAATTTTTGCTGAAACTTTAGTCTCTTAGAATGTTTCTCGCTCGTAATTGTCACTTATTGCATAAAGAATTGATTGTAACTGTGACTGAATTATTAATATTTTGTATAAATAAACGTTTACGTTAATATTTAGTTGTGAATGGCGCTACGTAATGGAAACAGTAAGGTAAAGGCGTGGCAGCGTGACAGTTTACCCCCGCACGCACTGCAACAATGGAGCTGTCCGTTCACCTACAGGCCTTAGTTACCAGGCAAACGTTGCCTAGAGTTGTGACAGTAAACAAACGTATACAACGAGAGAAATATGTCCTTTGGAGGGAAAAGAAACGACATTCTGGTAGTCAAATTCTTTACATGTCTTATTTCTTGCAAGTCGATTTATAACCCGATGTAGGTCGTCAAAATTCACGCAGTATACCTAAAAGTGTTTGCTTAATCATCAAACGTTGCCCTACATGTCTAGTCCACAAACTGCTATATAATTCTTTAACACAAATGGCTCATTAACTTATTAAGTTATTAAGTAGCTAGAGGATTTTTGCCACGCACATGAGATCTTACCAAAAACACACGCGCGATTTCAAGCTTCCTGATGTATAAAGAACATGTTTACTTACTCTAATTTCAACTACACAACAATAGTAATTACACCCAGTCATTAACTATAAATATTTACCGCAAATTCATCATTTAAGGTTCCTTGAATTCCAAAACGAGTTACTAAGAAATATTTTCGTGCATTTCATTTTTTTTTTTATTTTTTTTTTTTTTGCCCGCTTGGGTAGCGTGGTGTAGCATGTCTGCCTCACGTTCAAGAGGTCCCGAGTTCGAATCTCGGTCAGGGTGATTTACTTGAATAAGGCTTTTTTCCGTAGATTTCCCTTATCCTTAGACGAATGTTGGGTAACTCTAAGCTCTGTGTACTGTGGGTTCATTTGAGCATCATATCACCCATTTTATTCATAGTACGATATGACCTTGACGTTGGAGGACGTAAATTACAAAAAAAGACGTGTTTTTGAACAACATAAAAACAGCCAGTCGGTAGACCGCGTACCTACTCTTGTTTCGTGTCTTATCTGGAGATATGTTCTGTAAACAAGGTTTCTGCTATGCACATAATTTCGAGCTTGACGATAGTGTTTTCTTTCTTTCCTCCTTTCCTCCTTTCCTCCTTTCCTCCTTTCCTCCCTTCCTCCCTTCCTTCCTCCCTCCCTCCCTTCCTCCCTTCCTCCCTTCCTCCCTTCCTCCCTTCCTCCTTTCCTCCCTTCCTCCCTTCCTCCCTTCCTCCCTTCCTCCCTTCCTCCCTTCCTTCCTTCCTTCCTTCCTTCCTTCCTTCCTTCCTTTCTTTCTTTCATTTTTCTTTCATTAGCGTCATTCAAAATTAAGTCATATTGGACGACGGATAAAAGTGATGAAATAGTGCTCAAATGAGCCAAGGTATCACTGAGCTTACAGATACCAGATATTTAGCATTGGCTTCTCGAATTTGTAATGTAATGTCCAAGTCAGACGGTACGTTTGCTTCTAGAAAATTCATTTCCTGCATACATCTCCAGGAGATTTGAGTTCCGCACATCAATGCCAAAATACAAACAATTTCAATTTATGAAACTTCTGACATCTTTCCTTGCAAAATATATGATGCCATTGATCCTGTACTTCTTCATCCGCCGTTGTCACACTTTTCATGTTTCCGTTTTCTATCGCTGTTCCACAGTCGTTCCTTCAATTGTTTTGGCCATCTTTTTTCCTGATGTATATATTCAGATCATTTCCACCATTCCTTATCGCTATCCATTTTGTTTCCTTCCATGCTCATCCAGTTTACAGCATATGTGATATATGTATCACATCTTTCTATAACGTTTCTTCTATTCTACTACTAGCAACAGCTATTTCTCTTAGTGGTCATTTAAATGTTAGATTTACAACCCAGTGCACATATAAAGTGCAGGCATTTTCCAACGGTATTTTAGCTAAGGAAATATCAGAATAGGTATTGAGCTTTCCCAAGAACATCAACACAAGTTCATGAGATTTTGCCGGAGTTACACAAGGACTTCGTGCTTTAGTGCAGCCACTTGTCACATCAAGGAAGAAAGACCATTGAGGGATATGTGATATAACGTAGCAAGCGAGATTATTAGCTTTGAAGAGTCAGAAATAACTGTTAAAATGTAACCTAATACTCAATGAACTAACAATGGGAACTGATTTACTTATTATTATATGTGAAACAAGAACTTGAGACACAAAATATGTGGTACTTCCTCTGACATTTAAGGAATAACAGTTAGGCCTGAGGACCTACAGCTTATACCGTGGACTCCGGACCACGTTAGATAAGTCGCCACAAACAGCGTATCTCGGATACGAGAGCCACTAGTGGTTTGCTGGGGAAATATATGAGTCGATTGGAGAATTTAATGCCATAACGGCAAATTGGCCATGGCATCTCAATGGGTAAGAGCGAGTGGATGGAATACCTTAGTCTATATACGACTAGTGTGAAGAAATGAATAATTTTTATCAATTACCTTAAATGTAAAAAGTTATTTTACAAACACATTGTCTTTCATTACCTTACAGCTTACACCACTTTGCACAGTCACAGCCGCCCTTATTCAGGTTTTTTTTCCCCCTCGTAATGGGAACCCAGTTTTTGTATGCCTACGTCAAAGAATGATGCAGCTTAGTATGAAAGCGAAATCTCCACCTCTCGTTTCATATCATCACCGTTGATGAAATATTTGCCACCAAGGAATTCTTTCAGATTAAGTAACAGGAGAAAATCGCTTGGTGGAAAATGCAGACTGTAGGGACGATGATCCAATCGCTCTCAACCAAATGATGCCGACAGATCTTGAGTTGGATTGCATATGTCTGATCGGGCACTGTCACCCCTCACACAAATGCTAATTTGGTGCTTTTGTACAATTTCTCGCATTCAAACAATGAATCATCAATTAATTAGAGTCAGCTGAAAAATTCAATAGCACGGCGGGAATTAGAACCACGGATTTCCTGGTTTCCGTCCAGTCGCTCTAACCTCTGGAGCTACCATGGCCAACATGCCGATGCGACATTGAACTCTCCAATTGACTCATTATATTGTGACTTTGTGGGTTCGTGAAATGAAAAGTCCAATTGCACCACTCAAATAGGTTCTTTATTTCCACCGAATTTCAATCGGAACACTTGCCGATTACACAGAATTACGTAATGCACACATTTATAATTCACCAGTTCGTCTGTCACAGGTCCACTGCACGCAGTCCATTCCCTCACTGGGCGATCCTCACGCTGCTCGCCAAGAACTGAACTGAACTGAACCCTCGGTCGCATCGTCCCTCTATTTATAGGTGGCTAAATGTTTCTAGAGAATTCGTTACCATGGAGGGGAAGTATATTCTGGAGGTTTCGCGTTCTTTCAGGCGGCAGGAGGAGGGGGAAACAAAGATTCAGCCGCCCCTGTGGTTTCCCCTCCCTCCACTCTGTCACGCCTCCGTAGGCGGTACCGATGCCACATGCCCCCCTCCACCGGCCTTCCCCTCGGGTAACCGACCGCAAGTTTGCCGATTGGGTAACAATATTTTCTCGGTAAACCTCATGAGTCAATTGGACAGTTGAATGTCGCGTCGGCAAGTTGGCCATGGTAGCTCAAGGGGTTAGAGCGACTGGACCGAAACTAGGAGATCCGTGGTTCAAATCCCGGCCGTGGCATTGAATTTCTCAGCTGACTCTAATTAATTAAAGCATTCAAATACAGAAGTAATGCATTTACAAGGCTTAGTTCTGAAGTGATTAATTCCTCAATATAAATTTAACATTAATGCATCACTGTTTTTTAATTAATTGATGGAAATTAATCATTTCTCCACACTAGCCGTATACAGGCGAAGGGTTTTAATAAATAGAGTCAACATGAAGAATACAGTGCCATAGCCGGGATTTGAACCACGGATCTCCTGGTTTCCCTCCAGTCGCTCTTAACCCTTGAGGTACCGTGGCCAACGTGCCGTCCTGACATTAAATTCTCCATTAGAGCCATGTTTCCCCGGTAGACCACTAGGGGCTCTCGCATCCGAGACACACCGTTTGTGGCGACTTACTATCGTAAGTACTTAAGTCCCAAGCTTCATCATTTAACTCATTATTTTTTGTTAATTGATGGAAATTAATTATTTGTCCACACTAGCCGTATATCCAGGGAAATATATGGGTCAAATGGAGAATTTAATGTCAGGACGGCACGTTGGCCATGGTAGCTCAAAGGTTAAGAGTGACTGGACGGAAACCAGGAGATCCGTGGTTCAAATCCCAGCCATGACATTGAATTTTTATGTTGACTTCATCTATTAAAAACCTTAGCCTATATACGGCTAGTGTGGAGAAATGATTAATTTCTAACAATTAACTAAAATAATAAGATTCAAATGATGAAGCCTGGGAGTTAAGTACTTACGATAATAAGTCGCCACAATTGGTGGATCTCGGATGCGAGAGTTCCTAGTGGTTTACCGGAGAAATATATGGGTCAAATGGAGAATTTAATGCCAGGACGGCACGTTGGCCATGGTAGCTCAAAGGTTAAGAGCGACTGGACGGAAACCAGGAGATCCGTGGTTCAAATCCCGGCCATGACATTGAATTTTTCATATTGACTCTATTAATGAATCATTGTTCTGACTTCCATTATTTTGAACACTTCGAAACACTGACACTCTAGTTACGTTAAAAGTCACATGTTCTAAATTTGTTGGGATATGTTATCTGCAAACAAATACACTGACTTCAAAACGAATAATTTCTTGTAGCATATATTTCGAAGTTTTGATATAATAAAAGTTATCTACTATTTAAAATATGTAGATGTTTCGGAATTTAACAACAATGGAGTTTACTTAACAATGTTTTTACGAACAGTTATCCTCTCGAAACTGAACCTACAAAATTACTTCCACTAGAGTGGAGTGATGAACTTACATTCCTTTTAATGAACTGAGATGAAACCATTTCCTCTCTACATCCCAGTGCTCACTGGAGAGGAAGAAATATCTCGGAGATCGAGTTAACCTGACCAACTAGAGATAACTTTGTCTGATCGATGCTCCAGAGCAGAAAACCTTATAATTCCCGCTATTTCCTGATCCTGTCTCCTCAATTGTTTATTATAGAGTATAGAGGAACTCTGTAATTACAAAACGAACAAGATGTTTAATTAGGATCAGTCGGAAGAAGTGAACTTCTAATATTGGTCAGCACAGAACATCGGTGAATGGGACGTCTAGCTGGGGAGGAACAAGAATCGTTTTTCCCTTCACTTGAGTTATGTCGTGCGCAACATTTTAATTAAAGTGAAGAAGTGAAGCGTGACATTAAATCCTATAAAGAACACTGGTAGCTGTTTGACAGAGAAAAATATGGATTAACTGTGTAGTGTACCTACTTCTTTTTATGTTATTGGAAGTTAGTTTATATGTAAAAGAAAATGTACCAATTAATTACTTACAAATGCATTTTATTGGATAACATTTTCGTGCAAATATATTAATTATTTCTGATGTCTGAATTATTGACTTCTACGAGTTGAGATAAGTTTTGTGGTGAAAATTACTTATAGAATTTGCAATAATAATTTTAATTGGTGCTATTTTGTGACATTTTACTATAAATTTGCATTAATTTCGTGCAAATTTTTGAGGAAGAATTAATGAGTAATGAAAAACAACAGTTAACTAGAGTAGCACAACTGTTAAACCCCCCCTTTTTTGCCCGCCTCGGTAGCGTAGTGGTAGTATGTCTGCCTCACGTTCAAGAGGTCCCGAGTTCGAATCTCGGTCAGGGTGAGTTACCTGGATAACGTTTTTTACGGCGGTTTCCCTTATCCTGCAAGACGAATGTCAGGTAGCTCTAAGCTCTGTGGACCCTGGGCTCATTTGAGCATCATTTGACCCATTCCACTCATCGTCCGATATGACTTAACGTTGGAGGACGTAAAATATAAAAAAAACTTTTTGTCCAAATTAAAAGATTCTATTTGAAATCAGTAGATAATAGGTAACATGAATAAGATAAAATATCACACATCAGACATCAGATATCGTCAAACTGCAGCATAAAACAAGTTTTGATATTTTAGTTAATTGATGGAAATTAATCATTTTTCCACACTAGCGCTGTATAGGCTAAGCTTTTTGATAGAGTCAACATGAAAAATTCAATGCCATGGTCGGGATTTGAACCACGGATCTCCCGGTTTCTGTCCAGTCGCTCTTAACCTTTGAGCTACCATGGCCAACGTGCCGTCCTGACACTGAAATCTCCAATTGACTCGTATATATTTCCGGTAAACCACTAGTGGCTCTCGCTTTCCGAGACACACCGTTTGTGGCGACTATCGTAAGTACTTAAGTCCCAGGCTTCATCGTTTAACTCTTATTACGTTAAGAGCGACTGGACGGAAACCAGGAGATCCGTGGTTCAAATCCCGACCGTGGCATTGAATTTTTCATGTTGACTCTATCTATCAAGTTGTGATATTTTCGCCTTTCATATTTGTTCTGTTGTCTGTCACAACTAAGTTATATGTAGAGAAAAATCTCTCACACTCAGCTTTTGACATCGGCAACTAATGATATTGAAGGGGCTTTTCACAGAAATTGCGGTAAGAATCAGCTTCTGCCTTCAATGCCAAGAGTGATGTTACTACATATATATTGTTATCGTTACCACCATGACTTTGCTGTTCAACAATGTCACAAAGTTCTTTGTGACAAAGAGCAAATCAGGATCACAAGTAATGCCACTTGTGTTAAATGCATTTAGTTGTTTAAATGCTGCCATTGCATGATTTAAATCACCTGCACTTGTTTTAATAACTAGCCTAGAAAGTTCAATAAGCATTATGGTTATTATAACGATCACTTTCTTTTGCATAATGGAGTTTAATTTAAGTAAAGTAATACGGCAGCAAACTTTTAGATTCTGTTGTACTGCTTCTCTAACATTTGGATCCATGATGTGATCTACAGGTGCCCTTACTCTGTTTGCAATGTGACCACGCTCTAATATTACACATTTGGTTATCAGCGAGTTAATTCGGGATAAAATAAGATGAGATATTAAAATTCTCACAATGGAGCTGTTATCAAACTGCAATTTTCAATTCAATTATTGTTGCTGTTTTACCTTTACAATATTGGAGTACTTGGCATGGAAAAAATGATCACTTAATACATTTTGCGCTGGAGCTGAAAGCTTTTCTTTTAGAAAATAAATAGACAATTGTATCAAAATAGCTGGCAATGTAAACAATTGAATTAAACCAGCTAGATCAGCGTGTCAGTAGGCAATGGGAACTCTTTTAGTTTCTAAACCCGGTTGGTGTTCATTGAGGTATCGTTTGTATTCATTTTTTAGCTTCCGGGCATTTCGGAACACAATCTTAAGCCCTGAGGGATAATATTGTCGCGAAACCATTATCTACGACAGCGCGGCGCGGGGCGATAAGGGACAGATAGTGCCGGGTGGAGATTAAGAGCTTGACTAAGCAAATAAACATAGCGCGGAGATAAAAGCATGCCAAAACAGATAAACTTGGATAAAAAAACGAAAATTCTGGTGACATTTTCATTATCTTACAGAACATTTGATTTCTTGTTTGTACCAGGAATATCTTGTAATATGAGTACTGGTAGAGTATATAAGGAAGCCGAGACTCGTCAAGGCAGTGATAAACACAGTGGTAACGAGAGTTATAAACAGTATAATCAGAACTGAATTGTGTAAACGCTTTCGTTTGTGGATGGCGACCTCGGAAGACGGTAATTGTGTATGTGAGGTAATCCTGCTACTGTAAATGTTCTTCTAGGTAAATAAAGAGAATTTTAAATTTCTGCAACTTGGACTTTTAATTCTACGAACCCGCCATTTTGTCCTTTAGGGCTTAAGAATGTGTTCCGAAATGCCCGAAAGTTGAAAAAAGGAATGCAAACAGTAAATCACTGAAAACCAGCCGGATTTAGAACCGCTATTAACATGTAATAAATATTGACGGACAGTTCCTCCGAGATGTCACTACTGTGGGTCACGGTGCCTCACCACCGAGTGCAGGAGTCACGATCTACTGCACCGACGCAGATACTGTGCAACCTGCAATGGCGTAGGCCATTTCACAGGTCAGCCGCAATGCCCATGCTACCCGACACCCAGGCATCCAACACAAGGCTAAACAGTGACGACCAGGAAAGATATACCTCGCTCACCACCTACATCAGCAGCAGCACCTTACACCCTTCCTCAAGAAGGCCTGAGGGAAGACCTTCAGGAACATCGAAGGGAGGTGGAGAACATCGGAGCCCGGCTCACCTCTCTAGAGAACTCCATCACTGCTACGCAATCCTCCAGAGAAGAAATCCATGACCTCCACTCGGATGTGCTCAACATTGCACCACGCCTTGGACAACTTGAAGAGACAGTCACCGCAAGCATCACAGAACGCCACTCAGAGCAGACCGACCAACTTAGGAAAATAACAGCAATCGCCCAACGCTCTGTAGACAACACATCCGAACTCCAAACCCGGCTAGATCTGGCACAACAACATCTACAGCAACTCCACAACAGTGACAATTCATCATCTATGAAGCGAAAGCTCTCACGGCTGGAGGAGAGTCACACCAGCACCGGCGCCAAACTAGACTAGCTTCTGCAACTGCTCCACCACCTGGTTGAGCATCACCTGCAAGTCAACACAGAACTTCCTACTGTTTCCCTTCGTGAACGCGCAAGGAGACACTATGCTCCCAGTCTCCAACAATAAAGTCCACTAATCCTCAAAATAAAGTACGCATAACCCCCTTCGTGCCATGCTCAGGACTTCGGTCATGGTCATGGCCAAGGAATTTAACTCCTACGCGCTCCCGCACATTTTGCGGCAGCATTTAAATATACGTCAATATCGGAGTTGCCAATGAGGGTCTCCACAACTGGCAGGAGATACCTGCCATCTCTTACCCCTTTCATACGTTACTACAAATAAATAAAACATGACGTGCATGTTACATGACAAAATTCGATGTTCAATTATTGAGTAACAAACAAAAATGCTCATCGTTATCCTTCAGGTTTATCAAGATAAACTTTCGGCAATTACATTTATTAATACTTCCTTGCAGGCACAACAGCAATAAAAACATACCACAGACGTAATCGATAAAGAGAACTTTTAAGAGGTAGTTGCTGCCCGGTGGCAAGAGGGGCATGAAAAGCGAGGGTCGTTGGGCCTGTTTATCTTCTCTGTTATGGATCTCTTTAGTACGAAATTATTGTATGAGGATACATATGAGTATCCCATGCTGCCACATCTAATGCTGTTTCAGCAAATGCAGTGATAAGTACGAGGGCTCTCCAATAAAAAATGATCACACATTTTTTTGACAACGTACCCTTACTCATCCTCATAATTTTGATGGTCTTTCTCAAAATGGTCTCTCCTGAATGGGATGCACTTGCCCCAGCGTTCCTGCCAGTCTTCAAACACATGCTGCAAACCATTTTTGAGAGATCCTTCAAAATCGCATCCACAGCCTTCTCCACTGCTTCTAATGATGGACAATGTCTCCCACGAAGGAGTTTCTTCAAGTTAGGGAATACAAAAGAGTCACATGGGGCTAAATCCGGACTATAGGGAGGGTGAGGGATGCACTTCACGCAAAGACATTGGCAATATGCGGCCGCGCATTGTCGTGGTGCAGCATCCAGCATGCTTCACGGAAACGTGGTCTTTTGCGCCTGATATGGACTTGCAATGTTTTCAGGACATCTCTGTAGTATTGTGCAGTTACTGATGTGTGTGCAGATAAAACATGCTGATAAACGATTCCATGAATATCAAAGAATGGGATGACTATAACTTTCCCAGCAGAAGTACCCACATTTGTTTATTTGGGGGTTGGTGATGAAGGAGATTTCCACACTGAGCTTTTCTGTTTGCTCTCAGGATCAAATTGATGTAGCCAAATTTCGTCAGCAGTGATTGATTACGTTTGAAAGAAACTCGGCATCTTCCTCTAACTTTACCCATCGCGGACAAACACGTCTCATGTGTAATGTTTCTGTCACCAACGAAATATTCAGTATTTCAGAAAGTGATCTTAAGGTAATTCGTCGATCCTATCTCACAATGGCAGCAGCAATGTTGTTTTCTTCCGTAAGAGCAGTAACTGTAGCACCGGGTCCACCTTCCTTTGAAATTGATTTTCTCTCCTCTTTAAACATTTTATACCACCTTCTAGCTGTGCTCTAGGGAAGAACAGACTGCCCATAGGCCTCCTGTAACATTGTATAGGCCTCAACTGAAGATTTGTTGAGACGAAAGCAGAATTTCAACGCCGCATATTATTCCTCCCGTGTTACCTTTATTACAGCGGTAGGCGATACTGAATATCTCTGAACTTGCCTGGTCCTCACAGGCGCGAACCAGTAGTAACAATAAGGAAACTACCATGGCGTGTTTGTTTCACATTAAGCTAACAGAATATAATAAGATTGAATTTTAGTGCGACAAATTATGACAGTAAAAAATTATGATCATTCTTTATGGAACAGCCCACGTATTATACATGGATGAGTTGTGACAACACTTTGTATTTTAGATGAACTAGTAACCTTGTCATATCCAGATGGCGAGTATAAACATCAGGTGCACAGCAAAAGTGATTAAATTACACATTTATCTGCCTTGCCTTTTTGTGTTGGATGAACAGTATAATATCTACTACGTTCGGTGTAGATGGAACAAAAATAATTAGGAGCTCTCTGTAGAAGAGGGCATTATACTTAAGATTTAACTGTAGTTACGTGCCTCCCTGAAGGAAAGGGTGAATATCATAGTCTTTATCTCACCTGGTACATGATTATAATGTGCCACGTGTTTGAACTCTGTCGGAAGCCATTTATCTTTCAGGTCCCTCTTTGGACAAAGCCTCTTGTGTAGCGTTTTAGAGACGTAACTGAGGAGGAAGTCCAATGTCTCTGAGCATCTGCCTCCTTTTCTTTGCTGCACCTTAACGAGATTTCCCCTTCAGTTACGCCCTTTCGACCCACCTCGTTTCTTGTTACCTTTCTCTCAAACTATAGGACCCCTATCTCCTATACATCACGGCATTCCGTGACGTAACACCATTGCCCTTCGAGAAATTCAGCTACTTTAAGAAATTGCACCGAAAAGGTGGCTGGAGTACGCTTTTGTTTGTATCTTTCTCAGGAACCTGTTCCTGGAATCTATATTTTTATGACCACTCTCAAAAGAAGATACGCGATTGTATTTTATCGCTGTCAGACACTGCTGCTATAAACAAAACTGCGTTTATACTACACAATAGAAGTACGGTTCTCTTTTGTAACGATATCTCATTGATCGCAATGGTTGGCATTCAGGTAAATATGTAACAATAAACTGATGTAAATATAAGTACTCCCTTTATATGTGGAAATAATTATCGATTGTGAGATAGATAATTTTATGAAGAAATTAAACACAGAATAATAATAAATTAAGGAGTGAGAGTTCCAACTCTGTTAAGAAACAATAAATTATTAGCAAGGAAGGCTATGGGTTAAGGAGAAGCAATTAGTGACAACTGATAGTCACTGTAGCTAAGGCAAATAGATATTCTGATGAAATCATGAAGGCAAGAACGTACAAGGCTTCTTTACCACGCTGAGAATTAAAAATTACAAACACGCACTTGTAATGAGTTTTAAAAATTAGAAAGAGGAAAAGGGCTCTTTATTATTTACAAAGTAACAGATAAAACCTATTAAAAATGTAAACTCAAAGCTTAAGATTCTGCAATATACCATTAGGAACTTTTCTCAATACTATGATATTGCTAGGATATATTGATAAAGATCATGTACAGTGTGATCCATATAAACTTGAACCATTTCAATAGGCCATAAGTTTTGACCCAATAATAGGATACATGTGCAACTTTGGGAGAATATAATATACAACTGGGAGAGTACATTACACTATTTACGTCTCAGAGAAAATGTTGGAAGTGTCTTCCACCAGCATCTATACATGTTTGCACTCGTCTCACCATATTATTTGAAGTTTTACGGAAAGTATAGTCACCAATGTTGCTTATTTCGGTTCGAATGGATTCCTTGAGAAAATCAATTGTCCGTGTCACATTCTTGTACACTCTATTTTTATATATCCCCACAATAAAATATCTGGTGAGGTTAGGTCAGGGGATCTGGGGGGTCACAAACCTTTTGAGATTATTAAATTATCAAAGAAACTGGTCACAAGTTCCATGGTGTCATTAGATGTATGGCACGTTACTTCATCTTGCTGGAAATAACCTTCTCTCAATACGAAATCATCTCCGAAATACTTCAGAGAATATTGTGAGATGAGTTCAAACATGTATAGATGCAAAGTTGGACGTGTGTGCTATTATTGGTTCAAAAGTTATGGCCTATTAAAGTGGTTCATGTTGATTTGGATCACACTATGCTTTTAAAAATGTGTGAGCATGGCTTTTAAATTCCAATATTGTTATTATTAGCAGTAAATAGCGGATAAAGAACGAAGATATATAGAAGATTTAATAAATATTAATCAAAGCTTCATGGGTGTATCAGCCGAGTCAGGTTTATGAAGGTCGAGCTTTCGGCGATTTTAAACGACATTGCCTTCTTCAGGAACCTGAATTTAGATATGACCTGTTGCAGTCAGAATATAATAAAAATAATCTCTATCTGGGAAGATGGCCCTAGAGGTTTACAAAAAGCGGACCTCCTAATAGAAAATCTCACATTTACCACGAAGTAATTTTTCCCAATAATGATATTATCACCGATGCCATTGTTGTGCTTGCCGCGCCAAGTAGGGGCTGAGCGCCTGGGCAGGAGAGCTGGACGCTCCAGAATGTTCCGTTTTTCTCTTGCCGCCGCGAAGGTCTGCGGCATTCAGGAAGCAATGGCTGGAGGTATAAGTACCGGCAAGTGTTAGAAGCAGTAGCTGTGTGATGCTTATTGCTACAGAGGACGTTTGAGGTGATCCGCAGTGATTTCTTTCACTTGTTTACGTGCGGTGGAGTATCCAGTCGACTTTAAAGACAGCTGATGGTCAATGTCACGTCTTTTTACTGTAGTAAAGACTGTTCTAAATTTCTGCAAACCACACTTTTGATTATACATAACCCAAGCCCACACAATTGTTGTCAGGAATGGGATAGTGTCACCGACGGCATTGTGCTTGCCGCGACAAGTGGGAGGCGGGCGCGTGGGCAGGAGAGCTGCATGCTTGCCAAGAGAAAGACAGAAAATTCGGGAGCCTTTCTCTGTATCTTTCTTTCTCTTGGAAAGCATCTAGCTCCCCTGCCCACGCGCCCGGCCACCGTTTGTCACGACAAGCACAACAATGCCATCGGTGACAATGTTAATACATGTTTCATATGTATGTGTGTGTATGTCAGAAACTTTATTCGAATATTGAATTTAAGATAAATAGAAAACTGAATGGCCAGTTTCTCACACATGTACGACACTTTCTCCTCTTCCAGTGTTACATATACATTACTAAAAATTTTCTAACAGTTTACATAAACTCAAATCTAACTAAGATATTCCCATGGATAATGCTACTTATATATAGAGATCTTTCGAATGAATTCTGAAATCTTCTTCTCGTGGAAGAAATTTCCTGTAATTTTATATAACGTTTAAACCACGTGAAATATACGGCATTCACTTAAAACATAGGTGGATTTAAATACGTTTTGTTGCAAATAAGCAAAATTGGTTTCGGAAGAAACCATTACTGATTTGAATTGTCAATTCATTCTCATTCTTTGAAATGCCACGAGCGAAGGGTGTATTACTTCAAGGCAAGAGTCTAGCTAACACTTTATCAACACCTGCCTATCGTTCAGGTTTCCTTTATCCTCCCGTGTACAGTGTATATTAACTTAAGCGTTTCGGAATGGCCAAAAATCATAAAATTGTTATATGTTATATTTTTGTCACATTAATCCAAATTTTTCTACCATTAAAGTGACATATGATACACATAATATAATTATATAGAAACCACTTTAATTACGCCTGCTCTATTGTGTTGCCTCGTCAAAAGTAGATAAAATGTGTAACTTTTGACAGCTGTAACATTTTTCTGTAAGAGATATTGAAATGGGATTGTTTGTGATGGGAGGGACACTTTATATTCTCAATCTCTACTGTTGGCTAATCTGTTTTCATTTCTCTTATTGTTTACATGCTTCTCTTATGTTTTAGCAAATTTTACGTATTGCATATTGTTTTGTAGGTATATATTCCGTATAGTGTTCACTTTTTGGTAAAATATGCCATTATGACAAGTCCAAGAGGTGTTTTTAAGAAAATGAAGAATGTTGGCCAGTCTAAAACTGTAACTATAAACAATATATGCCAATCATCAACAGGAACTAACCTAAAACATGATCTTCCAATTAGTTCTTCGAAAAAGAAAATATATTCATACTTTGAGCTTTATAAAGAAATACATGACTTTCTAAACACAACTTTGAATGTCTCTCTGTTGAAAATATTTATCAGTGAATCTGTTGTATGCATAAAATGCTAAGGCCATGTTTGAAGAGAAGGAAGGCCCAGATAACCCATCATATGGTCCAGGGATGCACTAAAGCATGATAAAATCTACTACCATCTTTAAACGCAATTTCCGGAAAGTCACTTCCTCTTCCTCTTCCTCTTCCTCTTCCTCTTCCTCTTCCACCTCCTCCTCCTCCTCCTCCTCCTCTTCCTCTTCCTCCTCTTCTTCTTCTTCTTCTTCTTCTTCTTCTTCTTCTTCTTCTTCTTCTTCTTCTTCTTCTTCTTCTTCTTCTTCTTCTTCTTCTTCTTCTTCTTCTTCTTCTTCTTCTTCTTCTTCTTCTTCTTCTTCTTCTTCTTCTTCTTCTTCTTCTTCTTCTTCTTCTTCTTCTTCTTCTTCTTCTTCTTCTTCTTCTTCTTCTTCTTCTTCTTCTTCTTCTTCTTCTTCTTCTTCTTCTTCTTCTTCTTCTTCTTCTTCTTCTTCTTCTTCTTCTTCTTCTTCTTCTTCTTCTTCTTCTTCTTCTTCTTCTTCTTCTTCTTCTTCTTCTTCTTCTTCTTCTTCTTCTTCTTCTTCTTCTTCTTCACTCCATGGTTTGGGCATATCGCCCGTTCCGGCTTCATAGATCTCTAAAGCGTTTCCTGGGTCGTCCTCTGTCTCTTTTCCCTTTTGGATTATAGCTTAATACTGCATTTGGATATCTTCCATCCTCCATTCTTAATATATGTTCATGCCACAGTTGCCTTCGTCTGATATTTTGCCATGGATTGGTTCGATTTCTAATTCCCTTCTAAAATCCTCATATATTATTTTGTCCAATATTGTACAACATTTAACACTTCTTAAAATTTTCATTTCTGCAGTCTGTATTTATTTTAAATTCTTTTGTGTTGGCGCCCAGGTTTCGCTTCCATATAGTAAAGTTGGGATAGCCATTACCTTATACATTTTCATTTTTGTATCCTTTCTCACTCTGTTTTTTAAACTTCTTTGGACTGTTCCACATATTGCTCGGAATTTGTTTACTTTTTATTATATATCAGCATTGTTTCTAAAACTTATGTTACATCCAAAATATTTAAAACTCGATATTTGTTCTAAAGTCCTATTTCCTTAAACAATTTTTATCTTACGTTATTATTTCCTTTAAAAGCCACAATTTTTGTTTTTTATTCGGATATTTTAAAATTATAATTTTATACTACATTATTTAGAATATATATTGAATTTTTGCTGTTTATTTTCATACCGATGAATCAATATTTGGTCATTCGTAAACAGCAGGATATTAATATAAATGTTTTCTTTTATTGTGATTCCTGGGTCTACTAAAATCTTCCGTTCATTTAGAATATCGTCCAATAGATATATATATATATATATATATACTAAAAGGAGTAGGTGATAAGCTACACCCTTGTCTTAGTCCAGTATTGGTAGAAATTTGTTCTGTTAACCTATCCCCAGTATCAATTCTTATAGTTGTATTTGCGTATATGCCCTTTATTGCATTACTGTGCCACAGTTTTGATCTATTTATTTATAGATTTCTTCAAATATCTGAGCCGTTGTCTCAGCTTCTATATCAGACACCAAGCTAAAATTTTTACCACAGGTTGTGTATACGTATACCCAACATCAGACAGAGTAATATTTATATGCAATATTTATTTTAGGAAAAAATAGACTAATTCTATTTTAATTTCAATATTTTAAGTCACATTAAATATTATAATATATACATTTTTCACGTTATTCCAATTCCTCCTGTCTAAATTACAAGTAAAGAATACATAATTTGAGGCAAAAGTTCCAGTGCTCTAGGTGGATTGCTTGCTGAGATAACGGGTCTTAAACATAACAGTATTTATGGGATTGCGAACCTCTCTTAAAGTACATAAAAAAGTAAGGTTTTGCAAGAATAGTTTGTGAAGTTATATTGAAAATGTGCTGTACTGGATACAGAAACAGATCAGATAAAACGCTTAACGAATAGAGGCAACTGCAGTGCATAAAAAAGCAGCAGAACAAAACAAAGGAAAGCGCCTTAGAACTGTTTGTAGAGAGTGGGGATTTAAAGAAACAGAGATGTACAGGATTGCAAGGTTCTGGAGGCCATAAATTTCAGAAGTAAACCGTAGGAGGATTGCGACGAATTGCGCAATTGTCCTTGACTTTCCAGAAGAATGTCTTGCACTCGAAGAGCCTTGGGGATGCTGTTGGACATGAGAAGTCGATTGTCTGCTACATGGCGCTGCTAGGTCAGGCATGTCGTTTAATAACGTAAGGGAGATTATCCCACTGGAACAAACCAACATCCAACTTTATGTTCTTAAAGGTGAAGGGTGAACAGAACTCTTGCCCTTTCTTCACTGTTCTCTTGGGGTATAAGCTGCATCAATACAGCTTACATCTCCTTTCAGTAAATATAAATAAGGAAGCTTTCATTCAGAAACAATGACAAATAACACAAGTAGATAAAACAGTAATTTATGTAACAGAAGAAAAACGTTTTTCTTATTCTTTTGTTATTTATTTAACATCGCTTTAAATACGAGGGTCAGATGGTAAGTCCCTGGCCTCACAGCAAAAGAAAATGTTGCTTTGCTTTATTTCTCAACATTATCTCCAAAAAGGCTGTACCGCTGGCAAAAGTTAAAGGCATTTGAATGCCTGGCCAATGCTCAATCGGACGCTGTATGTGCAGCTGCAGAGGTTCCGTATACATAAGAGCAGTTTTACCCGCCAACAAAGGTTTGGCTATTCTTCCCGTAATTAAATAACACGTTTAATTAAAATAAGACCTGAAGCTTTGCTGGTGACGAAAATGCTCACTTTGTTCTCGGGCAACAAGCCAGGTGAAAAGACGATTAGATATCACGTTTCAGGAGTGTGCATGGCTCAAATCATCAGGATATTTATAAAATGTTATAACCACAAAATGAAATACTGGATATAAAACCAACATAAAAAAGACAGAGCACTATCAAAATTCGCATTACTGAACAAAAGACTGTTTTCAGTAAGGTCATGAGATGGCGTGAGTATAGAAAGTTGTGTCAAAGAAACGTAACTACCTAACTTGATTATCAAGCTGTATTGATCTGTGCTTCCTAAATCGACGGATTTCCATTTTTAAGGCCGGTTTCCAAGAGGAGATGTACTGTATTCCAGCATCACGACTAAGCGTGCTCCTTTCAGAGTAAATCGCCAAAGCCTCCTTAATTCTCCGCTCCCAGTAACTGTGACATATTGGCAAGATGGTCGTCTGCCGAAAGTTGGCTCTATGGTTGTTATCAAAACAACGATCTGCCAGCCCAGACTTCTCAGATTGCATTAAACGAATGCTCCGTTCATGTTCGATTATTCTAGTAGGGATGGTCCTTCCGGTTTTTCCTATATACGGTGTCCCACATTCACAGGGAATTCGGTACACTCCCGGAACTTGGAAGTCCAGTTTGTCTTTCACTGATCTCAACAGATGTTTAATCTTCGTAGGTGGCTTGTGGATGGTCCTGATGTTGTATTTGGCGAGAATTCTGCTGATTCTGCCGTATAGATTGCCGGTAAACTGGATGTAGGCTGTAGCGGTAGGCTTATCTGACGCTTGCTGTATTACAGGTTTCCCTTTCTTAGCTCTAGTGATCGAGGCTTCAACGTCAGATTCGGAGTAGCCGTTTTGACAGAAAGTGAACCTCAGGTGCAGTAATTCTTGTTTTAAGTGGCTGAGATCAGAGAGAGACAAAGCTCTTTGGGCCAGTGTATTGAGAACTCCTAGTCGTTGAGACTTATGATGGAAACTGTGAGCGTTCAGATAGGGATCGGTGTGTGTAGGCTTGCGACATACAGCATGCTCCAGTGTATCGTTGCTGTTTTTTGCAACAAGAATGTCCAGGAATGGAAGAGTTCCATCCTTCTTCACTTCCATGGTAAACTGTATTTGAGGTCGAAGGTTGTTGAGATGCGCAAAAAAGCTAGGCAAAGTGTCTGATCCACGTGGCCACGTATCTATAGAAATGAGATCGTTTAAGTGGAGTTGTGGCCTGTATTTCATGTTCTGGGTATTCCAATTAGAAATTAGTTATAGCTGGTGATAAAGGGGAGCCCATTGCTACTCCGTCTACTTGTTCATAGAAAGTACCACCAAACAATAGGAAAGTGGAAACACATTAAATATCCCTAAAACATTAAGATGTTACCTTGACACTCCTTACAGCAGTGGAACAGTAAGCACGGTTTCCAATCCAGCAACTAACTCCCCGGCTTCATGGATCTTTCCCGTAGATTGAAACACTGGTACGCTCCCTTTTTCTAAGAATGAAGCTACTTGACTACAAATTCGTGACACTGTGTGTACACTACCTACACCACAAGGTTACAGAGTTAATTGATAGGATTTTTAAAAAATCTGCAGTTGCGCTATATGATGGATTGGAGAGCATTCATAAAAGCTTGTTCATAATAAATATAATTTTTCTGCCCTGAGAATGAATCACTTCACGTTGGTTGATCGAAAAATCACTTATCCCAGCTTCGAGGGACATATTCACGCACTAGGAACAAAAACACTGGAAGAAAGATATGTGTATAATAATAATTTAAAGTAATATTAACAATATTTCAGCTTGAGTTCAACACACGACTTAACGATGCCATTCACTTTAGCAAAACGACACCTCTACTCCAAAAACGAACTGAATATTGACTCTATTTCAAACTGCGTGACTTCAGTTTTAGTGTTTAAGTAATACTACATGGAAAAGGGAGAAAGCCTATCATGAAAAAATCGCAACATAGAAATGTTTACCTCCGCTTATCGCACCTAAAGTGTGAGTCCAGTGTGCTACATGGCAAAGCGAGAAAGCGTATCGGGAGACATTGGCAACACAGAGATGTCTACCTCAGCTTATTGTATATACACGGTGAGTCCAGTGTATGTAGAGTCTCTTCAGATATAATCACGTCTTCTGGACAGCAACGTGTCATATATCACTTGAGAAATCAAGAAATAATCGAGAAATGATATCATATAGACATACGCAGCTTCCAATCGCTCTATTTGTGTTTCGTAACTTGCTGTACATTATCTTACTAATATTTCACTCTTCTAATCGGCAAGATAAGACCCGATAAAAGACTATCGCAGCGCTGGTCACCTGAAAGTACTTACGCCTCAACGCTCTGTCGAGTCCATTATTTATTTATGCGTGAGATAAATGTTATGATGAAAGAATGGCGTTGTTTCTCAGGCTTATCTGTGTTGAATGGATGGATGTTGGCTGTAACCAGACCATGTGAAGATAAAAGGTACATCGCTTGCGTTATAAGTATCGTAGAGACAGGACTTATGTGCTGATATGATCAAAAGGTAAAATCCTTTCTTGTTATAGGATTGGCATCTGTGATTTTGACATATTTATCCGTAACATTTAACCATAACATGTGAAAGATAAAACGTGCATCGCTCGTGTTCTAAGTATCGTAAAGACAGGATTTTTGTACGGTCGTGATCAGAAAATAAAATTATTTCTTATTATAAGATTGGCATCTGTCATTTTTCAAAAATATATCCTAGCGTAATTAATTAATATAATGTTCTCAGTTCAGGCGTGCGAGATGCGTGTACCACATTTGGCAGCGCTACTAGGCGGAGCAAACTTAGGATAGGCTGAAGTTTGCAGTACGGCCCGCCTCCACATGCATTTAAATTTTGCGAAGATTAAAATAAATTTGTCCTATTAGTTTTCTAATTTAATAAAACCATCTCCGTAGTTCGATTTATCATCTCCTCAAAATGGCTGTATATAGCTTCAATGACCTCCTCGTTGCTGTGCCGGGTCACTGTCGGGAAGTTTTGCCAAATGAGGTCCTTTTCTTTTCACCGCATCACTCAAACGTTGCAGTAAGCTTGCGAAATGGTCACCTGTGATACTTTTACCCTTTTCCAAGCAATCACCAAAATAATTCCCTGTGCATCACAGAAAACACTCACTAATCTTGCTAGCTGACAAAACTGAATTTGCCATTTTTGGAGTTGGTGCATCTGGCAATCCACGTTTTGACTATGATCCACTTTCTGGAGTGTAATGATTCATCCAAGTTGCATCCATGGTAATAATCGGTCTCCAAAATTCACTAGGTTTTTATGGTAGAGCTCCAAATTCTTGACATAATACTTTTTCTTTGCAACGTTTGCAACAAACGCGGCACCCATCTTGCATAGACCTTGTGAAAGCTCGAAACAAAACTTAAAATATTCGATGCAAATGCTTTTGATATTCTTACTGCCTATGCTATCTCAAACAACTTTAATCTGCGGTCTTCCTGTACTAAACGATGAATTGTTTCAATGATATCTAGAATTGTGAATTCCACAGGGCGTCCAGGGCGAGGTTCAACACTAGGACACGTACGTCCCGTTTTAAACTCTGTAACCCACCTTTTAATCATTGTATATGAAGGGGAAGAGTATTTCGATGTACTGTCAAATTCCTCCCTCATTTCCTTAGGCGTTAAGCCTTGCAAATGGAAGTATTTAATCACTTGTTTTTCCAAATCCTCCATTATCGTTAAACCTTTACACTTGTCTTGTTTAAAATGCTGTCATTCAAAAACTAAACATCCTATTGAGCTGTAATTATGGATACAAGCTGGTTTCATAGTTAGGCTGTATGACACATTGCGTCAAAGTGGCCTAGTGGCGCCATCTCTATGTGGGGCCCGCGACTTCTCCACCGACCCTCGTACGTGGTCATACAGTGACGGAACTGTTAGGAGATACCTCGTGGCTCGGTTTGGGGAGGACAATTAAATACATTGCGTCTCATTTCTGAACCATATCATCTTCCTTCGACACATATGCACAGAAATGTTAGTGATTCTACACCTGCCAGTCAAATAATTTAGTGTACCATGCATTATACTACCGGTTTTCACTGTTTATGCATAAGTTGCAGTAGATTTTTTATTCCATTTGTTTTCAGCTTTAAATTTTTGCCTTGCGTACGTACACTAAAAGGAGCAGGCATCGTACTGCGTCCAAAATTAAATTGGGAGACTTCAGAATGCTATGTGCTGACATTCCTTGAGGAAACCCCACCAAAAAGTCATTAAAAATAAGCTTATCAATGTGTTGTGTGTCTGCTTTTGGAAAACTCAAAATCGCAAAGTACCTTAAATACTAACATTTGTATTTCAGTTTTATGTCTTCCAAATGTGGAAACTTAAGTTTTCAAAAGGTACAGTCTATTGTAAATTAACCTGTAAATAAAGCTTTCTCAAAATATTTGGTTTTATCAAAATGCCTCTAAGATTTGTTACATTACAACATGTTTATCGTATTTTTATAGCAAATGATCTTTTTCTTGACTTTTCTGGAAATTATCTTTGATATCTTCTTCACTCATATAGACTATTGCTAAAAATTTGCAAAGCCGTGACAGATATACAAAGTCTTATGGTGCAAAACACTCAAATTTCGTTTAATCAAAAAGTTTAGGGTATAAAATTATTTGGAAATTAGCGATTTTTGAGGCTTCTGCTCTATTATGATCACACACACACACACACACACACACACACACACACACACACACACACATATATATATATATATATATATATATATATATATATATATATATATATATATATATATATATAGCTCAACTACGGCGGTCATCAGCGCCCTTTAAAAAACTAGTCATGGCAAAAGCTAGATATAAAACTTTCTAAAAACTATACAAATGTAACAAAACCTATTAAAAAGACACGTACATAAAAAAACATCAATCAAAACCTACTAAAAATTTCGTTTACTAAATCCTAAACTCTAACATAGACAAGAATCTAAAAACCTTCTCCACGGGTCTCCACGCACGTCCTACAGGTGGGTGGGCCTGATGACCGTCTCCCTCAACCACGAAGAGGAGCCCACACGAGAGAGACTGTTGGCTCGGGACCCCGGGTGCGCCAAACCCGTACCTACCGAAGTAGGCCCCTGGGGGGCTTCTTCTCTATGGATTTCATTGTTAAATACTCAACATTTTTTTCTCTAATAGGATAATGTTATTCATTTTCTTTTCCCCTCTCATGATCATACAAGACAGTGAGATTTAAATACATCACAGAAGGACCATTTTCTTAAATATTCGAGTACCATTGTAACCAAGGAAGTATATATTGCAGCCATTCTACAATCTCGAATAACACGAAAAGCATAGAGGACTAAGTATCTTTAACAGCAATTTGCATAAAATTTATAGAGAATATCACGTGTATGCATCTTATTATATTTTTACTCCTCTTAGAGTCGGTGTTAACCTTGACTGAAGTAAATCGGGGGGAAAATAAGAAAACAGATGACTCCAGGGTAAAAAAGAAAGCCCCATATCTTTGGAATACGAGCAGTACATCTTATTATCTGCTCATATCTCTTGATTCAATATTCTTGATAAGTGTATCATAAGTGAATGTTTACTTAGTGTAATTAAGTGCATTCACGAGTTGAATAATAATACATGAAGAAGTCCTCCAACTGCAATAATGAAAACTCCAATTAATGCTAAACACTCTTTGTCTTATAATTTTTGAGAGTAGCACTAACGTTACGCTTAAGTCAGTACTGGAAGAATTGAGAACCAGCACAACAGATCCATCGAACTGAATCACAAATCACACTGCAGCACACTCGAATTAACAACTTTCAATCTCTACTGAGGACCTCGTATCATTTTTAAGCTATCAAATTGTCCCTCAGTAGCCCTTTTGCAATAAAAATTGTTATGGAAATAGAAACTTCTCAAAGGGGAATATTCCCAAGCAGCAAAAAAATGCAGGCCCTATATCCAAGATCGGCACGCAAAAGCCGATTGTAGGCCTATTGTTTCGTCAAGGGGATGGCCATTAATGCAGGTAGATGCTCAACTCTGCACCCTGGTGTCTGTAATTAGTCGGTAATTAGTGCGGTAGAAGCTATAGCACAAGGTTATCGGTTCGGTCCCGGGAAGAGATTACAAACAAGATAGCGCTCCTACACATGAATTACAACGGAATTACTATTAATGTGGAAAAGACTGTTACAAAGTACATTGTATGCACATTTCAGTGCAAAAACATAAGAAAAGTCCAAGGAAAACATAAGTATTCGGACGTAAGTACAGGGCCTTAATTATTGTGCTCTTCTACCATAAATGGCCACGTGTTAAAGTTTTAAAGGGCTCTTGGGGCTGAGACCATATTAGGTTATTCAAAGTAAAACTCTTTTTGAGTCCTTTTATATTTTTTATCAAAGTTATTTTATTTTTAACTATACCTAATTTTTAAGTATCCTGGGTCCGATTTTCATTAACTGGACACATTTAGTTTTATTTTATTTTTTTTTTTATTTTTCTTTTTTTCTGGCGGACGAAAGCTGGTGTGTTTTGTTTTCAATATTGCTTTCATTCGGTTTAATTCTCATTTTAGTCCTCCTTGGAGATATTGTGATGTACAGTGTATTGCACAAATGATGTGAATGTATGTGTAATGAGCGTTTCCTATAGACACTAGAGAAGTGTCAGTGTTCTACAGGGACTTCTAACAGCTCTGGCTCCTTTTGTGGTTGCTCCTGAGGAACTGATGTACGCAGACCAGATGCTCATGGTACGTCACCTCTTGGTGCACATGTAATCTGTAACACTCCACGTACAGTTTCTAACTTAATTTATATACTTTTTATGCGTTTAATGCTAATTAGAGCTATTCTATGCATTAAATGCCTTATCTAAAGCAGCTTCATGTAATAACGCCATCTGCTCGGTACTTTGCAACGATGATAGCAGAATTTAGAGCCGTTGCCCTCTTATCTGAACGTTTAAAGAGAACATGGTGAACAGTAATGACTGCCTCTTGTTTGTCCTATCTACGTCTGCCATCGTGAATTTAACCTTACGCTTCTCCAAGAGAGAAGATTAATAGTTTTGCATGTTTGATAACGTCACTGGAGAAAGCGGGTGGTTTGTACATTTGCAGAGGACATTCTACAGTGCTGAATTCTAAAATTAGAAAGATATAAATATTTTATGATCATTCCAAGTAGTAAACTTCAGCGTAATATCTATAAAGAAGAAATGCCATCTAAGGAGATAAATTAGATATGTTTTCCGTAATGGAGTCTAGTAATGGCAGCTGCAGCACATTTACTGTCCCTATTACATAGATACGAAAGTAGTCGAAGTAGTGACTGGATTTTGCATAACAACTTTATACAGTTTGAAGTTGATTCAAAACAAATTTAAAGATCTATTACGGTTAGCGAGTTTATATCAATGCTTACGTGAAAGAAACATTTTATTTATGAACATAAAAATATCCTCCTGAATCCAAATCTCAAGCTTTTATCCTTTTCCCCCACACTTTCTATTCTGCCAATCAAATTCCTCTAGACCTAATTCCGTTATTCCTTGTTCAATATTCCCTAACCTTTAAGTGGGAATGCCTGAAACTGTAAAGAATCCAACAACGCTTTCCCAAAAATCTGAGTTTTTCTTCCATTATTTTCTCTAAATTTCTCTACAAGATGTTGAAGATATATCAGTGTGATCAAACTGTCGCAAAATTTTATTATTTATTAAATAAAGCTTTCATATTCAATTTACTGGGAAAGCATAATGAATTCTTTTTATTTCGAATGCATTTCGAATCACTGGTAGGCCATACGAGACAAAATATAATGCAAAATTATTGAAGCATGTGATGTTTGAGGTTCTAATCATTTTAGAGGTATTGTGTATTAGTGTTCACATACCTACACTCCTTTGTTTTGCTTTCGTTTCTTCTTCTTTTTTTCTTTTCATCTGAGAAGTCACTATTCATTTTTCTTTCTCCCTGGTGGTCATGCAGTGGACATTGAATTGTAAAGCGACCGCAGATTGATTTTCATTTTAAATTTACTGGTACAGATTGGCTTCTATTTTAACTCTTATAACTACAACGAAACCTACTGAACGGTAGGTCCTAATGGTATTCCCGAGCTACGTCAGACGTAAAACGTTAAAACGGTAAAATAGTGTGACTTTGTGGGTTTGTAGAACTAAAAGGCCGAGTTGCAGAAATTAAAAATTTCCTTTATTTTCGTAGTGATACACTGCTCAATTCTCACGTAACATTACATCACATGTACTCAGTCTTCCAAGGTCGATGACAATAACAAAACCGTGACAGCTGATTACATACGCTCTCGTTACAACAACACTCTTGTTACACAACTACTGCTTATTCACTCTTGTTTACCACAGCTGTTTCACAACTAACTGTTTTACAACTAACTAATCCTTGTTTCACGTAACCTTGCCCCGTATCTCTTAACGGTCACGTGACCTAATCACCTCTCTTTGGCTGCTGCTGTGGTAAAGACTGCCATGCGGTAAAAATTAGTTCGATATTTAAGATGGTGATAAATCTTTATATGTTGGAAGAGAATTGTCAAATTTATATTTTCGTAACTGTTTTAATTAAATATATTACGCAACAGAGCTGATCTATATGAAATGCACGTTAATTCTTAAACGAAGTAAAGAGGAGGTTCTTTTGCTCTAAAGCACATGACACGATAGCACGTGATTTAGCGGTAGTGATGACACATTTGTTTTCATGACTTTTATCACTGACCTTGTTTTGAACTGGATTAGTCATATCGGTATTCGAAGGTTGTTGTGCCTAGTGTGAAAGCTAAATTATTTTATTTATCGTTTATTGCACGTGTACTTATATGAATAATGGCAGAGTCTACCGCCAGTTTTTCGCTGAAGTATCGCAAGCGTAAATCGTTACAAAGCGGCGAAAAAAGAATTGTGGTGCATGTGTTTAATGCACTCATAGAGAAGAATCCGTCTTTTTCAGTGAGAGAAGTCGAACAGCTGTGCTCTGAAGTTACAGGTGTGAGTGTTAGATCCGTAGGAACATCGCGATGTGAAATTGAGGCAACGGGGAAAACTTACCACTGCAGGCAAAAGCAGCAATAAACAAAAGCGCGTGCTCGGAGAAAATACGTAAAAAGTGCTGTGCGTCGTCATGTGTATAGTTTTTTCTTTAGAAACGAACTCCCTAACATAAATAACATTTCGTCTGCTGTAAATGAGGATGCAGATTCACAAAATTTCAGCAGATTGCTTATATAGCTGGGTTTGTGAATGAAAAAAGAGGCAAGAAAAATGTGCTAAAAACAGAGGCGATATTGCTGTGTGGCGAAGACGTTATTTAAGGACAGTCAGATTGAACTGATGTACAAGTCGTAAAATGTACTACCTTGACGAGACTAGGGAGAATGAAGAACACACGACAAATAAGGTATGGCGTGACACGACTTTTAAGGGGCCGCGCCGTGGCTCAGTGTTTAGACCGCTTGGCTCTCACCAAGGCGGACCGGGTTCGATCCCAGGCGACCGCAAAGTGAGATTTGTGGTAGAAAACACGGCGCTGGGGTGGCTTTTCTCCGGGACCTCCGCTTTCCCCCGCCATCTCATTCCACCGGCGCTCCATCTTCATCTCATGTATCATCAGTGCCATCGCCTGCGGTGCCGTATGTAGTAAAAGCGGGCGTTAAACACTACACACACACACACACACACACACACACACACACACACACACACACACACACACATACACACACACGCGCGCACGACTTTTAAGACTGAAAGACAAGCATTTTTGAAAGGTATGTGTACTGGTTTAAAATGTCCCTGTGGAAAAGGCTGAAGGTCTTTTATTATAAGCTTGTTTCAGTTTCATTGCTCAGTCATTCAGTTTCAGCTTGCTCAGTTTCATTATAAACTTGTATTTTTGCATGCCTTCATATCTGCATTTGTATGATTTTATTTATCTTCCTGGAAATTTTTATGGCGTTTACTGCAGGTTTAAATGTGACGGGAAGGCACCGCCTATGGCCTATGGCGCGAAAGCACTAGCCAATTAGGGTGAGGGGGAAGGTAGTTGAACACGGAATGATATATGTCAGCGGGGCAAGGTCATATGAAAAAGAGATTAACTTTGCGAGCCATCATGTCCTTAAATACCTAATTCGTAATTCGAGACTCTTCCAGAAGAGTAAAGAAACCGAATAATCAAGATATTAGCATAAATTTCCATTTATCTTAGTTTGTTTATTTCGGTAAGTATTTGATCACAAGAGCTATGTTTATCTGTTTATGCAAGCTCGTTATCTACATGAAACCTGTAACAGTACTTTTGGGTTATGTTTGAAGTATGAAAAGTTTATAAATTTACAAAAAAATGATTATGTAAATATATTTAATAATATAAATATTTAACAATGTATGTAATTGTGTGTTTGGCCGAAGTTATAATTGTATGACGTAATATGATATAATGTTGTGACGTGGTATTAAATCGGCCAATCACAAAATTAAGATAGGAGTAACGATAGTTACCAAAAATCAATAATCTTGGTAGAGAGAGATTTTTATTGTAATGGTGGAGTATGATTTTTTTTTTTAATTTACGTCCTCCAACGTTAAGTAATATCGGACGGTGAATGAACTGGGTGAAATGATGCTAAAATGAGTCCAGGGTCCATGGAGCTTTGAGTTACCCAACATTCGTTGGGAAGGATAAGGGAAAACCCCGGATTCGAACTCGGGACCTCTTGAACATGAGGCTGGAGTGTGATGAATAGTGGTACAAGATCAAGAATATTTAAGTAATAGTTTGAATCTGTATAAATATAACAAAGTAAGAATTTATCGACATGTTGGAAGTGACTGAGAAAGGATTTCAAGCAAAATGTAATCTAAATAATACAATTAAATAGTTACAGAATTTGATTTCTCCGAGACTTTATTCCGAACCATGCCTTGAAACAAATGCCTCATGACTCTTATTTAGAATAAGATGATATAATTGGTGACCAGAGGAAATAGATAGCCTCAAAAACTCACACGAGAAGAGAAAGAATTGTGCGTCCAACATAGAAATCCTGTCCCAAATTCCGCCCGAACGTGTGGCTGATGAAGATGGAGACAAATTAACGATGAATGGTCACAAATTCCTGTTCCAAACCTATCAGTTCCTTTGTGTGTCAAGCCGCCTTTTCGCGATAGGGTTCGCGACAATAGGAACCAAACCATGATTCTCCTGCAATCTAGAGGAATCGATAAATAAAACATATATATATCGAACCATTAGTGCGTAAGTATACTATTCTTATTTTGAGATTTAGACCTTGTTTCGTCTTCAGATATCAAGAATGTTACAGCCAACAGCTCTCTGTTCCTCTTCCAAGTTACAAACACCAAAAGTACTACAGAACCTTTACCACTGCGAGAACAAAAACACCAATGTGTTTACCCACGCTTGTGGTTCGTCCTGTGAAAGAGATCCCATCATACAGTGTTTACAAAATGTCCGCTTTAAAATGATTAAACTACCACAACAAAGTTTTTTTTCCCTCTGTTTTCTTTCCTGTCTCCTCCCCCATCCCATTCTCCCAAATCCGGAATGTTTGCGGACGGCAAAAGCTTCCATTGCCGACGGTAATACCAAGTGCACACATAGTACACGAACATTCCCACGTAAATAAACAGTTTTGATGTCCGCATCCATTTTATATCCGATCTAATAATTCCATCATTGCAGAAGCCCAGCCATGGCTACCAGTAATTTATTTTCCATATATTCTCGTTCGCGCAATTAGCGAATTCGGTTGTGTATATGAGGATTAACATATACACTATCCATAAATTGCCGCTTCGTATTTAAAACCTTCCATTTGTCCGTACCAAAGTCAAAAACTAAAACCAACACGTTTATTTTGTTAATATTTTTACCCAAAATGACCAGGAACACAAAATATCTACCCGGAAATTCAGGAATGAGGTTTATATCTACAATATAGTGGAGCCGAAGCACTTTGTAATACAAGGGGAGTGACTCCTCTATAGGTCTTTCCATTAGAATACTACTTTGAATCTAAAAAGCTGCCCCTATCTGGTTAAGCGAGGATGGAAGTGGATGCACGTCTTTACACGCGACCACCTTAGAGGGAGACCAGCAATAACTTTGATGGGGCCAAGAGGATCTAGCGTACGACTCCTCAGTATCTAGACTGGCAACCGAGAACTTTGTAGTATCTCGCAACCCAACCTAGGTATCGCCGCCCAAACCTTCCTAGTTCTAGCGGGTTTCAGGAAACATTGATCGGACGATGCAATTCGTCCTCTCTTTTGGAATAGATCCAGATGATGGCCTGGTATGTTTCTGGTAAGTTCTGAAGTACCAGAGTTCTACTAACCTCAAGGCAAGCACCGCAACAGCTATGATGATCGTAACCAGTGCCGGCTGGTGTCGAAAAATGACAGTGTGTGCATATTATTAGACTCATTCATGCTTTTTAAATTTTTTCTTTTTTACTTTGCTTCAGTTTAACATTTAAAATAATAGTTATTTACCGCCATAACCTATATCAATTTGACGTTATTCTTTTCTTTGCTATAATCTGAAGCATATTCAATGAAATTTCTCTCTTAATAATGGTTGGGGGATTTTTCTTTTACTTATAGTAGTATGGTGGTAGCTCTGAATTAAGAATGGAATGTGTAGTGTTTAACGCCCGCTTGTACTACATATGGCACCTCAGGCGATGACACTGATGATACATGAGATGAAGATGGAGCACCGGTGGAATGAGATGGCAGGGGAAACTGGAGATCCCGGAGAAAACCCGCCCCAGTGCCGTGTTGTCCACCACAAATCTCACTTTGCAGTCGCCTGGGATCGAACCAGGGCCGACTTTCTGAATTAAGAGCAGCCATTTTCTTCATGTCTGTTTATCCAACTGTTTGGTGATATTGCTTTCATTTGGTTAATGTAGTAACTGAAGACTGTTAATATTTGCCTTTATTGTGCTTTATGCCTAATATATCCTCAGTATTTATTATTAATTGATCTCAAGCCAGGTAACATCGTGTATCTTATCCTTAGCATTCACATTGATTCAAAAGTGAGGTTATGGGTAAAAATGCTGACTTATCCCCAAGGAAAGTAGCTGTAACTGAGAGTCTTTTGAAGAAAACTCTTGACTCACAACGTGAAATAGCTAAGAAATTGTGTATTTCACAAAAATCTGTTAGTCGCATTAATCAGGCTTTAACATTCGGTGAGACGTTGACCTCACAAAGGGATTGAAAATGTGGGGGGAAAAGAAAGCTATCACCAAGGATGCAAGGAAAACTTGTGCAGGTGGCAAGACAAAATAGAAGAGCAACCAGAATTGACCTCAGTAATCAACTAAAGCAGTACGCTACAGAAATATCAGCCTCAGTATTTCGCAGAAGATAATGTGATACCAGCACGCAGGCCTCGTAAAAAGGCTGAACTGACACCTGCAATGGCAAGAAAACGTTTAAAATGGGCCAAAGAAATGCAAGAACATCCATTGTAATTTTGGAGAAAGGTAAATAGTATGAAAACTGTATATAGCATAAAATTAAAATATGTACATAAAAATTTTATGGAAATGAAATAAACAGCCTAAACTTTGTTTCATTGCTGGTTTTGTTATACTATCTTTCAGCAATTTTAAAACTGTTTAATATTAATAGAGCTTTTTATTGTTTCAGGTAATTTTCTCAGATGAATCCATGTTTGAGTATGTGAAGAGGGCAGCCAATATGTGAGAACGACAGATAAAGAAGCATCAAAGAGTCGATCAAAGAGTAAAGCACCCAACATCAAAAATGGTCTGGAGCTGTATGTCTGTCCATGGACCTGAAGATTATACATAGTTGTGGGATCTATGGAGGAGGAGGAGTATAAAAGTGTATTAGAAACAAGACTATTTCCGCAAAGTAAAGAATGGTTTCCAAATGGTGATTTTGTGTCCATGCATGACAGTACTCCCTGCTATAGAGCAAAATCTGTCACCCAGTTCCTCAAAGAGAACAATATAAAAGTACTATCATGGCCGTGGAATAGCCCTGATTTAAAGCCAAAAGAGAATCTGCGGGGTATTGTTAAACAGAGACTGAAAACATTGAAAATAACATTTTTGAGGGCCTGATAAACATTTCCCACAGAGATGAAGAAATAAAGGAAAAGTGCTCCACCCTTGTAGAGAGCATACCTAAGCTCAACAAAATGGTAATAAAGGCTAAAGGAATGCATACAAAATACTAAGAGTTGAAAAAGAATATTTTGTAATATTATTTTTGTTAAAGAAATAGAAAATAACGGTATATGTTAAAAATTTCACCAATGAGTCTAATAATTTGCCCACGTCTGTAGTTTCGAAAAATGAAGTCCATGCGCCGATGTTTCTTCATGGTATAAACATAATTTATACGAGGGCCGTTCAATAAAGAAAGATCATAGCTTTTTTATGGTCATAATTTTCCGCACTAAAATTCAATCTTATTATATTATGTTAACTTAATGTGAATCAAACACACCTTAGTAGTTGCCTGTGAGAACCAGTCAAGTTCAGACATGTTCAGTATCGCCTACCGCTGCAATGGGGGTAACATGCAGTTAAAGTTGATGTTAGAGGAAGATCCGGAGTTTATTTCAAAAGTAATCACTGCTGATGAAACTTGGCCACATCATTTTGATCTTGAGAGCAAACAGTAAAGCTCAGTGTGGAAATCTCCTTCATCGCCATTCCCCAAAAAGCAAAAGTGGTTGCTTCTGCTGGGAAAGTTATGGTCATCTCCTTCTTTGATATTCATGGAATGGTTTATCAGCATGTTGTACCTGCACACACATCAGTAACTGGACATTATTACAGGGATATCCTGAAAACATTGCAAGTCCATATCAGGCGCAAATTGAACATCTGTGGAAGTGAGCTGATATCAGTTTGGAGGTTTTCAATTCATAGGAGACATCAGACAATGAAGAATTAATTTCTGTGCAGCATAGAGTACCAAATTAAAAAATTTCGTGAGTTGTGACCAGAGATTTCAGTTGAGATTTGATTTGACACGTAATTTGTGTTTTGTTTTAATAGTACACAACAGATGTGAATTGTAACGTTTGGGCTGTGTTAGGTATAGAGCTTTCCATAAAAAGCTCAACTATTTCACTTGGTCATAGCCTTTGGACCAATAATAGGACACACGTGCTACTTTGGGAGGGTATAATACACAACTGAGAGCTTGCATTACACTATTTATCAGAGAAAATGTTGTAAATGTCCTCCACCATGTTTGGGCTCGTCTCACCATATTCTCTGAAGTATCCTCGCCAATGTTACTTATTTCGGTTCAAATGGATTCCTTGAGGACATCAAATGTTCGTGGTCTATTCTTGTACAGTCTCTCTTGTACAGTTTCTTTGATAATCGAATAATCTCAAACGGTCTTTGGTCCCCCATATCCCCTGACATAACCTCACCGGTTCTTTTCTTGTGGTGGTATCTAAAAATAGAGTTTACAATAGTAGGCCACGGACAATTGATATTCTGAAGGGATCCATTCGAAACTACATAAGTAGCATTGGCAAGGATACTCTCCGTAAAACTTCAGAAGATCCGTTGTTCAAACCCCGGATATGTCATTGAATATTTCAGTCTGGCTCTACCCTTTCATAGTGCATCCTACACACGGCTAGTGTAAAAGAACAATTAATTTCCATTAATTTTACCTAGTAGTGGTCCGAACTATAAAGCCCGGGCCTTAAAGTACTTACAGCATAGTAAGTCGCCATTAAGGTAGTTGTCTCATGTGTTTATGAGAACTCCTAGTGGTTTACCGGGTAAAACACGAGTCGGTTGGAGAATTTAATGTCATGTTGGCACGTTGGCCATAGTAGCTCAAATGATTAGAGCGGCTGGATGGAAACCAGAAGATCCGTGGTTCAAAACCCGGCTATGACATTGAATTTTTCAGTCTGGCTCTACCCTTTCATAGTGCGTCCTACACACGGATAGTGTAAAAGAACAATTAATATGCATTAATTTTACCTCTATAGTGGTCCGAACGATAAAGCCCGGGCCTTAAAGTACTTACAGCATAGTAAGTCGTCATTAAGGCAGTTGTCTCATGTGTTTATAAGAACTCCTAGTGGTTTATCGGGAGAAACACGAGTCAGTTGGAGAATTTAATGTCATGTTGGCACGTTGGCCACAGTAGCTCAAATGGTTACAGCGGCTGGACGGAAACCAAAAGATCCGTGTTTCAAATCCCGGCTATAGCATTGAATTTTTTGTCTGGCTCTACCCTTTCATAGTGCATCCTACACACGACTAGTGTGAAAGAACAATTAATTTCCATTAATTTTACCTAGTAGTGGTCCGAACTATAAAGCCCGGGCCTTAAAGCACTTACAGCATAGTAAGTCGCCATTAAGGTAGTTGTCTCATGTGTTTATGAGAACTCCTAGTGGTTTACCGGGAGAAACACGAGTCTGTTGGAGAATTTAATGTCATGTTGGCACGTTGGCCATAGTAGCTCAAATGGTTAGAGCGGCTGGATGGAAACCAGAAGATCCGTGGTTCAAATCCCGGCTATGGCATTGATTTTTCTGTCTGGCTCTTCCCTTTACTACCTGCTATGGTTGGCCAATTTTTACTGCTTCTTCCTTGTACACAAAGATGTAGAAAATATTGCATTACACCTAAAGTTCTGTCATTGGAAAGGCTTTTTTGGGTCTTTCAGAACCTAGAAGGTGATTCAGATATAGTTCTATATTTATGCATGAGCGCGCGTAAGAAAGACAGAGAGAGTGAGAGAGAGTGTGTGTGTGTATGTTTGTAAACATCGTAATTCAAAAATCAATGTTACTGTCTAATAATGTCACAGAACATTTTCCAACAATAATTCCCTCACATAAAACTGTCCTATACAGGTATAACTTTTGGAACATTTTATTCTTTAAAAAATAGCCTTTATGATTTCAATTAACGTACCGTATTTATATTAAAATATTTACGTCGCAAATGAAATTTACTAGTTGAATTTTATGCAAATATGCTCTGAAAAGCCAAAGGTAAGAGTGAAATATTAGAAGAACATGTTATGCCAGCTTTGCTTCAGGATCTGCTACATTTACCATAAAAGGAAAAGTGCGAAATAACAAAAGGCTCTCTCTGAAAACAAATAAGCAGCACATACTATTTTGAACGGATCAAAAAGACAAGTGAACAATAGATAAAGAAAATGTAATGCTTATAAGGAGGTAGTAGTATACGGAGTTATGAAACGAACCCGTGTATATTTAGAGTACACACTTAAGATTTGTTTGTTTGAATTCTGCATAGGTATTCACGTCAGGTATAGCAAATCTAAATGTAGGAAAGAGTTCCTATGAGAATATCAGCGTTCTTCATTAAGTAAATACCTCTGGTATTTTATTTTAAAACCGAGAAACTGCTTTTAGAATATCCTTATTGGAATGGAGACTTAATACTCCCATTCTGGAAATTGGGGTGGCAATTAACTAATGGAGCAGTGTAATAAAAGGGCCTAAAAGCAACAGCAGCGTGCATTGGTGGAAAATGAAACACCGTATCCTTAAATAGCGCACGTAATGCTCGTTAAAGCCTACATTTTCTTCCAGCTGTTATTAGAATTATCTGCTTCAGGTTACAACAATATTTAGTGAAAGGATTTTTCGAACTTTGAAAACAGAACAATGGGATTTTGTAGCCCTTATATATTTGAAATTTGACATTGTTTGAAGGAAACAACATATAAACGATACATGGGTAAAGTATACTGACCATCACACTAATGAAACATTGATGTCACTATAAAACATTAGTAGTAAAATAAAATTATAACTAAGACCTGAAGCTTTCCTGGCGAAGAATAAACGGACTTTCTTCTCCGGCAGCCAGACAGGTGAAAAGATGATTAGATATCAACGTTTCGGGAGTGTACATCTCTCCCATCATCAGGATATTTATAAAATGTTATAACCACAAATGTATCACTGGATACAACACAACTATAAACAAACTATCAAAATTCGCATTACTCAACAAAAGACTGATTTCAGTAAATTAAATGCCAGGTCAGGAGATGGCGTGAGTATAGAAAATTCTGTCAAAGAAAAGTAACTACTTATCCTGATTATCCAGCTGTATTGATCTTTGTTTCTTCATTTTAAGGCCGGTTTCCAAAAGCAGCTGAACTGAAATCCAGCACTCGATTAAGCATGCTCCTTTCACAGAAAGTCGCCAAAGCCTCCTTAATTCTCCGTTCCCAGTAACTGTTGCATATTGCCAACATGGTCATTTCTCGAAAATTGGCTTTATGATCGTTATCAAAGCAATTCTATAGCAGCCCATACTTCTCTGGTGGCTTTACACGGATGCTCCGTTTATGTTCGATTATTCTAGTAGCGATGGTCCTTTCGGTTTGTCCTCTATACGGTGTCCCACATTCACAAGGAATGCGGTACACTCCCGAAACTTGGAATTCCAGTTTGTCTTTCGCTGGTATTAACAGATATTTAGTTTTCGGAGAGGGCTTGTGGATGTTTCTTATGTATTTGGCGAGAATTTTGCTGATTCTGCCAGATAGATTGCCGATAAACGGGATGCAGGCTGTAGCGTTAGACTTATCTGACACTTGCTGTATTACAGGTTTGCCTTTCCTAGCTTTGGTAATCGAGGCTTCAACGTCATATTCGGAGTAGCCGTTTTGACGGAAAGTGAATCTCAGATACTGTAATTCGTGTTTTAAGTGGCTGGGATCAGAGAGACAAAGCTCTGTGGCCCAGTGTATTGAGAACTCCCAGCCGTTGAAACTTATGATGGAAACTATGAGCGTTCAGATAGAGATCGGCGTGTGTAGGCTTGCGGTATACAGCATGCCCCAGTGTATCGTTGCTGTTGTTAGAAACAAGAATATCCAAGAATGGAAGAGTTCCATCCTTCTCCACTTCCATGGTGAACTGTATTTGAGATCGAAGGCTGTTGAGATGAGCAAGAAAGCTAGGCAAAGTGTCTGATCCATGTGGCCAAATTACAAACGGGTGGTCCACTTATCTATAGAAATGAAATGGTTCAAGTGGAGTTGGGCAAGTACTTCATGTTCTATGTGTTCCATATAGAAATTATCTATAGCTGGTGACAAAGAGGAGTCCATTGCTACTGCATCTACTTGTTCAAAGAAAGTACTACGAAACAAGAAGAAAGTAGACGTCAGGGTATTTCGGAAGAGCTCTGTGATATCAGCCGGAAAATGCTCATTCAGAAGTTGAGTGGCTTCTTGTAGTGGTACTCTTGTAAATAGAATAAAGATTATAATTAAGTGAATTAAAATTACAATTGTTTATCCTTTTACCTTGCCTGTGATTTTTTCAAGCCTAAAAATCCTTAGTGTGGCTTTCTTCAGAAATAATCTTTTTCCCTTAAAAATTTAGGAACATTATCCATTCTAGTTCAGGACGGAGAAATTTTCTTGGAAATCGTTGAGTATCTTTTGATTTTGATGTACGCGGTTAACATACTCAAAAGGATCTCTAAAGTATCTGATTATTTATAAAGCAATGTTTATATTTAATTATATCTTATTAAAAATTAATAACAACATACTGACTGAAGATTACTGACTTATTTCCCTTCTTTCTTTTCTTTATAATTTGCTTAGGCACCGTTGGCCTCTATGATGATATCAGAGGTTGTGACTCTGAAATGAACTAGGATTTTCTTATTGCCTTTTAGTGATGCTGTACTTCAGCCGTGATTCGAAATTGGCATCTTATGTTTTTGAAACCGGAACGTTGACTGTTGGACTACAGAGGCAAACTGCAGTGTTTTGCTTTCGGTATTTTGCACACAACAAAGTTCACACCTTTGCTCATTTTGACATTATTTCTGCTCTCTCTCTCTCTCTCTCTCTCTCTCTCTCTCTCTCTCTCTCTCTCTCTCTCTCTCTCTCTCTCTCTCTCTCTCTCTATCTCTCTCTCTCTCTCTCTCTCTCTCTCTCTCTCTCTCTCTCTCTCTCTCTCTGACCTTCACACACGCGCGCACACACATACACACACACACACACACACACACACACACACACACACACACACACTGCGATCCATATAAATCTGTAAAACTTCAGTAGGCCATAATTCCTGAACTAAAAATAGGACACACGTGCAACTTTGGAAGAATATAATACACAATTGGGATATTACATTACACTATTTACATCTCATAGAAAATGTTGTAAGTGTCCTCCACCAGCATCTATACCTGTTTGCACTCATCTCACCATATTCTCTAAAGTTTTACGGAGAGTATCCTCGCCAATGTTACTTATTTCGGTTCGAATGGATTCCTTGAGAATATCAATTGTCCGTGGCCTATTCTTGTACACTCTATTTTTAGATACCACCACAAGAAAAGTTTTGGTGAGGTTAGGTCAGCGGATCTGGGGGACACAGATATTTTGCGATTATTCGATTGTCAAATAAACTGGTTACCAGTTCCATAGTGTAATTAGATGTATGGCACGTTGCTCCATCTTGCTGGAAATAACCTTCTCTCAATTCGATATAATCCAGCTGCTCCACAAATATCTTGAAGATACCCATATAAACTTCAGTGACTAAAGTCGTATCAAAGAAAATGGGACCAATCATACATAGATGCTGTTAGAGGACACTTCAAACATTTTCTTTGGGGTGAAAATAGTGTAATTTAATCTCCCAATTGTGTATTATATTTTCCCAAAGTTGTACGTGTGTCCTATAATATATGTATATATAATATAATTGTATATATAATTGGCAATATGAATTCCCTGGCCATCCATTCACAAACTTTTTCACCACAGCTTCATCATGTATATTTGTGTGGAAAGGTAGAGTCAGACTGAAAAATTCAATGACATAGCCGGGAATTGAACCACGGATCTTCTGGTCTCCGCCCAGCCATTCTAACCATTGAACTACTATGGCCAACTTGCCGATATGGCATTAAATTCTCACGAGTCAGTTGGAGAATTTAATGTCGTATAGGCCATTTGGCCATAGTAGCTCAATGGTTAGAGCGGCTGGACGGAGACCAGAAGATCCGTGGTTCAAATCTCAGATATAGCATTGGATTTTTTAGTCTGACTCTACCTTTCATAGAGTATTTATATAAAATTCAATTCTTAAGCGTATGCCATTTCGTAAAAATGTATAGGGCTATTTTTCGAAAGAGCTTTCATTAAAAGGGTAACTTGGTTTAGGGGAACCTTTGCGTTACAGCTGTGGAAGAAACTGAACTCATATATTGGTACTGGTAACTAAATCGAGAGGGTGGCTGAGGTGGTTTCATTGTGGCAGGCATTCAGGAGGGTCCATGGCCGGCCTACCTGACGCATAGGTTGTTCGGTTTTTTTTTCGGGTCGCCAGGTGAATCCTGGTTATGTAAATTACATCCCACGAATTTCCTGATCCCCCATTTAATCTACATTATCATTTCATATCATCTCTCCTCTGGTGGTCTCTTTCAGAGTGGAAGTATCGGCTGGAGTCTCGACGTTGCATGGCAGGAACATAAGCTTCTGCTAAGGACTTCCTCCTCCATTAGGACGGTTTCCGGTTTCCGGGCCGACCTGGTGGGCCATCTCCGGACCACAGCGGGTGGGATACTGGTTCTACTGGTCTCCCGGGAAGTTTCGAACTGGAAAATAGTGGAAACCCTGCGCTCTGCACTGTCGTGACACCTAGGATCGGCCGTTCTTTGTCTCCTCTCGCCTCATTCTTCCTCCCGGGATGACCAACAGGTTTCGATGCCAAATTCTGTCCATAATAATCCTAATCCCAATATTTGGTTTCTAACCTACCATTAACTGATCAGATACACACGCACATATTTTTCTCGAAAGCCTCTCTAGGGACTAGGGGACCTCCAGAGATGTACACTGGATGAGATTCTTATATCAAATTTTATACTATATTGCCAGTAAAAATTAAATAATATCACTTTGAGTACTGTAATATAAACATTTTCTGGGTGAAGAGCCCCTTTTGAATTAGACAAATCAAAGTTTTTAAACCTTTATGCCCTGGTTTGTTTTTAACTTATATTAATTGCATTACTCTTGTAGTTTGACCCGAAAAGGTTTAAGAATACGCTTGTGAAAATTTATAACAGTTTATATCCGAATGAAAAGAGCATAAAATTTATTACTTCTCCAGTATTTCATTCTGCTTCCACCCATTGTCATTTATGTCTGAAATCCATGGAAATAGCAGTTATTCAGCGCTTTGCAATTCACACAGAAGAGAACCTCTAAATTTCAGTGAATGTGGTGGTTGTGAATTCATAGCTAATTAAAACATTTCCTCAACTAGCACCTTCGCTTTAAGAGATGAATAGGTTAATTTATGAGCAAGTGTACCTTTAGAGCTCATTCAGCTCTTCTCTGAATGACACGCCGCTTTTGAATAGAGAATCAAGTTCTGAAGCAAGCCCTTTAACGAGATTACTATACAGCGTACAGCGTTTTCGGCCTTTTACAACAGAAAACAGTCGAATGTTGTATCTGTTTATTCCATTCCAATCCTATATTCGTTTCCACATATCAAAGGAAACACGCCGGAGGGAATATTTACCTCAGCTGCACACTTAAACAATGAACGTTTGTGTGCACTTTAGCCATAGTCCGGGTTTGCAAAGAGGTAAGCAGTAACATGCCAGAAACGTGAAGTTTAAAACAAGCAACATGAAATTAAGGGGACAGTAAAGTGTAAAAGATCACTTTCTGACAATAAAGTGTATATGATTCTTTCTGCTTCGGAATATATAATCATACACACAGTTTACTGTTTATTAAGTTGAGAGAGACAGAGAGAGAGGGAGGATTTACGAAGGTGCTCTGGAAAGTTTCCTACCCCGACATGAAGATGGCAGCACTCGTAAATAAAAGCTAGTGAATTTCGTCGTTTATCTGTTGACAGTTATTCATCAGAGTTTCAGTTGTTATTTAACAGTCGTTTGAGTGAGTTGATGTGAGTGTTTTTATGAAAATGGACAAAATTGAGTATCGAGCTGTCATTAAATATTTGTTTCTGAAAGGCAATACGCCCACGCAAATCAAAGATGAGTTGGATTCTGTGTATGGGGACTCTGCACCATCATTTACCACAGTGAAATTTTGGGAAGCAGAATTTCAACATGGCCTTACGGGCTTGGGAGACGATGAACATTCGGGACGTCCAAAAACTAGAACTACCGACGAAAAACTCGCCCAAGGTCACCAAATGGCGCTAGAAGACTGCCGAATTAAAGTGAGATAGAGAGCAGAGGCTATGAACAGGTGAAAAGAACGTTTTTGTCACATATTAAATCAACATTTGGACATGAGAAAGCCGTCCGCGCGTTGGGTGCCGCGTTTGCTCAGCTAGAACAAGTTTTGGTGCCGATTAATTACTGTAGATGAAACTTGTATACACAATTATACGCCCAAAACAAAAATAAAGTCCAAACAGTGGGCAGTAAAGGGGGGAACCGGCTGCAAAAGAAGCAAAAACTGTTGACTTTTTTCGGCTGGGAAAGTGTTTTTGGGATAGTCATGGAGTTATTTTAATCGATTATCTTCAAAAAGAAAAAATCATTCCAGGAGTATAACTACGCATAATTACTTCACAAGCTGAAGACAGAAATTGTGGAAAAACGGCCACATTTGCAGAAAGAGAAAATCCTGTTTCACTAAGACAGCGGTTGCAATAGCGAAAATCCACGAATTACGGTTAGAGCTGCTTGACCTCCCACCTTACTCACCAGATCTGGCCCCAAACAATTTCCATTTGTTCCCTCATCTCAAAATGCGCTCGGAGGACAGAGACTTTCGCCAAATGTAGAGGCCATCACCTTTGTGAACAATTATTTTGCAGAGAAAATTGGCCAGTATTATTTGGACGGGTTACAAAGATGGGAGCATCGCTGGGAGAAGTGTGTAGCGTTACAAGGAGACTATGTTGAAAAATAAAAAATAAAAAAGATGTCTGAAAAAGTATCTTGTATATTTATTATTTCGGAAACCTTTCAGGCCAAAGTAAATAGGGAATACATTTGGAAAGGTATAATCAGTCAGTTGCCTTAAGAGCCTTTAAGAGCCTTTGGCTAAGGTACAAATAAACGTGAAACAGCTGAAGGTAAAAACTGGTTTCGGCTTTGCTTTTGTCTTTTCATGACAACAGATATGTCATTCATTTCGGCAGCCAAAAAGATAAAGGTATCTTACATGCAATAAATAACAATTTCTGCTGAACGTTATCATTTATATTGAAGAAAATTGCGCAACTAATCGCAGGCTCAATTGTCACTTAGTTGCGTAACACGCAAGCTTGAAATTGCACATCATTTCCATTAGCGTATAGGTGTTAAATAATAAAAGGTACACCCTGAAAAAGGAAACCTTCATATATTTCACTCACATTATGTTTCTGCTCACTCTTCTAAAGTCTGTTGTGTCCAAAATTTATTAGCTGAGATCAACATTTTCAGTTATAGGTGCAAGGGAGTTACAAGAACTGGGTGGTGAAATCTTCAATGCTTGTTTTAAATTTTGCTATGTACATGACACAAAGATAAAAGCAATAACGAGTGAATATTTAAATATTGATGTGTGTACTCACAATTACTCCTCTACTTACTATTACAATTTTCTTCTTACTTCATATTCATCGAGATACAGGTTTGCAAAAATCATTTTAGACTCATTTTCTTTAGGTACGAGTGTAAAAGAATAGAAGAATGCAGTAGGTTTACATGTTAGTAAGATGTTTTGGGATATGACGGATTTGTCTTAGTTTCGATATTAAAATTTCTTTGAATGACAAGGACAACAAATGAGAAAATTGTAATTTTTGGAGAATTAAAATCTATAGCCACAGGATGTAGTCACTCGAAAACGAACGTTTTAGACAGCTTTAGCTATATCTCTTCCCTCTATATTAAACTCTTTTCTATAGCATTGGGACGAAAATATCTTACGCATATGATATTTTAACCAAAATTCATAAAACTCTATATGAAGAATTCAGTAGCTTTTTTTAAAAATATTTTTCAATGAAATGAGTATGAGTGTGGCATATTTTTCAAACTGTTATCACATCCTTCAAAGATGCTGAACGTAAATACAAATTTTGTTATTAGATAACATAAGGTACACACTTACATGTCCTGCGTCGTGGCATAGCGGGCTAAGGCGGCATGCCTTGAATACTGCCCACGGAAAGCGGCCCGGGTTCCATCCCACCCATGGAGTGTATATTTTAAGTCCCGTATATACGACCGTTGCCCACTAAGCATCGTGAGGGAAGTGAGGAGCTTACGCTAGGTAAGCGGCCTGGGTCACGGAAACCAACATTCTGGCTGGGGAATGCCGAGATGCTGACTATATCTCCTCCCCGCATCGGTTGGAAGTTCACCCACCGTACGTAAGTGGGCGTGAGGCCGGCAGTCGGGTTGGTAGGTCTTGGATCTTTTAGGGCTGTCGCGCCAGTGGTTAACATTTTAACACACTTACATAGACAGCCAGACTGTCTCTTTTAATGAGCTCTACATTTTTATGTAATACATATGATTTTGTGTATCTCTATTCAAAACTTCAACCCCGCTTAGAACTAGGATGAAATGTGGATTGAAACTAGAATGGAAATGAAAACATTCGCCTATCGTTAAGGTAAACCCTCGAAAAGAGTCATTAGTCAGGAAGGTAGCCCTCTGAGACTGTCTCGGTCCACAGGCGCTACCAAATCTTTTTATGGCACATCAATATTCTTATCTGATTGTGTCTTTCCAATTATACAGGGTGACTAAGTGTGAAAAAATGCTAGTAACTTTATTGTTTACTATAATTTTGAATAGGGCGTAACATTGTTTTAATTACGCCTTTTTTAACTGTAGATTAAAGTTATTAGAACTATTACAGCACTTGGAATTTTAACCAAGAAAACTCATGCATAACAAAATTAGTGGTGATGTGTTGTAACATATAGTGAATTCCTTCAAAAGATGCTCAAAATGGCCTCCATTTACTGCCACACGATGTCAAATCCTGTCTTTGAAATTAGTTTGTATTTCCAGCTACACTGTTCTCCTAGTCAGCTGCATTTCTTGCCCAGTTCTTCGCTGTATCTCTGCAAGATTTCTTGGTCGGTCCTTGGTAACCCTCCACTTCAAGTATCGCCACAAGAAATAGTCAAAGTGGTTCAGATCAGGAGAGCTTGCCGGCCATTCAGTACTTCCTCTTCTGCCAATCTATCTTCCTGGAAATTCATGATTTAGGAATTCACCACCTACCTTCCATAATGTGCTGGCAAGTAGATAAAAGTGGGTTTTCATCCATGATAATATAGCATCAAGAGCTTTAGCACCATCTGTAACTCGTTTTGGCCTTCCCGACTTAGCCTTGTTTTTAACACTTCTAGATTCATTAATTTTTTCAAAACTTTGCTTACCGTAGAATGAGTAATCCTTGGTTCTGGATACATTTCATTAAATAAGACACGAACCTCTTCTAAAGTCCTTCTCCTATCACCATATTCGATCAACATTTATATTTAAATTCGCCGTCTTTCTGTAAGTTGTGCCATGACTATTTTTAGGAGGCTTTTGCAGTGAAGTAAGCATTGTTGTGCTTAGTAGCTTAGCTTTTGTCTGTATTTGTTAATGCAAAGCCACGTATTGAAGTAGCCTACTGTATTGTTTAATTCAAAACCTACTCAAGTTCTAGTAATGATGTGTTTTCCTTTGCTGAGTATACATACAGCAGGGGCCTAATAAATTTAAATTGCAGTATGAAAGGGTATTTATTTGTACGCTCCGAGACTTGAGTAGTTGAGGAATGCAGAAAAAAGAAATGTTGCATTAAAAATTACCTCTCTGGTGTTCCACAAGGAAGTATTCTAGGCCCAATTCTTTATACAGTGTATAGCTCTGACTTTCCTCAACATGCTCAACTAACCATGTCGCAACAAACCATTGCGCATTTTGCTGATGATGTTGCAATCATTAGTAAAGGCAGTTTTGAATCAGCAGCTGAGAAACTAAATAACTTCTACACTGAAATCACAAAATGGTGTTCTAACTGGATAGTGGTGATAAGTTCACAGAAATTGCAATTACTATATTTTACATACGAGGGCTGTTCAAAAAAGAATGATCACAATATTTTTTGACTACGTACCTTTACTCATCCTCATAATTTTGATGGTCCTTCTCAAAATAGTCTGTCCTGAAAGCAATGCACTTGTCCCACCGTTTCTGTCAGTCTTCATAGACATACTGGAAAACATTATTTGAGAGATCCTTCAAAACCACCTCCGCAGCCTTCACCACTGCTTCTGACGATGGATAATGCCTTACACGAAGGCGTTTCTTCAAGTTAGGGAATAGAAAAAAGAGACAGGGGCTAAATCCGGACTATAGGGAGGGCCAGAGATGCGCTTCACTTTGATTTTTGCAAGATATTCAGCAACAACATTGACAATATTCGGCCGCGCATTATCGTGGTGCAGTATCCAGCCTGCTTCACGGAAATGTGGCCTTTTGCGCCTGATATGGACTTGCATTGTTTTCAGGACATCCCTGTAGTATTGTGCAGTTACTTATGTGTGTGCAGGTACAACATGTTGATAAACTATTACATGAATAGCAAGGAATAAGCTGACCATAACTTTCCCAGCAGAAGCAACCACTGTTGCTTTTTAGGGGGTTGAATTTTTCTGTTTATTCTCCGGATCAAAATGATATAGCCAAGTTACATCAGCAGTGATTACGTTTGAAAGAAACTCCGTATCTTTCTTTAAAGTCAATTTTAACTGCATGCAGACCAGCATAGGTATGTCCTTTTTACGGAAATCAACAGTCTTGGAACCCATCGTCCACAAACACGTCTCATGTGCAATATTTCTCTCACCAACGTGTGGGTGGCACCCAGTGAAATGTCCAGTATTTCAGAAAGTGATCTTAATGTAATTCGTCGATCCTCTCTCACAATGGCAGCAGCAGTGTGGATGTTTTCTTCCGTAAGAGCAGTAACTGAAGCACCGGGTCCACCTTTCTTTGAGATTGATTAACCCCTCTCTTTAAACATTTTAAACCACGTTGAAGTTATGATGGAGGGAAGAACAACTGTCCATAGGCCTCAACTGAAGATTTGCTGAGATGAAAGCGGAATCTCAAAGCCGCATTTCGTTCCTCGCGTTTTACCTCCATTGCAGCGATAGGCGATACTAAACATATCTGAACTTGCCTGGTTCTCACAGGCGGGAACAAGGAGTACCAACAATGAAACTACTACGGCGTGTTTGTTTCACATTAAGCTAACAAAATATATTAAGATTGAATTTTAGTGCGAAAAATTATGACCGTTTTTTTTACTAACTATTAAAGATGAAAGGTGAGAAGGCGGGTGAAGGATAAGTCCAAGGGGCCGAACATGACCAAAAGGCCCTGAGCGACGCCTGGGGAATGGAGGTCAAAGGGAAGGATGGTAGTCAAGGTGGAAGTAGAGTCTTTATTAACAATTTGTTGGTGTGTATTGGAGGGCATAATCTCCGGCAGTTACAGCCAGGAGGGGGTCGTTGAGGCCATCAGGTGTGTGGTTATGGACGTCCAGTATGACCGTAAAAAGTGATGATCATTCTTAATTGAGCAGCCCTCGGATAAAAACCAGATGGCATATTTTTAAACTGAATAATGATTTCAGTTCTAATATGTATTTAAAGGCATTTAGCTTCCATACTCATTATCCAGATCACAGCCAATGCTCTCTGGGGTTCCGTAGGGAAGTATTGTAGGCCCACTCCTTTACACAGTGTATACCGCTGACTTTCCTCAAAATGCTCAACTAACCATTGCGCAATTTGCTGATAATGTTGCAATCCTTAGTAAAGGCAGTGTGAATCAGCAGCTGAGAAACTAAATAACTTCTGCACTGAAATAAAAAAAATTGCGTTCTAAATGGAGAGTGTTGATAAACTCACAGAAATCGCAAATAGTATATTTTACAAATAAAAACCACATAACATATTATCCCATTGTTCTTTAAGGAATCGCTATACCCACCACTCAGTCAGTTAGTTACCTTGGCCTCATACTGGACATTAAACTAACCTGTAATCTCCACATCGCATATCTTCTGTCAAGACTGATACAGCAAATCCAACAAATCAAACACATAATACAGTCAAAATCACCTCTTGCAATGCCATATAATGCATTCTATACTACTCAATGATTAAACCTATTCGGCAATATGGTTGCTCCAAATGGGGCTCTGCTCCAGGGTCACAAGTAAAAAGAATCCAAGTAATCCTGAACAGTAATGCAGATTGACCACAGGTGCCCCATGGTGTGTTAGCAACACCACAATTCACAGAGACCTGAACATACCACAAGTGATGGATGTCATCAGGACAAGCTGCACCAGACTACACCAAGCTCCTGCCAATCATCCAAATACATTGATTGCTACAAGACATTTTCGTACACAATCTGACCTGAAAACTGCAGCAGTATATACACTGCAAAATTACACTGCAGTCATTACACAATACTAAAAAATTATAACCAACTCATAGAATCTGTACGAGAAAAACTACAACAATTAAATAAAAAAGAATGAATGATTGGAATAGGATGGGTAAAAACCCACACAGGAATAAAAGGAAATGAAATTTCAGATAAACTTGCGAAGCGAGCAACAACAAATGATAGCTTAGAAAACTAGTATAGAATTCCAAAAGGTTCCACCATGAAAAAGATACGAGAAGAAACACTCTCAAAATGGTAAACAGAATGGCAAAATAAATCAAAAGGACAAGAGACAAAACAATATTTTCCCAGAGTAGTAAAACGATTAGAGCGAATAATTAACATATTGTGACTTTGTGGGTTTGTAGAATTAAAAGGCCGAGTTGCAGAAATTAAAAATCTCCTTTGTTTCCGTAGAGATACACCGTTCAATTCTCACATAATAACACAATCTTCCAATGGCAAACCGTGACAGCTGATTACATTAGCTCTCGTTACAACAACACAACTGTATTTTCAACAACAACACTCTCAGCTGTTCTCTGCTTACCCTGTTTACAATTCACTGCTTTACAACAACTAACTTTGCAAGCCGTCACGTCCTTAAATATCTGATTCGTAACTCGAGATTGTTCAAGAATAAGGCAGAACCCTAACAACCTCTATCAGTCCAGAAATTTCTGGAAGAATAAAGAAACAAAATGTTCTATCACAATCTAGAAGGGTAACTTAATCTATGCCGGCAAGTCTCTTACCTCAGTTATCGCTGTCCGCTGGCGCTTGCTTACAATAGCCGCGCTATCATTAACTGCTCAGCAGGGCTCATTATTACCATGAAACTTTATCCACCGACTGTTTTCTTATTTGTGCCGAAACTTTTATGCCTGTTGCCGTGACAACAAACCTCACTACCACTTTAACAGGAAATGAAAGACTGAAAGCCTATTATAAGAGATTCAACATAATTGATGATGCAACCGTAACAGAGGAGACGAAACCACAGATCACATCCTGTACGACTACAAAAATTGGAGGACCAAAGGAAAAAGCTAAGGATGCAAATAAACAAGGAAGGAGGGAAGTGGTCAGTACATAAACCAGCAATTGTGGGACAATATCTAAGGGACTTCAGTGAATATGTCAATACAATCAGTCTAGAAAGTGCTGAATAACTAAATAAGTAAATTAATTCTATAAAAACTACAGTGACCGTGTGAACACGATCTGAAAACACAATACTTCAATACTTCAGTTAATATGAAAAATCAAGCTGGAAGCAAAGCAAACCAGAACATGTTATATTACAAATGTAATGGAACATGTGGATGAATAAAGGATTATAAAAAAATTGCACCCTTCTCCAAAACCTCAAAAGAAAATCGACACAACGACCTGCTCATTTAATATCATGTATTTTTTATGTAAGATAAAGTGGCTTTTGTTTTGTGATTATGATATACTATGTTTGTTAATACTTAAATGTAACTGATGTATGACTGTTACTGAACAGCATCTTAATACACGCTTCAAATGATATAACATTACTCTTGCTCACAACTATAAGTAGCATAATGTATTTGGATAAAATAAAGTAATGCGAGGATATCTTACAGCTTTTCTAACAAATATCACTTCATGGAGTTGCTACAGTGGGGTTATAGGCATTGTTCCATAGTTTCTACTCACCTGGTATAAGACTTTTGTAAAATCCATGAAAAACTGTATGCAACTTTTAACTTTACATTTAACTCATCAAAGGTACGTATAAATTTTGGTAAGGAACCACTAGAGAAAGACATGTAAATAATAAGTGTAACAACTTTTTACAATATCATTTTCTTTGCGTCAAGCAGCCTTTTAATTAAAAATTCTCCAAGTAGGCGGCACTATAAAGTTGAGACTTATTGTTTTAGCTTCAGAGCAGGAACGGGGACTCCCCTGTCGGCAGGTTGTCACTTAATTTTATATGTCGCCGCGATGGGGAGCTATGACACCGGAAAATGAAACGGAAGTTATTTACGCTGTCACATGGCACGCAGCGAACCAATGCCGCAACACAAACTGCTGCAAGAACATGACAAATGGAAACCTAAATTTAATACCAAGAGAAAAAGACGTGTGACATCGCGGACACTGTTAGACCGTGGTGTGGATGTAGCGAAAATACCGTTATTTGTTTTATTTCTGAACACCTGGATACCATGCAAGTCGATGACGAGGAGGGGTGAGATTTTCACAGCTTTGGTCTGTTTAGAAACATATATACTAGAGTTAAATAAAGAGAGATACAGTTACGCAGAGGGTACAGGGTGCATAGAACCCTTCAAGCACTGTGAGGTACAGGAAATCATTGCGGCTAACACTTCCTAGGAGGAAGGGATGCAGTACGACAGCTACAGGATCATAGAGGCCCAGATGGACAGACCGTAGTGAGCTGCAGAAGTCCTTAAGTAACCTGGTTCAAAGACTCGTTCCACTTCCGAAGTTGGCTAGAAGTAGCCCTTTAGTGTTCTTGTGGTATGCTCTTTTTAGCAATATATTTGCAATATCATTCATACACCACAAAAGCTAGAACAACTGAAACTCACATTTACTTATAGGCGCTCTTTAGTACCTATGGTACTTAGCGTTCCATTTTGTATAGTATTTGTGTTAATTACGACCTCTGAAGTATCGGAAGTTGGATGAAATGGATAAAATAAAGCTCAAATATGTACATGGTCCATAGAGGCTAGAGTTCCTTACATTCAGCTTTTAGTAAAACCCCATAATATCCCAGAAAACCCCAGAAAAGCCTTATTCAGATAATTCACCCTTACTGAGGTTCGAATTGACGACCTCATTAACGCCGCAGGTACGCTAATACCACCGCTAGAGGAAGACTGCTTAATTTTGCTAACAAACTTCTTTAAAATTCTTGAGGTTCCTTCATACCTCATAAACGTACGATACGGACCACCGCCTTTACCTTCAAAAACATTTATAATGATAATTATTTAATCAATGGAAATTAATTATTCTTTCACACTAGCCGTGCGTAGGACGCACTATGAAAGGTTAGAGCCGGACTGAAAAATTCAATGCCATAGCCGGGATTTCAACCACGTATCTTCTGGTGTCCGTCCAGCCGCTGTAATCATTAAGGTAGCTGTCTCATGCGTTTATGAGAATTCCTAGTGGTTTACGGAGAAAAGCACGAGTCAGTTGGACAGTTTAATGTCATGTTGGCACGTTGGCCATACTAGCTCCAATGGTTAAAGCGGCTGGATGGAAACCAGAAGATCCTTGGCTCAAATCCCGGCTATGGCATTGAATTTTTCAGTCTGGCTCTACGCTTTCCTAGTGCGTCCTACACACGGCTAGCGTAAAAGAACAATTAATTTTCATTTATTGTACCTAATAGTTGTCCGAACTATAAAGCCCTGGCCTTAAAATACTTACACGTTGTAAGTCGCCATTAAGGTAGTTGTCTCATGTGTTTATGAGAACTACTAGTGGTTTACCGGGAAAAACACGAGTCGATTGGAGAATTTAATGTCATCTTGGCACGTTGGCCATAGTAGCTACAATGGTTAGAGCGGCTGGACGGAAACCAGAAGATCCGTGTTTCAAATCCCTGCTATGGCATTGAATTTTTCAGTCGGGCTCATATTTAATCAATATTTGTGTTTGTTGATTCTTGGAATATACGAACAGTTACATTGTTAAGTGAGAACAGCTGCTTGTCAGGAAGTTAACTTTGTTAACCCTTTCCTTGCAGTTCTCCTAGGAACACTTCCACATTCAAATTTTCCTAAGGCAAAGTACATTTTTTCCACCCAAAAATTGCACATAGATACATAAGTGGTCTGAAAAGTTTCCGACCTAATAAATATACAAGTCATTTTTTTCAGATTTTTGTTCAACGTATTCTGCTTATAACTTTACACTCTTCTTTCAGCGATGGTCTCAGCTCTGTAACCCATCCAAATAGCACTCTGCGTTTTTCCCTGGAAAATAAATCCTTTCTGGATTTATTTCACGATATTTTATTTATTAATTCACGATGTGAATTTATTTATTTTAATATTTTTCGAAGGTGACTGCCTCTTCATTTGACGAAAATCGTTGTCCTCCAAGCGCAATTTTCAGATGTCGGAACAAACAGAAGTCGCTTGGGGCTAGATCTGGTGAGTAAGGCAGATGGTCAAGGAGTTCAAAGCGTAATTCGTGAACTTTCGCCATTGCAACCGCTGAGGTGTAAGACGGTGCGTTGTCTTGGTGAAACAGAACTTTTTTTTCTGCAAATGTGGCTGCTCTTTTGGAAGTTCTACCTTAATCTTCTCTAATTATGCGTAATATGTAATGGTTTCTCCTTTTGGAATATCGATTAAATTAAATCCATGACTATCCCGAAAAAATAAACAGTGGCCATCACTTTCCCAGCCGAATGAACGGTTTTTGCTCTTTTTGGAGCCGGTGCCCCCCTTGCAGTCCACTGTATGGACTGTATTTTTGTTTCGGGCATGTAACAGTGTCTCCAACTGTTATCTACTGTAATTAATCGGTGACAAAACTCGAATTTATCTTGCCTAAACTGCGCCAACAGAGCTTTGGAAATGTTCATTCGAACACGTTTTCGGTCTAACGTGAGCAAGCGCGGCACCCAAAGTACAGATAGCTTTCTCATGTCTAAATATTGATTTAATATGTGAAAAACACGTTCCTTTAACATGTTCATAGCCTTTGCTGTCTCTTTCAGTTTAATTCGTTGGTCGTCTAGCACCATTTGGTGAACCTTGGCGATGATTTCGTCAGTAGATGCAGTTGTTGGATGTCCCGAACATCATCGTTCCCAAGCTCTTACTGCCACGTTTGAATTAAGCTGCCCAAAAGTTCACTGCAGTAAATGATGGTGCAAAGTATCTATACAAAGAACCTAACTGATCTTTTATTTAGTAGGGGTATTGCCTTTCAAAGACAAATATTTAATGACAGGTCGATACTAGATTTTGTCCATTTTGATAAAAACACTCACACCAACGTACTTAAACGACCGATACATAAAAACTGAGCATGCAAAAGGACTGAAACTTTGGTGAGTAAATGTCATCAGATGTACAACGAAATGTATTAGCTTTAAGAGTGCTGACATCTTCATGTTGAGGTCGGAAACTTTTCAGACCACCTTCGTATTTCAGCAAAAATAGGCGTGAATTAGACCGTATGCTTTCGCTTCTGTTTCAGTACTTCACAACTTGGTTATTTTACTGAAAAAGTTTACTTTGTCAGATATAAACTAAGATCAGTATATCTCCAGGATATGACAGGAAAATTGTGAATAAATTCTTCACTCCAAAGAACTCTTTAAATGGGAAACACTTTTTAATCTTAGATATTCTCAAAAATGGTTCTAAAAGACCTAAATGATAATATTGTGTTACAGATCTCTGCATGATGAAACAAAATGTCACTGGAGGTTATACTAGTCCAAATTGTCCTCTGTGCAACAAAGAGGAAATGACTAAAGAACATGTTCTGAATGTTTCTGAAATAAAGAAAAATCAAAGCACAGTGTACACTGTCTAAAAATGTAGATGGTTCCCTGATTTCTGAGTAGTAACTACATCAAACAGGAGAAGGCCTTTGTTCTTAAGAAAGTGTCGTAAGTGTATTTGTTTTATCAGACTTTCAAGTTGTAAATTGAAGCTCCATAAAGTCAATATAAAAAACGAGTACAGCGGCCGGTTTCGTTAGTAAACATTAACACATATGGCTGTGGCATTGAATTTTTCAGTCTGACTCTACCCTTTCATGGTGCTTCCTACAAAGGCTAGTGTGAAAGAACAACTAATTTCCATTAACACACATAGTTAATTTGCGCCTCTTGTATGTATCTACAACGAATTCGTGGATGTTCTAGAGTAACATTTCGTTGCTATCTACAGCTACGGGTAGAGGGAGGCTTATGGAAAATGCTGAATAATACAAGAGGCCGCCGTTAGAATTTATTGCGGCTGTTCGGGGAGAAAACGGTTTCCTTATACAGCTCTGGCGCCGCAGTTTCGCAAACGACTTTAATGTCTTTGGTTGCTAGTATTGTGAATGAGGAAATCCGCCATCTGACTAACGAAATGTTGTCTGAAACAAAAGATATTGGTTTACTACACGAGAAGTTTAAATGTAAAACGCACTTAGTAGTTAATGGTACAATGTGAGAAAAGTTTTCTTTCTGGCACTTAACTGTTGTAGGCTTTCCATGGCTTTGTTAGAACGTAATGAGTAAAAGTGGTGTTTTACAGTCTGAAGCAACTTAACTTTATTGTGTAGTTGTATCTAATTTAGAATTATAGTGAAAGTTTAAGGTACATACTAACGATGCACCACCAACCCCTTACGTAGGCCATGCAGCACTTCCTGAGCCTTGAGAAAAGATATATGAGCGGAAAAATCCTAACGGCGGCTTAATTCAGGTGACAGTATTCGGTAGGCCCGGGTTCCATTCCCGTGACCGATCTACCTGACTCATGAGATTTTCCGGGGGTGTTCCTGGGTCGCCAGGGGAATTCTGGGTAGGTTAATTACATTCCCGGAATTTTCTGTCCCTCCATTTCATCTCCATTATCATTTCATATCTCTCATCTAGTGGTCTCTTTCAGGGTAGAAGTGTCGGCGGGTGTCTCGGCGGTGCATGACAGTTTAGCCCAGAGGTTCCACCCCATTAGTCCTGAACCCGTAGGAACTGGACCCGGGCCTCTTGCTACCAGGGAGTTATCCGAGCTGTCCCAGAGGGCGCTCGGCGTCCTCCGTGGGTCTTTCCATAGGGAAAGACCTTGTTTCCTAACAATCCCCCCCCATCTGGTCCTATGGACTCAAGACGGGATGGAAGTGGATACGCCACTTACGCGCGCCAACACCAAAGTTGAAGACTACCGAGAACCTCGGTGGGGCCGCCTGGTGATCTAGCACACCTTCTACTAGCTTTGCAGTACCCGGGAGAATTAATGGCTTCCCTCAACCCCGTCCGAAGACGTACCCGATTCCCACGGGTATCGGGAACACACTGCCCCCTCGAGTCCATCCCAATCCGAACAACTCCCGAAGGAGGGGCTCAGATGTTCGGCACGCGGTTCCTCTAGTAACGTCAGAGGCGGTGCATGACAGGGTGATATGCTCTGAGAAAAACCATTTCCTCCTCCAGTAGGTCAGTTGACGATCGCCGCTCCTCTGCTGGGACCATTTCGGGCCAATACCAGGGACCTCTGGTGCTTGGATCGCCTGTCTTGGTACCGTTGGAGCTCCGCTGCTGGGCTCGTTGCCATCCCACAGTAGGGGAACGTATTCGTTGTCCTGGCCTGTCGGGGGAAGTCTCTATCCAATTAAACTGTAGGGACCCTGCCCTCTGTACTGTCGTGGCTCCTTGGGCCCGCCACCCTCTGTCTCCTTCACCTCATCATCCTCCCGAGGTGCCCCCACTTGAAGGCATAGGAACAATGGGGCAAGGATGCTGGCCTACTCACCGAATCCCATACGTTATGAAATCCCAATCCCAATTCCCATTTAGGTGACAGTGTTCCCAAGCACGAATGGTGTCTCTGACATTTACAACTCAGATGCATCCGAAGGCGCCCAAGCCTACTCACAATCGCCTAACGTCCAGGGGTTTCCCTAAGGCACCCAGAGGTGGATCCGGATTTAGCAGTCTCGAACTACACCATGGAAAGTTCTTCCACAAATGGCACTCTCACCGCCCAGAGATAACACGTCGAAACCCTCCGTCTGGTACTACTATTCTGAAGCAAATGACAACGAAGGGAGAGAAGTGTCATGGTAGAGGAGGTGGCACCCCAACTTTTGCCTACACATATGAGGAAACCTAAAAGAACCGGCGCTGGCATTTGCCAAGGTTAAACCTGGGACCTCCCGAACACAAGTGCCACACTCTACCACCAGTTATATCACGAGCGGTGGGAAAAATGTAGAAAATAAAGCAGAAACTCCAATGCTAAAAGAAGAATAAGAAAAAAAGTTATGTTTCATTCCTATAATATCAAAGGCAACTCATTTATTTTTGAAACTCTTTCTTATACTCATAATATAGTGCGATCCAAATAAACCTGAACCATTTCAATAGGCCATAACTTTTGAACCAATAATAGGACACACGTGCTACTTTTTCAGAATGTAATACACAATTGGGATATTACATTACAATATTTACATCTCATAGAAAATGTTGGAAATGTCCTCCACCAGCATCTATACATGTTTACACACGTCTCACCATATTCTCTGAAGTTTTACGAGAGTATCCTCACCAATGTTACTTATTTCGGTTCGAATGAATTCCTTGAGAACATAAATAATTGTTCGTGACCAATTTTTGTACACTCTATGTTTAGATATCCCCAGAAAAAACATCCAGTGAGGTTAGGTCAGGGTATATGGGGGGGGGGCATAGACCTTGAGATTATTTGATTATCAAAGAAACTGGTTACAAGTTCCATGGTACCATTAGATGTATTGCAAGTTGCTCCATCTTGCTGGAAATAATCTTCTCTCAATTCGATATCATGCAGCTACTCCACAAATGTCTTGAAGATACCCATATAAACTTCAGTGTCTACAGTCGTATAAAAAATGGAACCAATGATTCATACATGCTTTTGGAGGACACCAGCAGGACTTTAAATTGGACTTTTCAAATATACTTGAACAAACTGATAATGTATAGGTATCGAATATTACTGCTTTATTTTGATTTATTTTTAATGGATTTAACGACATTTCATTGTTAATCATTTTAATGTAAGATGAGATCTCACAATTTTCTCAAATGGAAGCTAATTTGTTTTCTTCCTCCAATAATGTAAGTAAAATGGAATTTCAAAGTGATCACACAGCTGTTATAATGTTATTATAGAGGCCTCGTGTATTTCTTCACTCCATATCTCTCTTCAAGGAAGTATGTTCACCTCGATTAAAGAAAAGTGACTAAAAGAATAAACATGCATAAGAATAATCTGTATAACTGCAGAGAAACTACTGTCAATCTAATATATTAAATTATTTGAAGTCGTTTTCAAAAACTATTATTATTTTTTAAGTTATAGTGAATTGAAAAAGAGGCTGCCTCTCCGTTCATACTTTCACCTGACAAAGAGTAAAGTTAACCTCATGTCCTGAGCATTGTTACATACCAGGCAGTACCTTTACCTCTGTGCTGACATTCAAAACTTACTCAGGGAATGACAATGATGCTACTGTTTAATTTTAATAAGCTGATTCAATTTATAGGTCAATAAGTCTAAGATAACATTGCCATAATTATTATATAATATTTGTTTAAGTATCCAAATGAATAAATTATGTAAATGTTTAGAGAAGAAATTATGTTGACTTATTATTAAATACATATTACGAGCTATCTCTACTCCAAATGGAGGGAACAAATAAACGGAACCTATTTTTGTTATAATTAAGTTTGCTAATAGCAAGGAAAGCATATTTTGCTAAATAGTGTTTAATGCAAGAACAAAAAGAAAGTAGAACATATTTAAGGTCACAATTAACGAATTAAAAGCCAGCTACCATAATTTTAAAGCACTTTTTCTTTCAAGTTTATTATTTGTGATTACTGAAATTGTGAAGAATGTTTAAATTTCATAAATAAACTAAAAACGTTATACGTGGTTAGGTACCATAACCTTAGATTTTTCTGTTTTCTTTATTTATATATTCAGACATTCTTTGTGCTGAATAAAGTTTTTGCTTTCCATATTAATTAGAGAAGGCATTTTGTATAATTCTATTTTACCAAATATACATATTTCGCAGTTCCCCAAATATTAAGAAAAGCAACACAGTTTTTCAAAAAGGTTTGCATATTGGTGTATTTATGCATATATGTGTTTGTGTGTATGTGTATGCATGTCTATAAAACACATAAATAAGTAAAGAATAACGTGTTACATATACCGATTTGGTTACTTATGTTCAATACTTTCCGAGAATGCGAAAGGAATATTTTCGAAGAATCCCCTATTTGAGACTATCCATTATATGGAACCTAACTTTTTAATAGTTTCAGTTACATACAAGATGGTTTCAAAAATTTTAATTGAAGAACCATATGTTCAAGATGTTATCAATACAAATTAAATGCATTCCCAAATTTTTTGCCAATGTCTTCAGAAGTCCTTCTCCATCTGCGTAGCTGCTGAGTCATAAATAGAGAAATTCTTAATCCAATTAATATTTAAAGGTCTCTAAGAGAAACAGTTTATATCAAATACATGTATTTTTAATTGAGGATCACTATTAGGAGATGTTCCTTGTTATTTGTCCGAGATTTTCAGGGCCTTAGGAATGTCATTATTCATTGTTTATCTCTTGGCACGTAAAATTTAGAGATTCAAAAGAATAACGTTCACATTCCTCTTGCATCTACAAGAAATTTAACAAAAAAATCATAACTGCAAATTTCTAATAACACAAGAAATATGTAGGCCAGAGCTTTCGTAGAGATATTTATTTATTATTTACTTCTGAATTTTAGTTTTTATTTATTGTTTATTATTTCCTTCCTTCCCTCCCTCCATTCCCATCCCCTCCCTCCCGCCCTCCCACCCACCCTCCATTCGTCCGTCCGTCCGTCCATCCAGTTACAATTCTGCATTAGTTGAAGATCTAAGCCTACATATTACCCTTCACACATCATTTCTATGCTTTCCTGAGTTTTTATATTTCCAATGGCCATAGCATCAATCACCATGGCTACCGAGCTATTAGGCCATATTCACTGCTTTCTTTCAAATGTCTACGTTTTCTTCTTTCTCCTTATTTCTAATTTTTCTCAACTATTTTTAAGTAAACCTAAATATTTACTTGTGTATGTTAAGCTTCCCTTCAATTTAACTATCAATATCTTTTTCTTATAATTCCATTTGGTAAACTGGAACAATTCCTCTTTTGAAATAATTTTTCTCTCCTTCTTTAAGTCTCAGAATTAAACGCCAAAATTTATTGAAAGTCCAATTACACAGTGGGTAGATCACTTGCATTTCTCTTTTCTCCAAGACTTTTAACATTACCACCCCTGACCTGACTCATGCAAATCCTTCTCTTACTGCTCTGTCACAACTACCCCACGCCATTTTTGGCGCTCTATATACACAATGACGTTTCTGAATTAAAAGTGCCAAAACTATCCTGCGTCATTACATCTTCAATTCTCAGTTTAACTCTCTCCATTATCTGCTAACACCGGCAAGATATCTCCACAATCATTAGCTCCTACCATGCACTTATATGGTGTATCTGCTTCAAAAGCTTTTGCTGTACCTTCAGGCACTGGTTTCAGATATTTTGATTTTCCAGTTCCTTAATTCTAAACTAGTACTTCAATACTCTTACCATAATTTTAGGTTGCTGCCAAATCTCCATTGTGTCAGGATCTCTGAAAGCCCAAAGATAACTTACAAATATTCCTGTACATCGTACATATATGTAATAGTTGGCAGTCATGTGAGGGTGGCCTATCGCACTTTTTCCATTAACAGTATATTACAGTTACACTCTTAATGAAGAATTGTGTTTAAAGGCCTTATGAAGAATGATGTCAACATTAACTCCTGTACATTTTGCCTAAATGTTTTATTGGTAAGGTAAATAGGTAATAGGGAGATAAATGAGTAATTGCAAGAGGTAAGATATCCTGATTAGGAAAGGTCAACAACTGCATAACGTGAGGTGTGTATAAGTAATTGTTTCTGCTTCAAAGCGTGAAAATGGACCCTGACGTGGAAACAGAAAGAAATAGTTATTGCTTCACATGAACTGTGTCGTTATTTAGTCATCCTAAGTTTTTGTAAACTTGCCTGAAACGTTAATCTGAAGCATTCTTAAGAGAATGCTCAATGCTTTTAAATTTCATTTTAACTTTCAAAACTTTGAATTTTGAAACATAATCCTATTGTCCAATGACAAATAATAATACGATCAAAAATACTCGTGTGTTCTGTTTTATCTGAAATATGTGGCGTCATGGTAAGTTGTAATCCTCGTATTCGAAAGGTTCCAGGTTTGATTCCCATCAATGACCCACTCCGTCCTTGAGTATTCTGTGACGAACGCCAGGATATTTTCTCATCTTACATATCCTCTTCCCTACAATTTTCCTTAATCCTGTTTAATTATCACCGTTCAGTTTAGTTTCTAGGCTACGTGGCGCATAATGGTGAGGACTTAGCAACTTGGTCACACAGCAGTGTTGTTTGATTCACAAGCTATTCATGACCCTATGGTCTTCCAGCCTGGAATTCTTATGTGCTTCCACGCGTCTCCGTGGTGTACACCCCGTGTTCTGTAGCCTCCTGTACTTGTCTCATTTCACCCCTTTTACAAGGCTGGCAGACGCAGTGGGTCTATATAGACCTAGTGTGCTAGGTTATTCCCTTCGTAGTACAAACGTTACTTACAAAGCTCTGCTTAAATAGCAATAACATTTACCTGTCCATATAGCATAACAATTTGTATTGTCCTAATTCTGGTTTAAAAGCTTAATTTTAAAAGTATATTTAAAGTAGTAAACTCATAGAAATAACAACTTAATTTGCTTTAAACATCAAAACATACAAACTTGTGAAAGGCATAGGTGAAATAGAATTTATATCACAATTTTTATAGTTTGAATTTTGAAAATAGACCTGAAAAGTATTAGAAGAATTGCATACAACTTCTTTGAGGATCCTTATATAAATGAGAAAAGCATATATAATGTTCAGTTCCACCATACTTTAGTAGTGCATCTTCGAAGTACATGGAAAACTAAACTTATTTTAAGAATGCATGGTACTGTAAGATAATAAATAACAGTGTATAATAGAAAAGTCTTGAATAAATAACACAAATTTTAAAACTTTCATGTGTTCTGTGAACCTTTACTTAAATACCCCATTCCCTGCGCTCCATTGGTTCGTTTTTGTTGTACGCAGTATAAATCGCAGTAAAATCCCCATATTATTTCAAAACTGGAATTTGCATAAATTAATTCCTCTTATTTTCCTGAGCATTGTTATCCCCAGCCTAGCACGAAAATATAAAACGCAGTCATCCGTAGCGATTTCAGCTGTCGTTTTTTGTTTTGCTTCATAGAGCGCTGGCTTTATGATTGCTCGTAGGTTAATACGGCTAAGTTGTAAACTCGTTATCAGGTGAGGCTGACTGCCTACGAAAATGGCGTTTTATTCAACGGCATAGGATCGCAGTCAGGATATATGTAAAAGCGACCTGGAGATTATTTTGTAGTCTTAAAAATGTGTAATGTTAATAAATATGAATCTCAATAAAATAAAATTCTTTCCATCTGTACAGAAAAGGCTAAATGCAAAGTTTTTAACTGTAGAATGTTCACTTAATCCAAATATATATTTTTTATTTATCCAGATTTATTTCACCCTATTTTGCACAGTGGTATATTAGGGTTAGAGTGGATACATAAAAATATACAATTTTAACAAAAATATTTTCAATACTAGAAGGAAGAAAATATGTTTTAATCTGAGGCATATTAATTTAAACTATTTCAGACGTTTAAACACTGAGTTTATAAACATCATGAAGTACTTATACTGTTATGGATTCATTAGCAAAGATGTGAACGGAGCAGAAAACTCAGTTTCTAGAGAGTCTAGCTTGAACATTAAATCTTGTCTTTCTCTCCAGAAAATGGAACAACAGAAAAGTAGATGAACAACAGTTTGAAATTCTTCACCTCACATGCACTCGGGGTTGGATGTTAAGTGAAAGCGTGATAAGTATTCGCCAAATTTACCATGTCCACTTAAAAATTGTGTCAAAACAAAATTTGGTACAAGAGTTTCACATTTTCCTCTGTCATATACACTAGGGAAAAATAATGTTTTTGTTAAACTTCCATTTGGAGTTGTTAGCCATTGTTGGTTCCATTCTCCAAGAATATGTTGATGTATTATTCTCCTTACATTGGAAATAGAACATAAAGTGTATGTCACAGGAAGAATGGATTCTGCAGCCTTTTTAGCCAAGCAATCAGCTCTCTCGTTACCTAAAATTCCACTGTGTCCTTTGAGCCATCCCATGCAAATATGTCCTGGATGGTTTTGAAGCAAGGTTCTGATTTCATGTGCAAATGAACTTAAATTATATTTGTCACTAATAGCGAGTAGAGCTGATTGTGAATCACTAAGAATACGGGCGCTGTTCCCATTAACAGTACACCATTTTATAGCTTCTTTAATTGCTAAGAGCTCCGACTGGAAAACAGAACATTCAGGTGACAATTTAAACATGGATTGAGTTAGTTCCGTTTGGTTCTCATAAACAACAGAAGAACATCCTACTGCAGATATATTCGGAGCATGGTGAACTTCATGTGTACTTCCAGACATATAAAGTACTCATCAAAACAGATCTATGCCTTTATACATAACAATTTGTGAACATATGAGTTCCAATTTATGAAAGAGTTGGGTTGCCCTGAAGTTGTACCTTAGTTATGGTTCATTAGACATGCCAGAGGAAGACAGGTAGTAGCGGTGTGACGTCATCTCTGCCAGCTCTCATTGCAAAATATGCTCCCGAACGAACGGCAGGTTAGTGTGTGACGTCACCGCGCTGATTACTGCTGTTGAAGGGGAAGGCATAGTTTGATGTGTGCATGTAGGAAAGACAGGAAACGTATTGGGTGTTAATTATATGTGTGTTGGGTGTTGTAATATTAATGCTGACTAATTAATTAATGTAATAACATTAATTATACTGTAATAACATTAATTAATTAATGTTGTAATATTAATGCTGACCAATCTAACAAAGCGAAAGATAAAAAATGGAACATTTTAATTAAAAATCCAGAAATTATTCCAGAAATATCACGTAAAGCTGTAGTAGCAAATTTTAGATTACTTATGGACATGATTATTTGCCCAAACACTTACACAGAATAGGAATTTATACAAGTCCAAATTGTCCTCTGTGCATCAAAGAAGAGGAAATGACTGAAGAACATCTTTTAACCTGTGAAGCCCTACCTGCCGGACCCACTACACAGAAATATTGGAGAGCAAGAGAGCTAATTGCTTCATTGCCAAAGCCTAGCATTTGAAAACAACAATAACATATTAATGCTGACTGATTTAATTACATAATTGGTCACAGTTTATAAAAAATTGCATTTTGGCTCTGTGTTATGAGAAAATATATAAAACTTCAAACTCGTAGTTTATCTGAAGATCAGGCATCGTATAAAGTAAATAAAATAAAGCATCTAGTAATTTTCTCTGCAAATTAGAGGAGACCCACCAGAACAGAATTATGTGGACATTTTCCGACACTTTGTTTCGTTTTTCTTTAACTAAGTTTATCAATGTGAGGACGTAATGTCTGGGAGATTTGTAATCGAAGGCTGCATGTTAAATTGTGATCCGACGAGATACTTCTGGGTTTGGACTTAGTTAATTTCATAACAGAAAAAAATTGTTCGCACACATATGTCGAGCCAAGCATACACAATGTCAATGCGACAAGTGAATACAACCTCGGAAATCTGGTTTAGGGGACATTCTTTTCCAAATCAGCCAAGTTTTTCTTGTATGTATGTTTGTCCTTCAATAAAGCGTCACATTGTAAATTAAAGTTCTATTAGGTACGTGACAGCTACATTGTTGTTTTCGAGTGTGCTATACCTGACTGAACCCTCAAATTCTGTACCCACAACACCATTTATATAGGTAACTTGGTAATACACGGCTCTTGCCTGACGTCACACGCACTGCAGACCTCACTCCCGACTGAAATACGTTTTAACTCTCGAAGCTGTCTTCCTCTGAGATATGCAGAAACCGTTAAACTCTATTTTATAAAGAAATGTTGTACTACAAGGGTCGAATTGTAAGTTCTGGGTCTCATAATATTTTTATTTTTATTTCTCAACATAATCTCCACAAAGCTTGATGCATTTGTCATATCGGTGTTCTAATTTAATCAAACCATCTCTGCAGCGCAATTTATCATTGTCTTAAAACTAACTGTTAACCGCGTCAATGATCCTCACGTTGCTATGAAATCTACGTCCTCCAAGAAATTCTTTGAAGTTCGGGAGCATATGGTAGTCACTATGTGCTAGATATGGTAAATATGCTGTATGTTCAAGCAACTTTAACTTTAATTCGCACATTTTTCTCACTGCAACCACTGAACTTGTGCCAGAGCATTGTTGTGAAGAAACAAGATCTTTTTCTTTGCCAAATGAGGTTTTATTGTTTGCATCTCATCACTCAAATGTTGCAGTAGTCACCATTGATACTTCCACCTATGGTCAAATAATCAATAAAAATAATTCCCTGTGCATGCTAGAAAACACTGACCATAACCTTGTTAGCTGACAAAATTGATTTTGCCTTTTTTGGAGTTGGTTTACCTGGCTCAATCCACTGTGTTGACTGTAATTTACTTTCTGGAGTGTAGTGATTCATCCAAGTTTCATCCATGGTAATAAGTCATCTAAAAAATTCACTGGGATTTTTAAGGTACGTAAGTAAGCTCCGAATTCTTAACAGAAACAGTTTTTATTAACAACTTTTGATCAGGTGGCAACAAACGTGACACCCATATTGCACAGACTATGTGAAATCCCCCAAAAATTACATAAATAGCCATAACATCCAAAGTTTCCAAGTTAGAGAAGTGAATCTCAGTATACTCTTTTAAGATAATACAGTTAATATGCACAAAGTTTTTCATACTTTTCCATTGTTTATAACTACTGCTAAATATGCAGGGATATTTACAAACTTAAGCCCATTTTTTCAAAATTCATATATGCCTTGTTTCTGAAATTTAGTATGTTATTTTAAAACACACTAAAATGGATTTGTTGGATTTAGATTACTTATTCAAGCTGTATAGAATTTAAAAAAAGGTTAATCATATGCATGCTTTAAAAATTAAAAAAAAAATCATATATTTTGTATCATTACATTCCATCTGGAGCTTAATCTTAAATTCTAGAACCAACAAAATGTTCATTGTGGTATAAGAAAGCTGTGTGCAAAATTGTAGATGAAGTAGTTTGAGAGAAAAATGGGTTGAAGTTGTAGAAAATGCAAGTTACGGGGAAAGGCAATTAAAATACAATAAGTATTATTCAGTTTGCCTTTTAATTTTAAGTCAGAACCTCCAATATCCATAGTCTGTATCCTTATTCTGGTCTTTCAGCCTTTCTTTTTAAATTCCTCTTCTGTCTTGCTTCTTTCTGCATTAATTTCATAGCTCTTTCTGCACCAGCGATGCGAATGTTGTCGATACTCTGCAAAATTGTTTCCACAAACACACCAGGTTGACACCCTAACTGATGCATAACTTTCTTTCTGCCAACATTGCCATCATTAAACACTATTGCAGCATCAAATGTAGCAATTTTCACCACTATGGAAGACACAAATGATGTTCTGGGACACCTTTTCCATATCAAACTATTGAGGCTTTCATTTGGGTTTTGTGTCTCTCCATAGAGACATTTTTAGCAAGTCTGGGTGTGCTAAGAATTGGTAGGTGGGCTTTATAGATTCCAATACATCTGATGGAAGAGTTGTGTTGCTACTATGCTCCTATGCAACTCTAGGTCATTTAATTTTTTAAAGGTACATACAGTCATAATATTGGTGTTTGATAGCTAACACTATATACTATTTTACAAAACAATAAAAAATTGATTTTTTGAACATTTTCTCGTACGTGCCCCCTTAAAGTATTAACTGTTTTTAATATGTTTACAGCCTCTGCTATTTCAAACGACTTTAATCTGCGATCTTCCAGTACTAAAAGATGAGTTTTTTTTCAGTGATGCGAGGTAGCATCAGTCAAGGTACTGTGTCCAGATTCTAACAAAAAATAATTTCCATCCGTATCTTATGGTCCAATAAATAATCTCATGATGTTAATGTATTTTTAACAATTTACCTCGAATTGTCTTATAAATATCTGCACAAATATCGGAGTTGTCCAAATCGGATGACTTTTGAATCACCCTATATATACACGCATGAGGGTGTTAATGTATGTCCCGTAAGGTGCATATGTCGTTTATCAGTTGAAATGCCCCGGTTTCAGCTCGAGTGGCCCTTCACAATTCTACAACTCTAAGATCGGCGAACACAAATCTGGAGCGAACTACCGAACCAGAACGGCACGAAAGGTTAATGGCTTTTCAATGGCCATAGAGAAGGCAGAGTCAACCACAAACGTAATCCTATTCATTTGGGAAATTACAGAGTTGAATGTAAATGGAACGAAAGTAATTGTAGTCGGTGAGAACAGCGAATTGTATTAGCGGATTAGCACCCAGTACAGCTGTATCAGGTGCGAATCCATTATTTTACCAGCTCTGTACGTGAGAATGTGTGGCAAATGGGGTTTTATACCTGCACAGGTTTAATTAACACAACCGTTTATGTCCATGGATGATATATGGCATTCACTTCCACATTAATCCACTATACACCTCCCAAAACAGAGCAGAGAAGAGGCTCCCTTTGTAGTAAAAGCATACAATAATGTGGTCTAACAAACATCTTTCACAATAACAGCCAGGCAATTGTTTTATGTCTCTATGTAAAATAAATCTGTTATGTAGTATAGTGTCAAAATGTCGTTCTTCAATGGACCATATAATAAAACCATGTCATCTCTAACACTTCCCACATAAAGATATAATTTCACCAAATGATTAATTGACCCATTTTTGAGATGGAGACGTCGGTTTCCTATGGAATGAGAGGACCTACGGCTTTTATGGTGGACTGCGGATCACACTGGATTTCAGTAGAGCTCACACGAACTAATCTCTGTTTTATATAACCTTGTCCCAATGACAGGTATCACTCCGCGTGCAACAACCTTCCCCCTCACCGTAATTGGCTAATGCTTTCGCGCCATAGGCCATAGGCGGTGCAATGACGTCACATTTAAACCTGCAGTAAACGTTATAATACGTTATAAACGTTATAATAATAGTAATTGCCAGCAAGATAGATAAAATCATACAAATATGAATGTAAAGGCATGCAAAATTACAAGTTTATAATGAAACTTGGCAAGTTGAAACTGAATGAATCAGCAATGAAATTGAAACAAGTTTATAATGAAAGGCCTTCGGCCCTTCCCACTGGTATTTTTTAAACCAGCACACATACCTTGCAAAATGCTTGTCTTTCAGTCTTAAAAATTGTGTCACGCCATAGTGTACTATTCGTGTGTCCTTAATTCACCCAAGTCTCGTCAAGGTAGTAGGAATATTTTGTGACTTGTATCTCGTTACAGTCTGAATGTCCTTAAATAACGTCTTCGCCACACAGCAATATCGCCCGTGGAGTTGTAAGTTTTCCTGTTTTCTCAGTTTCATGTCACGATGTTCCTACGCATCTAACACACCTGTAAGTTCAGAGCTCAGCTGTTGGACTTCTCTCACTGACAAAAATGGATTCTTCTCTGTGAGTGCATTAAACACATGCAACACAATTCTTTTTTCGCCGCTTTTTAAAGGTTTTCTCTTGCGAAGCTTCAGCAAAAACAGGCGGTAGACTCAGCCATTTTACATATAATAAGTACACGCACAATAAACGATCAATAAAATAATTTAGCTCTCGCACTCGGCACAACACACCTTCCAATGACGATGTATGACTAATCCAGTTCAAAACAAGGCCAGTGATAAAAGTCATATAAACAAATATGTCATCACTACCGCTAAATCACGTGCTATCGTGTCATGTGCTTGAGAGCAAAGGAACCTCCTCTTTACTTCGTTTAAGAATTAACATACAAATCAAATCTGTTGCGTAATATATTTAATTCAAACAGTTACGAAAATATAAATTTGACAGTTCTCTTCTAACATCACCATGTTAAATAACGAACTAATTTTTACCGCACAACAGTCTATACACAACAACAGCCAATGAGAGGTGATAAGGTCACGTGACCGTTAAGAGATACGGGGCAAGCTTATGAGAAACAAGGATTAGTCAGAAGTGAATACTTGGATAACACCCAAGGTGAACATTTAAAGCCAGAAGTATGTGATCCTATTCATGATTATATACTTTTCATTTTACACCCTTAGAAAACAAAACATACAGACTCTGGGAGCGTGTATTTTTCCAAGTTCACGTCGTTTCCACGGCCGGTTTTCTTTCAATGATGTCATGGAACGAGTCTCTTTAACTCGTCGTAGTGAAATTTCCTATAAATGAGCCCCAGTTACAAAACGGTTACTCGGACAAGGTTTTTCCGAGGTTTTCCCGTATCCTGCCAGACGAATGTCGGGTATGTCTAAGTTCTATGGACCCTGGGCGCACTTGAGCATCACTTTATCCATTCCACTCATCATCCGATATGACTTTACGTTGGAGGACGTAAATTACCCAAAAAGAAAAAAAAAACGTGCACAGATAGCTGAGTGGTTATAGACAAATCTGTAGGAGCTAGACCTATATAGGTTCATTTTGACTTTTACTATTGTAGAAATACGAAATGTGCATGGTGCAAATCCTAATATAACTTCCAATTGCTAAGGTTTGCTTGATTCTATGGCATTTATGCTCACACATACAATTTAAAGCACTACGCTTTTTTTAAAAATAACTTATATAAATTAATATTTAATTCCTCTGTGTAAAACCAAATAAACGTGGAAATTAACTTAGCAACGGGTGTACAAACGCTCTGCTTCTATTACCGCCCTCATTCTACGGGGCATAGATGAAAACAAATGCCTAGTGAAATTTTCATGAGAGAATACTTCGCATTACTTGCCAGTAACTTCCATAAAATTAATGAGACTGAGTGTTTACACAACCAATTATAAGGCAAATTTCTAATAACTCTGTATTTATTTTGAAATCGGCACGAATATATTATCTGTTTTATCTTCTGCAAGAAAAACATGTGTCATTGCCATTAAAGCTACAATAATAAAAGCTAACATGCAAATCAAAGATTGGAAATTATGTTGGTCCACTGAAGAGACACATGCGTTTTACGGCTCGGCTACCATGCGTACGGCCAAGCCGCAAAGCATCTTCCTATATACCGAATATCTTTGAAATGAAACCGGAAAAATGTTGAAGCGTATATTGTGAACAGTGTCATCTATGCTTCCGATGTTTCTCGAATCAAACTCCCCCCCCCCCCCCTAGGGCTGTATATTTAACTGCAGTGATGGTTGTTTTCAATACATCACAAAACAATCGCAACACTGTAATTCATCAGTTACACTTAAGAATATTTTACGGTTTATTACCTTATTTATTTTTAAAATTGCCTTTCCAGAGCTGGAAACTGCACCAGTTCCCTCTTCACGAGAGCCGTAAATTAAGCCATGAGTTACCTCAACGTCCTTTTAATAATAATGTTAGATTTCGTAAAGAAACTATAGAGGTGACAGTGATGTCGACTACAGTGATTTAGGATACTACCTCTTAGTTCGCATTTTTTCTTCCCCTTACTCTTGTGGTTATTGCTACCCTAAGTAATGTATATTTGTATAACTACTTTCATCTCAGACCGAGCTATGAGAACTGATCAAAGTCATGTTTACTGCTTGACAGGATTTGTTCGAGTGACATAAATATCAATAATACAGCTCCTAGCTAGATATACACCAGAGCACTTCTGCGACTTCTATACGGAATTATTTACCGCTGCTTTGTCGCGATCTAATATGAAGCTTCGGCAAGCAGAGGCAGACATGAATTGGACCTCCTGAGGATCAGAACAAGTTGAAAGTTCTGGCTGTCTATCTTTGCCTGTGGTCAGCCTGGATATTTTTGCTTCCTTCAATAAGATGTGACCGCAGATAGGATTATATACATATGATACCGGTTTTGCACGATACTTTTGGTTTTAAACTTGGAAGGTAGAAAGATGGAGCATTCATCCTGTCGAAAGCAGAAACTACTACACTTAGGTAAGAGTGGTTTAACATAGAGCAATTTGATTAGGTGTAAACATTCAGAAGCCAATGACCTCTAAGTGGTTATTTTATGGAGTTGAAGCTTTTCTGCTATTTGAAATTTCTTCAGTATTTTCTCGAACGACCACAAGCCATGCGCGGTACTCGTGGCGCATGATGTGGCGTCATCTAGGGTAGTAATCACAGACCTAACCAGCTGCTTTGATGATGTGGTAAAGTGGTGTAGAATTTTGCTGCCCGGCAACTAATCTCATCCTCCACGTATGAAGAGATGAGGTTTCATGAAGTAGTCTCACGGGGAAGTAGCAGCCTACAGAACAGATGGCTCCGAGTCCTCCATTCTCTGCCGCTGTAACCATAATAGCTGTCTGCGGCCATGCCCCAGATTTACAGGTGTAGGGATGAGGAGCGCTCGGAAGAGGTGCAACTTAAGGCAAACAGAACTCAGCATGGGAATCAGACTACTGCGTCCTTCGCCCGTGCGAGTGTTTCCTGTGTTCGTGGAAAGTGAAGCCGCCGTCGAATTTTACTCTCAGAGCGTAAACTTTCAGTGTTTACACTAGAAGATTTATTCCAATCCCTAAACTTTTATTCTCTCACACAAATGGTAACGTTTCCACTCCAATTTTTTGCGTGCTACTAAAATAAAAGGCACTCATGAATATTTTTCCGGTATCACATTCCGTTGGGAATACTAAATTATCTGTGTTCTTTCTAATATACGATACCTCATTCTCTCCAGACCTTATTTCGCTAGTGGAATTACAGATCTCCAAACTTAATTTACAGCTTTGAAAAAAATTGTAATCATTGAGGAAAAAAATGCATTCATTTAGTTAATTACAAAATGTAAATTGGCTGGCCCCTTAGCTCAGTCGATAGAGCACTTGCCTGCCAAGCTAGGGGTCCCGGGTTTGATTCCCGGCGGTGAGAGTGGGGATATTTCTCCGACCAAGATAATTCCCCATCTTCCCCAGAGTCCGGAAGTATGAATGAGAGTGTGAATGTGCGCGTGTTCTAATGATTAAAAACCAAAGATAATGACTTAACACCTTCGGTATGTTCCAAAGGAGAACGGCCTCCGCCGATATGACCATAGCAGAGGCGAGGTATAAATGGAACAAGAAATTCCTGTTACGTTGCAATTACAACAAAGGAAATACATCTAAATTCTCTTCTTGGTGTTACTTGAATATTTTATAATGCATATTGTCTCCCGGTACTGGCATGATCTACTCGGGAAAGTTCAGTTCACTTTTGAGTTCTAAGTTAGGAGGGGAACTTTTTTCATGAAAAAATAATGGTGTGGTTTTGAATAAAAAACAGCCATGCGTTAACAACCCTCTCGCTGCACTGAAAGATTATAAAGAACTTGTATAACAAACATATGTTGACTAACTTCTAATTGTTGACTGAAGCTAAATGTATAGTTTCTTCACAATAGTCGTGAATTCTCAAGACAAAATTTATTTCGCAGCGAGTAGCAATTGTTAGGCTATCTGAAGCTATTTATTTAACTAGTCTACTAGGTTCTCTCACTTTAATTCCACTATTACTTCCTAATTTCGTATGGTTATTCCTCATATTACCTATCCTATTTCTGTAACAGTTTTACACTGGATGTAACAAAAAGGTGTGACAGAGTTTAGGGAAAACCTTTCTTGCATGTAGAAGATAGAAAGATTTAATCAATATAGATCCGGAAATTGTTTATTTCCATGTGTTCCTTTTTGCAGCTCTGCTTACACAGTGAGGTGTGTAATACTTAGCTGTCCTGAGGCCATAACCACAAAACAGAAGAGTGGTTTAATTTTACAGTAGTGAACATTTGTTTTTACATCTTGTTAAACTGGGAGGAGTGATGTATTTCGCTTCTTTTGTCGTTCTGCTACAGTACAGTACGTAGTCTGCTTGATAGGCAGCAATACCCAGTTCAAGCACGATGGGGTACCTCCCCTTTTCATTGGTTTTTGAACAGCAGGATTTCCGGTATATGGATAGGAGGAGGTGGACCAATTCCGTGGCCTTCTTGCTTGCCTGACTTATCCACTAGATTTGTAGGGGCATTTCAAATCTATTGTTTATGCAACTCCAGCTCCAGAAGTAGAGACTCTTTGTGCTCGACGGTTTCATTGATGTATTTGAGATAATGGCGGTCTTTTGAACATACGCTGTGATTTCCCGTTTTTTCACGTTACAAAAGAGTGTTATCATATGGAATTCGGCTTTAGAAATGTGATCTAAAGAGGAAATAAGCAATTTGTGGACCAATGTTCACATAACATTCGTCTCCTGTATCCGCAAGAAATGTTTCCTCAAATGTTTGACACACCTACCCTTTTGTTACAACTTGTATATTTATCAGAGGATGTTCTCCAAAAAGCAGAAGAAAAAAGTACATTACAGAAGACACTGCATCGCATTGCGACATCTGAACATACCTTGACCACGTGACTACAGTTTATTTTAAACAAGTTGTATCTCGTGACAGTTGCTGGAGAGGAATGTGCTATGGTAAACTCTCCTTCACTGGTGTTATAACCAATAAGGTGCCACTATTCCTTTCACCAACACGCTGAATTTTGAGGCGTACGACGATATTCTGCTATATCTTGCAACACATGGTCTAATATTGCTTTCCAGCTGGCTAATACAACTAGATAACTTTCTCTACACTTTTCTAATACTATTAGTGAATGTAATTCGTCTAACGTTTTCACCGATTAATTTATAAATTTAATGAAACTACACGAGACTAGCATAGACCTTTTATAGTTACACAAGAGAATAGGAAACTCTTTGGGAACAAACAGCAGTAAACATGCTATTCCGAGAATGTTAGAATAAACACTCTATTCGATATCCAAATATTTTAAATATAGAATGGTTTAATCCAAATATAAGTGCTATTCTGGAAAAAAAATTATATAGGTTGCGGTCAAATAAATTTCTTCAAAATCATGTCGAAATTTTGGAAAAGCGTTAGTCTTAATATAAGATTTAGGTTTAAAGCGGCATTTTAATTTTGCGGCATAACATTTTCTGAATCTCTACTTATCTTCTAGTTTCCTACCTCCTTGCTTTGTTGTCTGTCTAGCCTTACACATACACAGGCCCAAGAAAATACTTTTTAACAAGTTTTCTGGATTCAGAATGCCTAAGGACGTGTACTTAAGGTTAATTCTCGTTTACATAGTACACTGTAAGGAAAACAAGCTCTAGGCTAGACATTTAAAGAGAATGAACGAAGAGTAGAAAATATGGGGGAAATACAGGAAAAGACATGAGCAAAACCAGGTGGATACTCTAGCAACAATAAATTGTCCAATATAGGAGGTAGCAGAAGGAGAATATGAAGCTTTTACAAAATTATTTGCCCTACAGAATAAGAATATAACATACGGGAAGTGGTCTGCACTATTTCTGCTGCAAACCCAAGGTTGTTAGTTATATGGCAATGCTGCAATATGCCATAACGCTAGCTCATGGCCTGTTGTCCCTCCAAACTTATGTCTCTTTGCACAACTTATTTATTATCCAATTTTGTGATTCCTATTTTACCCAAAAGTATATTGCGTTTATTATATTTTAACATGTTAGCAAGTATTTTGAAGTCTTACTAACTCTTTTGTTACTGTGGCTGTATTATGATTTCCGCAATGTACAAACCCGCAATGCAACTATAGTAACTGTGTAATTTCTAGCAGTCACAGGATCGGCATTTTGCTGTTGTGCTCTTCAGCATATTACGAAATTTATCACATAGTTCTTGAAAAGGATGGTTCCTAAGGAAATCTATGTATATTTGACCTAGAATTGTTGCTTCTTTTATACTTACACCTTGCATACATAAATCCATCCTGGCTTTCCCAGGAGGAAAGTACGAAGTTAAATACGAGGCTGGCCTGAAAATTTTCCGACCTAATAAAAGTATAATACATTTTTTCGGCATTTATTTTTATTTTTCAACATAGTCTCCTTATAACTCTACGCACTTCTGCCAGCAATGCTCCCATCTCTGTAACCCGTCCAAATAGTACTCGGCGTTTTTCTCTACAAAATAATTGTTCACGAAGGTGATTGCCTCTTCATTTGACGAAAATCTCTGTCCTCCGAGCGCCATTTTCAGATCACGGAACAAAAAGAAGTAGCTTGGGGCTAGATCTGGAAAGTAAGGCGGATGTTCAAGTAGTTCTAAACCTAATTCGTGGATTTTCGCCATTGTAACCGCTGAAGTGTGAGACTGTGCATTGTCTTGGTTAAACAGGATCTTCTTTGTCTGCAAATGTGACCATTTTCCCGCAGATTCTTCCTTAAGCTTGTGCAGTAATGATGAGTAGTATGCTCCTGTAATGGTTTTTTACTTCATGAAGATAATGGATTACAAAACACCATGACTATCCCCCAAAAACAGTCGCCATCACTTTAACAGCTGAAAAAAAAATGGTTCTTTTAAGAGACGGTTCACCCTTTGCAGTCCACTGTTTGGACTGTACCTTTGTTTCGGACGTATAATGGTGTATCCAAGTTTCATCTACAGTAATAAATGGGTGCCAAAACTCGGATTTATTGCGCCTAAACTGCGCCAACAGAGCTTTGGTAATGTTCATTCGAACACGTTTTTTGTCAAACGTGAGCACCCAATGCGCGGACAGATTTCTTATGACTAAATGTTGATTTAATATGTGACTAACACGTTCTTTGGCAGGTTCATAGCCTTTACTATACCGCACTTTGATTCGGCGGTCAAAATTTGGCGATTTTTTCATCGGTAGTTGCAGTTTTTTGACGTCCCGAACGTTCATCGTCTCCCAAGCTCTTGTGGCCACGTTTAAATTCAATTATCCAAAATTTCACTGTGGTAAATGATGGTGCAGGGTCCCTGTACACGGATTTGTGTAGGCGTAACGCCTTTCAAAAACAAATATTTAATGACAGCTTTATACTCGATTTTGCCCATTTTCATAAAAACACTCACGTCTACTCAGTCAAACGACTATTACGTAAAATGGAGCGTCAAAAATAGCTGAAGCTTTGTTAACTGTCTACAAATGAAAACAAAATTTATTAGCTATTATTTACGAGTGCTGCCATCTTCATGTTTAGCTCGGAAACCTTTCAGACCACCCTCGTAGATCTACAAATGTGCACGATGTCTCAAAATGTTGGGCTCGAAGAACTGGTTCACTGCTAGAGATGATTGAAAGGGGCGATGAACGAGCTGTCGACCAAGCAGTCTACTATTATCCACAGGGAACCCTTTACTTTGATCAAGCATTCCGCCACCAAAAAGTACCAGGGAAACCTTGAGACACAGCTTAGAGATGTAAATGAAAATGATTTGAAGTGAAATTATGGAAATAAAATACCATTACAGAACAAACCCACCCAAAATTCACCAACAAATCAAGAATAACCACTAATAACAAAAAGTTGGACAGGTCGGTTGAAGAAAATCGAGCTTGAAACATTCCAAATGCAAGCCAAAACACTTAAGGTAGGATCTAGTCACTCCTGTCATTTAAAGGTTACTTTGAGGTTTATCCACACTTTCCTTCAAGATTTCCTGCAATTATCTGTTTTTCTAATAAGCCTTAAGGATACCAATGACTGAAAAGTTGAAATCCTGAACTAATAGCGCTAGCTTTCTAAGATTTATACCACATATACAAAATAGTGCAAATATGATACAGCCCAAATGTGGTCTATTTCACTTTTATAGTTTGGAAAATATGATAAAATTTATTTATTTTTTGTTACGTCACCCAAAAAGTCCCTTGCGACAAAATAACCTAAATTTTGGTCTAATATTTTAAGAACAGGTTTCCAACACATCGAGGTTTTTAATTTGCCCTAGGTTTCTGTGTGTCTCAATAACTTCAGGCTCCAGAAATTTTTAAACCTATGAATATGGTTTTTTCCGCAACATTTGATATTTTTGTGTGTTCGTAGAAACGAAAGTGTGCTTAAATGTACGAGGGCTGTTAGATTAAGAATAATCATAATTTTTACGTCATGACTTTCCTCACTAAAATTAAATCTTATTATTTGCTGTTAACTTAATGTGAAACACACACGCTGTAGTAGTTTCATTATTGGTACTCCTGGTTCCTGCCTGTGAGAACCAGGCAAGTTCAGACATATTCAGTATCGCCTACCACTGCAATGGAGGCAACATGCAGTTAAATTTAATGTTAGAGGAAGATCCGGAGCTTATTTCAAACGTAATCACTGCTGATGAAACTTGGCTACATCATTTTGATCATGAGAGCAAACAGCAAAGCTCAGTGTGGATATCTCCTTCATCACCAACCACCAAAACAGCAAAAGTGGTTGCTTCTACTGGGAAAGTTATGGTGATATCATTCTTTAATATTCATGGAATGGTTTATGAGCATATGGTACCTGCACACTCATCAGTAACTGGACAATACTACAGGGATGTCCTGAAAACATTGCAAGTTCATATCAGGCGCAAAGGACCACATTTACGTGAAGCAGGCTGGATGTGCAGTCGCATATTGACAATGTTGCTGAATATCTTCCAAAGATCAACGTGAAGTACATCCCTCACCCTCCCTATAGTCCGGATTTAGCCCCATGTCACTTCTCTATTCCCTAGCTTGAAGAAACGCCTTTGTGGGAGGCATTATCCATCATCGGAAGCAGTGGTGAAGGCTGCGGTGGCGATTTTGAAGGATCTCTCAAAAATGGTTTCCAGCATATTTTTTGAAGACTGGCAGAAACGCTGAGACAAGTGCGTCGTATTCAGGGGAGACAATTTTGAGAAGGACAATAAAAATTATGAGGATGAATAAAGGTACGTTGTCAAAAATAATTGTGATCATTCTTTATTGAACAGCCCCCGTATCTCATGGTAAGCAAGGAGTACCTTAAAGGATGAAAAATGCTGAAATTTTCAATAGCAAGAAAACAAGGAAAACGGATTAGTGTTTACATCTATCAATAGCATTCGCGTAACTTTCAAGCTAAGTTAGAGCATTTAAAAATGACTTCCGGATGCTACCTAAATATTCTTTGGATTCACGAAGGCTTACACTATTTTGTAGACTAAAAAGAGGAAAATATTTTTAAACATCTTCATGTAATTTCAGTCATACATATACTTAAAGAGGAAAAAAACTTTTATGCAGCAACTTTGTATCAGTATCGATAAAATAATAAATGGTAGCCGTAGTTAGATGTAATAATGATACTGAAAAAACTTATGGGAGGTTTAAATATGTATATTATGCATTATATTTAACACAAAACTGAAAAGTAACACAAAATACAAGTGTTTACTCTGAGATCCCTTTGTACATCTTGCCACACTAACTTTAACTGTAACCGATCCTAATATTAGTGCAAATATATTCAGTTCCAGTTCCTATGTATGTAGCGGTCGCATGTTTTCTTAACAGCCTCCCCATTCATATTGTTGAAATTGCTAGTTCTCGACTCGCCCACAGGACAGATGTTTCAGAAGCCTTTCAGACTGAAACACGCGCTCTTGTCTTCACAGAGACACTCTTTCGTTTGAATCTATTGTAGCATCCATGAATGTTGTCATAGTAACATATTATTGAAGTTTAGCGAATTCCAAGACCTAGAAAGCCCTTCCAACGCGATTTGCTGTTTTATTTACTTCGTTAGTATCTATAAAACAACACAAAACGAAACATCTGCGCATATAAAATTCAGAACTCTACTGTTTCCCTTTAGCTTATAATTCAAAATTAGATCTTCCACTACAGAGAAAAATGTAACTTTAAACTCCCTATAATTATTTGTGTAATTCGTGACTATGTATCTGGCCGACCGTGTGCTTTTTATAGTGAGCCTACAAGTGGATCGAAGAGCTGGTCTGTCTGATTACACCCGGAGTAGGCTTTTATCTCGCTCATCCCTTTTTCCACCCTATTTTTGCACTGGAAGAGTAATCAAGAACCGACACGATACACACGGTCTGTAAAAACCAGTGCCGGTATTTGATTTATAGGTAAATGTAAGGGAAAACGATGAATATACTGCTAAACGGAAAATATGTCACCAATATAGCTTCACCATGTATTTCATATATGATTAAATTGTGCTATATTTAACGAAGTGAGTATCGTATTTCACCGAAAAACGTGATGAAAGGTCTCAGGTTCTTCTGGGGTTTTCCCCTATCCTGAATGATGAATGTTGGCTAACTCTAAGCACTATTGACCCTATGCCTATTTAAGCGTCGCTCATATCGTTCATCGTCTGATATGGTTTACTTTGTAAGAGATTAATTAAAACAAATGCCTTGTAAAAATTTATATTTGGAAGCGTGTGTTTGTGTATGTGTGTACTTATGTATAACTCAAATGGAAATATGCAGTTAATAGTGTTGCGTGTCTGGTTGAGCAAAACATAGGACATTACTTTAATCTTATTATTTAAAAATTAATTTCCCATACGTGATATTGGGCATAGTTTGCGTTTTTCTGAATAGGTCTCAAATTTCGCTGGTTAACGAAAAGTTGTACTTTGGACTATTGCATTAGCTTCCTGCTGAATCATGTCAGCCACAAGATGAGCACAATTTGAATTACGCAAACACTGATTCGGGGCCACAATATTTGGGGAAATACAATAATGCTTTAGCTATCTTGGGAAATGTGTATGTTGTCTTTCTAACGTGGGAAATGCTGATTTAACAGTTAGCTGTCATGCTGGTAGGATCCATATTTAAGGCTGGTTAAGCCACCGAGAACGTGATTTTCGCGAGACATTCGTGGGTGGGATATTCCGCACAAGAGTTCATTTAAAATGAATCTGAGACTAGCCCGAAAGCCATGCTCTACAGATGCAAACACTGCGCTTGTCAACAGCAAAACTCAACAATCTTAAGCAACGCATCATAAAGATATGATTGCATCATGTCACCATGTATTTAATATTCAATCGGATTCTCTGATCTCTCAAAGTTCCAGGGAGTGCTATTTTTTGTCATTTACGTCCTCTAACGTTAAGAACGATGAACGGAAGGGTGAAATGATGCTCAATTGAGCCCAGGGTCCATGGAGCTAAGAGCTATCCGACATTGGTCTAGGTAACTCGCCCTGACCGAGATTCGAACTAGGAACCTCTTGAACGTGAGGAAGACACGCTATCATCTACACTACTGAGGCAGGCGGGAATGCTCTGAAATTTTGTTAAACACTTATAATATTGTGACTTTGTGTGTTCATAGAATAAAATGTCTTTTTTACAGAAATTCTAGCTGTTCTTTATATCAGTAAAACGCTTTGTACACCCCTTACAGCAGCAAAATGACGTAACATACAGAAACGCAGTTCTTTAGGATCACTTTGTCCCACTGCCACACGTAAACAGACGAAAGAAATCACTGCGGCACACTTCAAATGTCCACGCAATTACATTTGCACACACAATTAATAACTCACTAGCAACTGACTACGCTCTAACACTTTGTCGGCTTTTGTATCTCCAGTCATTGTTCTAGAAAGCCACCGATCGTTCAATAACAATCACAATGGAATTGGCAAATTCCAAAGTATCTCTGTCTCTTTCCCCCTCTGTTGCTATCTCTCTCTCGGCAAGCGTAAAACTCGCGTACCACTGCCTGCCTCTTTCTTTCCTGCCCACGCATGCCCGGTGCTGGTTGTGCGGCGGCTTCAACCGACAATGCAATCGGCGACAATATATTTACTAATTTGAGTTTGTAACAGTATTTCTATTCGTAGTTAATTTCTCTCCATCACAATCAGCCAAACGTTCGGGCGCCAAATGAAGCAGGATTTCTATGTTGGAGATGGGATGCACGTTGACTATTTCGAAGACCCAAGTCGGGAAGCCAGATATAACAGGGTTACTTCTTGTATTTTGAGTTGATTCTTGATGATTGTGTTTGATTAAATAAGAGGCATGAGATATCTCGTTTTCAGGTGTGGTTTCGAGTGAAATAAATAACATTTTGGATAAGTCCAATTTCGTGATATATAATTTAACTGTATAATCTTGATTACATTTTACTCGAACTTTCTTTCCTAGTCAATCATTGCAGGTTACCTCCAGCCTATCGATAAATTCTTATTTCCTTAATAAATAGTGAAGCGAAGAATATACTTGGCAAACAAAGAGTTCTACGTTGTGGCGACAGTTTGATGCAAATGTAAGTAATGGGTGCTTAGCTCAGGGTAAAGCAATGAGGTTTCTCCCAGGGTATGCGTGGATATGTATGAGAAGGATAGTTCTAATGATACTGGAATGCCCGTTTCAAACTGATTTTATGACTGTTTCTTTTTATCAGAACTTGAAACTTGAAGTTGCCGACCAAGGATTACCAATATATCACTGTTCAGAGAGACTGAAGGTGGAATGCTTATTACTTGATAAACTTAATTCGTTCTTCACGTACATATAAACCGACAAATACCTTCTCTCATCACTTCTGGTCTGCCCTCGACCAAGACAGAAGAAGATGACTGCCCCAATCGGCCTCACGCCTCGGACTGAATGACCACAGCTGCGCGTGGATGTATGTGTGACTTTCACTTTCTCGAAACCCTCTTTTCACACAAAGGTTCCCTTTGTAACAATCTTGTCCATTGTGATAATGCTCATGCCATTATTTAGGGTCCAAAGAATGCCTTATTCACAAAGCCAAGTGCTATCTTTTATTACTCTGCTAAGGACACTGTTTCTTACATTTATTTTGTTAAAACAACTATTCAACCACGTTGCTATTTAACTCAACTACACCTGCACGTGTTGTAACATTCCTTTGAAATTCATCATGATTCCTTATACATTGCAATTCTTAATTTCCGTATCCATAGCTGCCGTTAATTACATAAAATTCCTCACTCCTGCATGGCCACTCATCACTATCAAGATTACAGAATATCTCCTTATGAAGATTATTCATTTTCCGTTACAAAACTTTTATATTCACCCCGACATTTTTTCATCCTCACAAAAAAAGATTACAGAAAATATATCTCTGAGGATTATTGATTTTCTTCCCCTAGCAACCGTTCATCATTGTTTTTATTGTCATTACATGGCCCACTAATAGATAAAAAAAAAACCTATTTTCAGTTTAAACATAAACTATCGCTATAAGTTTGACTTTAAGTGTTATCTCTACCCTCCTATCATGTAGTTCTACCATCTTATAATTCCTCGTTTCCGGTAGTTAAGTTCCGAGTTGCTGTATAGGGATGTAAGTAAATCCCCCTCACACTCTCCTTTACAGTCCTATATGTAACAATGGCAAGGTTGGGTTTAAGTTCAGTGTTTCCCAAATTTTCAGTGTGATTCCGAGCCCGAACTACTCCTTACATGGAAAGTACTTCATTGTTTATAATTTTCTTACAGGGTTGCGGATGGAGTAGGGTAGCGTTAAATACGTTGGATCTGCAAACGTTAGGGGTTACACTCGTCACTTTTCGAGTTCATCCTTTCTTTCCAGGATTCAAGTAGAGAGACTGACCGCCTCGGTGGCGTAGATGGTGGCGTGTCAGCCTCACGTTCAAGAGCTCCCGAGTTCGGATCTCGGTCAGGGCGAGCTACCTGTATACGGTTTTCCCGGGGATTTGCCCTTATCCTTCAAGGCAAATGTCAGGTAACTCTAAGCTCCATGGGCCCTGGACTTATTTGAGCATCATTTCACACATTTCATTCACCGTCCGATCTGACAACTTTGGTGGACGTAAATTACAAACGGGAATGGGAGGTAGAGAGACTGAAAGGGCTGAAATCGCTGCCTCTGGCGACTGAAGCTTCCATTTGTTCTTACTTTTATGTTTGTCTTTTATTGTAAATAACAGAGAAAGATTAGAAATCGTGAGAGAGACAAATAACACTACAACCTCCATATAGATCCCCTGCGGCTAAATCTCTCCAGAGCGAAGAGAAGAAGTAAGATAAGTGTACAAGACTTCAGGAAAGCAGTCAGACACACCACACAGAGCCCGGAGGTCCCTAACAAATGCTGAAAATTCACTGCTGAAAACAGCCATTACAGAGAGATCGCAACGCATGTACTCGCGTCCTCGGTCCGACCCGGCCATATCTCTTGAACTTGAAAGATGATAACCAATTAGAGTGAAGAGAAATGAAGGGTATCAAAGTAACCACCCCTGCATTTGCCTAAGTGACATTGCAAAGCCACAGAAATCTCGTGGGAGGTTTGCGAGGTTCGAACCCTCTGATAACGAGACGCATAAGCTCATATTAGGTAAGTAGGACGCAAAGAAAAGTGTCCTTATTTCTATCTTCCTTTATGTTGTATTTAGGATTACTACGGAGGGAATGCGGCAGCGAAACCTGTACCTAAGCCCCAAGGCGTGCATCCCAAGAGGAAGGATGGGGCGAGGTTCCTACTGTTTAGCATGCTGGAAGTCCCCCGGCATTCTAGTACAATCGGCAAACAGCCTACCAAGTCGGCCTGGAGACCGGAAGCCGTTTTATAGTGTGATGCATATAACACTGAACCACTTTAATGAGCCACAACTTTTGAACCAAAAACATGTCACACGTGCAACTTTGGGAGCATATAATACACAATTGGGAGATTACATTACACTATTTACATCTCAGAGAAAATGTTGGAAGTGTTCTCCACTAGCATATTTATACTCCTCTCACCATATTCTCTGAAGTTTTACGGAGATGATATCGAATTTGGAGAAGGTTATTTGCAGCAAGATGGAGCAACGTGCCATGCATCTAATGACACCATGGAACTTGTAACCAGTTTCTTTGATAGTCGAATAATCTCAAAATATCTGTGGCCCCCAAAAATCTCCTGACCTAACCTCACTGGACTTCTTTTGTAGAGGTATCTAAAAATAGAGTGTACAATAATAGGCTACGGACAATTAATGTTCTCAAGGAATCCATTCGTACCGAATTAAGTAACATTGGTGAGGATACTCTCCGTAGTATTTCAGAGATGTTGGTGTTTTAGGGAGTATTTCAGAGAATATGCTGAGACGAGTGCAAACTTGTATAGACGCTGGTGGAGGACACTTCCAACATTTCCTCTGAGACGTAAATAGTGTAATGTAATCTCTCAATTGTGTATTATATTATTTCATAACTGCACGTGTGTCCTACTATGATTCAAAAGTTATAGCCTATTGAAATGGTTCAGGTTTATATGGATCACACTGTACCAGAGGAGGAAGTGTATACCAGCAGCACATCATCCAGTCACGCAGCGTCGAAGCTATCGCCAACATTTCTACCCTGAAAGAGACCATCCGATGGGATGACCTGAAATGTTAAGGTGAGAAGCTACTGCACTTGGGATTAAAATTCACTTCTATATTTTTACATTTTACTATAGTATAATCCCTTTAGATTACAAATATATAGTTAAAATATTCATTGAAGCAATATTTTATATTTAATTTTCTAATTAGTGGGTGTTAAATTTTAGCCACAACTTTTTTCGTAAGATTTCAGAAAATCGATCATAACTTCTGTAATACTGAACAGATATTTCTGAACTAAGCCTTGTTTTGTAACCAGCTTTCTGCTGGTACCATTGTAATCCTATGCTGATAGTTTTTCTTTTGTCTTTGGCTGTGTATGTGAACAATTATTTGTTCTGAATAATATTTTGCACTAGTTATTGGTGAATATATCATATGGGTAGGCCAAAAACATTTTGAAAGAGAAAAAATATTGGCAATAGTTTTAATAAACTTAGAAAAGTAAAACTAGAAAATATAAATACAGTAGACAATGAAACCACATGTAATATTGAGGTTAATAGGCCCAGCTCACACAATACATGTGCTTATCATGTTAGTAGTCATATACAGAAACTGATGAGCTGCGAGTACTGAAAGCAGATAAAATGGTTGAAGAACTGGCCAAGAAGGCAAACAAATGAAGAGGAACTTGAAAATAACAAGTGAGAGTGCAGAGGGTCAAGACTATATAGCAGGAATTTTCTGACTCATGTGAGATGTCAGTAATCGATATATCAACTTTAAAGCTGTTTTTCTCAGTTTCACATTGTCTTCAGATTCCGGTACACGTTTTTAAAAGCTTACCAACAAAAACATATGAATTTGTTGTGTGTATTAGTTAGACTCATAAGACTAAGAATAATAATAAGAAGAGATTTTTCTCTGAGATTCATAATACTTGTTAAAAAAAATATGTGAACTTTCAGTGCGTTTTTTACAAACCTAAGGAATTATAACAAATTATGAGTGCAAAACTTTCAAATAATAATAGGCATTATTAAAGATAAATGTTTTAAAAATATGCCTGAAAATAATAATTTCTTAGTAGTGTGCACACAAAATATCATGGAAATAGCATTTTGGGCATAGGCAGTACCTTTTCACTTCAACGGAGGTGAGATGGCGGCACATCTACCAGGGTAGATCCTCACAAGTGAAGACTGACCCCCCTCTGACGACCAGGGAGTTACCGAGCTGTTCCAAAAGGGCGCCAGGCGCCTCCGTTGGGTCTTTTCATAGCGCAAAACCTAAAGACTAACAAGCTCCCCCATTTGGACCTGTGGACTCAAGACGGGATGGAAGTGGATACGCCACTTTCGCGCGCCAACTTCAAAATACGAAGGCTACCGATATGAATTCGGTAGGGCCGCCTGGTGATTTAGCACACACTCTACTAGCTATGCTGGCTAGTACGCGGGAATATTGTGGCTACCCTCAACCCCGTCCGGAGACATACACGATCTCCTACGGGTATCGGGAACAACCTGCTCCTCGTGTCCAACCCAATCCGAACAACTCCTAATTAGGGAGGGGCTCGAATGTTGGCCCTGAGTTTCCTCTAGTGACGTCAGAGGTACCACGAGTGCTAGGGATGCGCAGCGCTCGCACCACAGTATCTGAAGGGGATGGATCCACTCCCCTACGGGTAGATTGAGAGACATGTTAGCCAGAGGATCTACTCGCATTAGTCCTGGAGCCATAGGACCAGGGAACCGGGCCTCTTTCTACCCGGGAGCAATAAACACTCCGGGGGTCCTTCCATAGGGCAATACCTGGAGTCTAAAAAGCCCCCCTCCGGCTGAGCACAAACTCAAGACGGAATGGAAGTGGATACGCCATTTATGCGCGTCACACCCGCAGGGAAGACTAACGAAAACCTTGATGGGGGCGTATGGTGATCTAGCACACCTTCTACTAACTCTGCAGGCTAATACCCGGGACTTTTTGGGCAACCATCTACCCCCTCCGGGCGGCCGTAGCCTGGCCGGAAGTATCCATTTACCCGTGGGTGTCGGGAACACACTGCCCCTCGAGTCCAACCCAATCCGAACAACTCTCCTACGGGAGGGGCTCGTCATGTTCGGCCCGAGATTCCTCTAGTAACGTTAGAGTAACCACGAGTGCTAAGGGTCCGCAGCGCCCGCACCTCGGCAGCTGAAGGGGACGGATCCCCTCCCCTATGGGGTGATTGAGAGACAGGAAATTCGGGGGAATTAATTAACCTATCCATTGGCCTGATAATTCAGGGAAAAATATCCGCAAAAACCCATATGTCAGGTAGGTCGGCCACGGGGATCAAACCCGGACATTGAGATTGCGGACCACAGAAGAAAACTCCTGGGAATCCCGATTGCTTTAAGTTGTATAGTCTCAGCACGTTAATATACCCATTAAACTACTGCTTAGCATACAAAGTAAAATACTTTCGGTTCTGCGTGTGCCATCCAATAGAACGACAAAGAGAAAAATGCAAACAACATTTAAAATGATATGCGCACAGTAAACAAGGCGAAATTTGTCACTCATAGTGCAAAATGGATGTTTGGACAATGGCATCAATCAGAAGCTTATATTTGGCATACGTTTTCCTGTCCGCATTTATCAGGCACGATATGTTGCAAAATGCCGCTGCCAATAAAGAATGTTTTATGTGTCGGTCCTTAATAAGGGCACTGATAAATACAAAGGCAACTTGCAGCTTCCATGACTCACAACTACTGCGCTACAATGTGACGCAAACAACACAGTTTATTTCATTATTATGTTTTGACAAGTAAGACTATCTTTATGTGGATGCGATAATAGCCCTTCGCACATAGACCACAGAGGAAGGGGTTTGTCTTCGAGTTTTCCTATTGCCTTCGATAAAAATATCTAGATTACAATTATGGGAAATCCTAGAGAAAAGGGAATACCGAAACATGTAATAACTGTAATAAAAAGCGTATATGCAGAAACAAAAGTCACAATAAACAACTAAAAACCAATGCTGATTTCAAACTGGATTAGACAAGCTCACTTTCTTCTCGGGCAGCCAGTAAGGTGAAAAGATGATTAGATATCAACGTTTCGGGAGTGTGCATCTCTTCCATCATCAGGATATTTATAAAATGTTATAACCACAAAATGAAATACTGGATATAACAGAACTATAAACAAAGACAAAACACTATCCTAATTCGCGTTACTGAACAAAAGACTGTTTTTGTTTATTAAATACCAGGTCAGGAGATGGCGTGATAGTAGAAAATTCTGTCAGAAAACGTAACTACATAAATTGATTATCAAGCTGTATTGATCTTTGCTTCTTAATTTGACGGATTTCCATTTTAAGGCCGGTTTCCAGGAGGAGCTGAACTAAAATCCAGCATCACGAATAAACGTGCTCCTTTCAGAGGAAATCGCCAAAGCCTCCTTAATTCTCCGCTCCTAGTAACTGTTGCATTTTGCAAAGATGGCCGTCACCCGAAAATTGGCTCTATGGTCGTTATCAAAGCAATGCTGTATCAGTCCAGATTTCCCAGGCTGCATTAAACAAATTCTCCGTTCACGTTCGATTTTTCTAGTAGCGATTGTTCTTGCAGTTTGACCTACATGCGGTGTCCCACATTCTCAGGGAATGCGGTAAACTCCCGGAACTTGGAAGTCCAGTTTGTCCTTTTTCCGATGGATGGACCATCGTTACTACAATAAACGAACATGAACTGGGCATTCGTTTCACGCAACCTGAGAAGTCTGGGCTGGTAGAGCATTGTTCTGATAACGACCATAGAGCCAATTTTCGGGAGACGACCATCTTGGAAAAATGCAACAGTTACTGGGAGCGGAGAATTATGGAAGCTTTGGGGATTTACTCTGAAAGGAGCACGTTTATTCGTGACGCTGGATTTCAGTTCAGCTCCTCTTAGAAACCGGCCTTAAAAATGGAAATCCGTCGAACTAGGAAGCAAAGATCAATACAGCTTGATAATCAATATAAGTAGCTACGTTTCTTTGACAAAATTTTCTACACTCATGCCATCTCCTGACCTGGCATTTAATTTACTGAAAACAGTCTTTTGTTCAGTAATGCGAATTTTCATAGTGTTTTGTCTTTGATTATAGTTCTGTTATATCCAGTATTTCATTTGTGGTTATAAAATTTTATATATATCCTGATGATGGAAGGGATGCACGCTCCCGAAACGTTGAAGTCTAATCATCTTTACTACACACTGCGTAGTTTGAAATACATTTTCTACACTGTATGCCATTTTCAAAGCAAAATGTGCTTCATGCAATAATTCAGTTTTGCACCCACTATTGACCACTGTTACACATATTTAAAATGTTGTAAAAAGGACTAAATGTTGAAACATATATTTTTCATGTGAAACTTTATTTACTGTCAATAAATGAGCTTGAAATTATTTGTAAATATTTTTTACTAAGCCTCTTATGCTTGGGCATTAAAGGGCTAGTGTAAATCCAGGGGAGAAAGCCGACTGTAGGCGCCGCCACTGAAAAGTTTGAATCTGTTTCTATTAGGGATTTTGCTGCCCTCTCCGCTTAATATCATCTCAACCCACTCCCTCTTCAGTGGGATGCACCCTCAAGGGCGAAAGTGCAAAAGTTTATTTCTCATTTTGGCTACTAGATCCTAGGAATAATTATAAATATTTCAACGATCACGTTATTGTGTAGTTGAATACAGTTACACTTTTTTATCCTCTTCACCCTGCAATATAACATTTGCGATATTTTTTACCGTGTCTAGGGAGGAAAGCATATAAACCACATTCTGTCATTTGCCCAAAAGAATTCCTGGTGTAGTTATCTAAATGCACAACGTGGGACAGGTACCAACCGCGGCAATGAGTTTAGCCTTTAATTAAATTTTTAAACTCTTATAATAGTAAAAAAAGAAATGATAGAAATATAGCTGAATCAAGCACATCCTACATTCCGACCCACTTTAAATCTTTTCTGATTTATTACAGTCGTTTGTAATCCCGTCGGTTTGTTTCTGTTTGCTTGTATATGTAGGATAGGGTAAGCGGAACTTTCCAGTGCGTTCGGGGGCATTTATTGTAGGATTGCTCTCATTTCCCAATGCTGTGGACAATCTCGGACGTTAGAGGTGAATTTCTTACCTATAAATTTTGTTCACTCATGTACATTGCTCCAGTTTTTTTTCCTTTCCATTTGGTGGAATTAATGGCTGACGTTTGTCATTTGTTTATTTAGCGTCTGCTGTGCTGCAGATTTCCAGGACCATTGTTATCAACAAGTAGTACACCAACACGAGATCAGTGACTGAGAACGTATCTGCAATGTTCATGAGCTCTGTATGTGGCAAAAAGGTAAATAATTCGATAAATTGTACACCAACCAAACAAAATTAAATGCCTTTAAGCTATGGCTGGTTTTACACTTCTTTCAAAGAAATTATGAGTTTAACATATATCACTACATATTAGCGTCTATGTTCCTTTATATTTAACTGTGTAATATGTAGAAGAATGACCACGACATTTCTGAAACTCATATGTATGCTGTCACATCGGCGATCGCGCGTTTGCCGTGAGAAAGTAATATGCGCATAAAGATAGAGGACGTAAGAAAGCGAGTCACAATATTACTAAGCGAAAGGACATTTTGCGACTATAATTCCAGATTTTGAAATTCCAGAAAGATCTTTCGTGCCTGGCAGGTATATATAAACGCCGATGCAAGACCTACAACAGTAAGTAGGTCACTACTTAGTGAGTTGACTAGAGTCAGTGAGTTTTACAGTGAGTTGCGTGACAGCAGTGTGATGATTCGAGCTGTGGTATATTCAAAGCTCCGTGTTAAGGAGTCGGCAAGCTGTGGTACAGACTGGAAGCAGTTCAAGGATCAGTAAGTACGGCTTCGGATGAAGAATTGCCAAGCTGTAGAACCGAGATCGAAGTACTTCATGTGGAATATCGGAGTTCAGAATTGAGTGTAGCTCCCTGTTGGAAGTGGACCTGCCCTGCAGATCAGAGAGGTCATAGAAGCACAAGGTTGTATTTTGTTGTTGTTGTAACTTATGTCCTCCACCGTTAAGACATATCGGACGATGAATGAAATGGGTGAAGGGATGCTCAAATGAGTCCAGTGTATATGGAACTTAGAGTTACCCAACATTCGTCTATCAGGATAAGGGCAAACCCCGAAGAATCCTTATCCAGGCAACTCACCCTAACTGAGATCCGAACTAGGGGTACGTGATACAGACTTAAATAGATATCGTGGATCTGTTGCGAAGTTTGGTATTTGCGTAAAAGGAATGCTGATTTGGTGAAAATATAAAAAATGTTTTAAGGTGAAAAATTTACCCCTTTTGTCACAGAATTTTCAGTTTTTTTCAGAGTTGAGTTACTGGTAATAAGTTTGTTATAGGCAGAGCCAAGGCCAAGTGGTTGATCCACCTTACTCTCAATAGGAGGTCGGTTTGATCTCAAGGGAAACTGTGTGTGATTGTTGAATAAATCGGCCTTTAGCCAGGTTTTCTCTGGGTTCTTCGGTTTCCCCTGCCATTCATTTCATCAACTCCCTCGTTTGGTATAACCTTTTTTCTCTGCTACAGGACTTCGGACTAATCACCAATCCTCGCCACTCTCTAAGATTTACAGTTTGTATTTTCCTCGACAGGCATATGTTTTGTAAGTCGATGGGAGATATAATTCCTTTATATAAATAAAAGATGCAATATTTCATCATGCAGAGTGCCAAAATTTAAATTACTTTTTAACTTTTTACCAGACCGTAACTTTTGACTGTGTCAGCAAATTCTTGAATGAATGAATCCCTGTATTTCCTTTAAGTGGTACATAGGGCCTTCTAAACTGTGCAACCCCGAGACCCATAGGCAACGGTTTGAGGATCAGAGGTCTCCTGATCAGAGAGTTTCCATGATGAGTGATCAGCTTAAGCCGGAGGTGAAAGTACGAGAGCGATGAGGGGATAGAAAGACGATGATGGAACAATCGGTGGAATGCCGGGGGGAAACTGGAGGACCCGGAGAAAACCCGCCCCAGAAACAAATCTCAATTAACGCTCGCCTTGGATCGAACCCGGGCCGCCTTGATCAGAGATAAGTGGTCCAACTACTCAGTGGTGGCGTGGCCCAGGCAAATTCTTAGGAAGTTTAAACATTGAATTCGTCAAATCACCAGTACTTTAAAATAACAGCTTAGTAGATATTCATTTTGCCAATTCTACTTAAATATATGTACTTCCGCGCAACATTAATATTGTAATTATTGTTATGCTTTGTGTCTGCGTTTTAGTAAAGGTTAAAATATAAACCATAAGTTGCTGCTAAATTTGGCCTCTGTGTTTCAGGAATGTGTGTTATTTTCATTTAAAATGCTTTCCGAGATGAAATACATTTTTTTTTTCCACTGAACTTTTATCTTGTTTAAAGTGTATTGGTGTCCGTGTTATTTCAGAAAGCAAAATTATCATATTACCATGAAATATTAATCAATTCGCAGCGGAATCGAAGCTGGATCTCTACGCTGGACCAAACTTAGCTGAATTTTCAGTTAACCTTTAAGAGAAGGTGCACTATTGACAAACGTCTCTGTATTTCATATCCCTTTTACTATAAATCTATGCAGGATATTAAGAAAAGCGTTCAGAATTATTTCAGTGTTGGAGTATGCTCTATACGTTTCTATGAGTAACAAATTCAATGTAGGCGAGTTTACTATACTTCTATGTTAGGATAAATTAAGTAAAAGAGGGAAAATACTTTCAACTTACCTCTCTCCGTTAAAAGGTCCGTTGCTTCGTCAGATCATATATCTGAAACAAAAAAGAAGTCAAATAAATATTCCACAATAAATAAATGAATACATACATAAACAAAGGCTACGGTTCAGCTGCAAAGTTAAAAGAGACAGGGTGTGGTACGCAATATATTCGACGTATTTTATGCGTCACTAAATCGGCCTCAATGGCCTCAATGTTTTATATTGCAACACTTTCCCTACACGTTGTGAAAGGCTAAATTGACATTTTACAACGGATAAATGTCGCCATAAACCAAGAAAATCTCAAAAAGTAAACTTTTATTGAACGTTGTACATAGACTGAAAAGTTAAGTTCCATGCCTGCAATGGTTCTCAGCTCCTCATTATTTCTGTTTGCAACACAATTTGAGTCCACATTTACTCATTTGGATTGTCCTGGCAGTAGTAAGGGGGAAGGTGGATAGTATCTTCTTGATCCAGCTGAGGCATTTTTTCATGAAAGAGTAAACGTATAGTACTACATGGCAAAGCGAAAAGACGTATCGGAAAAAATTCGCAATACAGGGATGTATATGGCCGCGCTGCTAGAACGGTTACCATGGATTTATTTTTGCTAATAGAAATCTCTCAGATAAGGCACTGATTATTCTTGGAAAGTCTGTTTAGTGAACGCGTGTGCAGTTTGCACCCCAAAGGTAACTCACCCTACCGCCCACTAATGACCGTCATAAATCAATCTCCACACTTCAGAAATGGAACACTGTCGTTGAGGACCAATAGAAACCCTGATTTTCTCGGTGACAGGCGCATGTCTACTCCACGTGGAGTCTCATTTGCCAAAGTTCCAAATTCCAGTTGATCTGTTTCATTACGTACAGAAATTCGTTGTGTGTCACAATGTGGAGACCGTGGGAGGGAAATGCAGTGGTAAATGCAAATGAAGTAGTAGATAACTTTCATTCAAGTGAAAATAATCAAAGTGAAGACAATAGTGTGAATAACTGGGCCGGAAGAGCCTTTAAAAACAATAAAACAGAGTTATAACAGGAACTGCTTCTAAGCAAATTCAAGCGCTTGTTTTGAACATATATAAATATGTGCTGACAAATAATCTTGGTAAGGGGTCATGCAATGAACCTGATAAATTCTGGATATTCAGAGAAATACAGTAAGAAATATTGTGACGAAAGGAATACCAAAGACGCCGATCAAGTGTGAAAGCAAAAGGAAGCGTTTCTCTAAAGTAGATAATTTCACATGCGATTTAATTCGTCGAGAAATTTATAGATTCTATGCAAAAGAGAGAGCGCCCGCCTTCGACGAATTGGCTGCACATTTGCAAAAAATTTGTGATTGTCCTTATGGGCACTGCACTTTGAGCGGTCCCCTAAATGAGCTGGTTTCAAACACCGCACTTTGAATAAGTTAAGGGTTAATAGGGAATCAAGTAGAATTGTAGGTTGCCGATATATGTAGTATATATACATATATATTTGTCGAAACTAAGGAAGTTTTGCAGTAATGGACATAAGATAATTTATTTAGACGAAACCTCGTACGATGCCCATGACGTATCGAGAAAGGTGGCAACCTTGCAGAAAGGTCTGGGGGGAGGAGGGTCGGGGGTTGTAAAACGATTATGAGGGTTCGTCAAAGGCAAAGGCCGACGTGCACACGAGTTAAATAAACATACTCTAAGAGTGAGAGGGGTACTGACGCGCCTCCCGGTAGTGTGCTAAGCACCAAAGAACGCATCACTTCAGCCAATGGAATTCGCAGAAATAACAAATGACAGATACATGTTCACTCCACGTGGATTAATCAGTGCATTATCTGAGAGGTATCTATTACCAAAGATAAATCCATGGTAACTGTTCGAGCAGTGCCAATATACCTCAGTTTATCGCATATACACGGTGAGTCCAGTGTATGTATAGTCTGTTCAGATATAATCATATCTGACAGCAAGGTCTCATACATCGGCAGGCGCGAGAAAACATATCATATAGACATAGGAGCTTACAATCGCTCTACTTATTTTTCGTAACTTACTGTACGTCAAGTTACTAATATTTCGCTCTTCTAATAGACCAGATAAAATCTGATAAGAGACAATCGCAGCACTGGTCACCTGAAGTTCACTACGCCTTAACGCTCTATGACATCAACGAACTATGGATAATAAAACCTTAAAACAAGTGCATTATGCATTTATCTATTCCCAATATTAAATATGAGATATCTTTATGGGGTAATATAAATGCAAAAGAGGTGTTAAAATTTTTCAGATTACAAAAGAAAGGTATCCGAATAATTGAAAATGTTCAGACAAGATCTAGCTGTGGGCAGATATTTAAAAAGCATAATATTTTAACTGTTCAATGCATATACATATATGAAAGCATTAAATTGTAATAGAAAGGAATATATGTAAAAAGAACTGTAATGTACACTCATATAATGTAAGGAATAAAGCTGACTATTTTAGGGCCACACTAAGGGGAACACTAAACAACAGATCATTAGACAGTATCGGAAAAGACATGTATAATAGATTGCCAGGTAAAATAAGGAATACTAAACTACGTAATATTAAGAATATAAAAAGGTATTTGTCAGAACCAGCTTTTTATAGTGTGGAAGGGTACAAAGCAAAAAATGGAAAATAAACAATGTAGGTTTTAGTTTCTAAGCAGTTTATATAGTAGAATTTTGGGTATATTTTTATGTTTTCTTATGTCAAATCTCTGTATGAAATATAGAGGATGAGTAAATTGAAATTGAGAACTCAAACTCAAAAACTCTGTCGAGTAATATTACTTTGAATTCTCTAGAGTAAATAGGGATAACGAACCGTTCATAAACAAGGGTATAATGTGACCAGACACGTACTGCCACACCAACAGAAAGTGTATCGTTTCCTCTCATCGAATTTAACAAACACCTTGGCTTATTCAAAGTACATATTTCTGTTATTACGTCATGTCAAATGTCTACGTTTCAGTTCTGACTAATTTCAAATATATGTTCACGCATACATACAACCAATAATCAGTCCTTACGTCGCATTGCACTGTTATAATATAATGGTACCTACTTTATTTATTTGTATTTGGAGAACTACTTGAGCTACAAGTATGGCATTTTAAGGTTATGTTAAATACATTACTCTCTCCTTCCTCATGGATCAGATTTTACAATATCTGAAGCACGAATAGTATTTATTAGAGATTGATTAGTTTGGCGGTCGTAACACACCACTTAGGGGGAATGCAATCCCAGTACTCTGATTGAGTACTAGACAACACGGCGCTGGGGCGGGTTTTCTCCGGGAACTCCGGTTTCCCCCGGCATCTCATTCCACCGGTGCTCCATATTCATCTCATGTATCATCAGTGTCATCGCCTGCGGTGCCGTATGTAGTAAAAGCGGGCGTTAAACACTACACACACACACACACACCCACACACACACATACACAAACATAGCAGCGTTCAAGGATAGTTGAGTCCAGAGGTTCTGCTTCGATTAGTCCTGGACCCTTAGGACCAAGACTCTGGCCTCTGTCGATCAGGGAGTATCCGAGCTGTCCCAAAGCGTGGGGCTTTCCACAGGGCACGACCTGGGTTATTACTAACAAGCCCCCCATTCCATCTGCTCCAAGGACACAAAACGCGATGGAAGTGGATACGCCACTTACGCTACCGATATGACCTCGGTGTGGCCGCCTGGTGATCTAGCACACCTTCTACTACCTATGCTGGCTAGTACGCGGATGTATTAATGGCTTCCCTCAACCCTGTCCGGCGACGTACGCGATCTCCCACGGGTATCGGGAACCACTATCCCTTCGAGTCCAACCCAATCCGAACAACTACCTATCAGGGAGGGACTCGAATGTTCGGCCCGAGGTTCCTCTAGTAACGTCAGAGGTACCACGAGTGCTAGTGGTCCGCAGTGCCTTCACCACGGCAGCTCAAGGGGTATCTTCTCAATTAAAACACATAATAGAGGTTATCATATGTCAACTTACATAAGCCATTGTCTGTGGGAGTGCGCTTGGAGTTGCCTTCCCGTTCTTGCGATTTTTTTTATAGTTTTCCTGGAAGATAGGTACATAATTTCGCAAGTTTTTCTGGCCCCATTGCTACTCATTTCATGCACTTAAGTTGCAGGGTATTAGAGTTAGGAGCCATCAATGATGGCGTGGAGTGTATGTACTTACAGGATATCGCATGTTATCCCTTCCATACAGTTAGATGAGTTATAAGGGAATCAGCACTGTCCAAATTTCAGACCTTTACGGATCATTTGAACAATCCTAATGTTAACTTTAACAATTCAGGTATCTCGCGGTCATAATGCACTGTGATACCAAAATGAAGATGGTGGCGATCAAGTGTTACCACAGCTCCACGTTGTGCACCAGTTTGGAGCAAATATTATAGTGAGCAATGAGGTTTCTCTCAGGGTATGCGTGGATGTGTGTGAGAAGGAAATTTTACAACACTGGAATGCCCGTCTCCAAATAATTTATTCACTGCTTCTTTTCTAACCTCAAAATAGAAGCTGCCGACCGAGGGTTACCAATCTCGGTTTATAGTGACTGAATGCTAATTATATTTCTCGATAAATTTTGATAACCCGACAAATATTCAAGACAGAACAAGTTGACAGCTCTAATAGGCTTGACGTCTCAGACTCCTCTCCGCGGCTTCACGCCGATAAATGTTTATAATGGCTTCCTAGCCGCGATATAGCCATATCGGCTATACACCGACGACTGCTTATAATGGCTTACTAGCCGCGAACGGTCTCCATCGGCCTTACGCCGTAGAGTGCCTGACCACATCTGCGTGTGTATATATCTCCTAACTTTCCCTTTTCGAAACTCTTTTAAACCAAGTCCTTTTGTGGCTGTTTTGGTCGCCATTGTAAACGATCCAAAGAATTCCCTATTCATATACGTCAGGTGACAATTCCTTTAGAAACCTTCTAAGGACATTGCTTCTTTCATTCATGGCATTGTTACAAACTTTCCCCAACTGACTGGCCTTGCCCGTTGTCGTAACAAAGAACCAACATTCCTTCGACATCTATCATGACTGCTTCTGTCAAATAATAATTTCGGTGTCAACTGATTAGGCTATGGTTCGTGTAGGTTTGGAAATTGACTCCCAAAATGAGAATCCCATAGGAGCAACTATAGTCACGCGATAAAATGACAGGCAACTTTCGGATCTACCTATGGATACCGGCTACAGGCAGCGTTTACTTATTTTCACATCATGTGAAAATATCTCTGTAGCATACTGCACGCCCGCCGTGGCTCAGTAGTTAGACCGCTTGGCTTTCACCAAGGCGGCCCAGTTTCGATCCCAGACGACCGCAAAGTGAGATTTGTGGTGGACAACACGGCGCTGGGGCGGGTTTTCTCCGGGACCTCCGGTTTCCCCCGCCATCTCATTCCACCGGTGCTCCGTCTTTATCTCATGTATCATCAGTGTCACCACCTGCGGTACCGTATGTAGTAATAGCGGGCGTTAAACACTACACATTTCATTACGCCTCTGGAGTTACCACGAAGCGCCCTCGCTCGATTTAATTAAATTACCTGACACTTCAAAACTAACCTATAAATTTACTAGCCCTAGCTCAAAATAGGTTAGACACCCGTGCTCCATCTTATAACGAAGGATGAAATCAAGCCATGTAGTACACTACTGAAGGAATGTGATCCAACTTTCTGCGATAGGAAATTTTGGGACGGTAAGTGGGATTTCATTCATGCAGACACGCTGAAGTGAAAGTCAATACATGTCTCAGCAAATGTTCAGGAACCGCTAGTAACATATTGACTGGCGACCCTCAAATACTTCACCTTACTACACGTTTAACTCCGGAACGGATGCATGGAGCCGTTAGTCTTAAAGTTCCCGTCGTTTAAGCACTAGAAGCTCTCTCTACAAAAATACTTTCCTCTTCTGCATATCAGTTTCTTTTCTCTGCAACGATATAAAAGAGTTCCTCGCTATTTCAGGTGTAGCTGTGTCCCTGTAATATAGCATTTCTATGTACAGGTATATTACATATCTGTGCTAAAACTTACAATAGCATCGCCATGTTAACATGGATTCGGTTTCACGTAGAGTGTACGTCATACAATCGCACTTACAAGCCCATATAATCTCTGATTAATAATCTTGTCAGAAGGATTACTAGCAGCGGAAGTTGGTGCGCGATAAAGGGATACAAAGAAACATTACAGAGAGATGTTGAAGCTGTGTATTAGTGCAAAATGTACGTTAGCATTGTACTAATGGATTTAGTGACAGATACAGAAGTTTCAGGTGAATTTCGTCTTGTGATATGCGTTTGGTGTGTTTGCATTTCAACATTTGGCTAGGTTTGCCCCGTAGCTCGCTAGGGGTAGAGCACCAAGCTGCGGATTTTTCTCCAACCACGATAATTCCACTTTCTCCCCAGAGTCTGGAATAATGAATGAGAGTGCGAATGTGTGCGTGATCTAGTGATTAAAACCCAACGAATACGAGTTAACACCTTGAATATGTTCCAAAGGAGAACGGCCACCGATATGACAATTTGAGTTAAAGGTGGGGTATAAATGGAACAAGTGAAAAAACACTTGACTATCGCGATAAGATTAAACTTTGAATGTTTACTACCGAAAGTTTTCAGCTATAATTTGCACTAAACGGAAAGCCATTATGGTCACTGTCCGCCTTGTGTCTTGTTAGACATCTACTCTATTTGAACTGAGGTTTCAGAAGAAAGTCACTGTAATAATTGTCACACAATCCAGTAATCGAGAGTGGTTCGCCCTGGTTTACCTGCCAGAGGTGTTAGTCCGACATGATTTGAAAGCCTTTGCCAGAACCTGGCACCAAGGCCTACTGTACTAACTCAGGGAGGCCAACTTACCTCCTCCCTATCTCACCCTGATTAGTAGTTTCCTCAGAGACCACACGTTCAGGGTGAGAGTGGAAGGACGGCTGTCATCTATCAGACCCATGGCCGCGGGAGTCCCGGAAGGCAGTGTACTGTCCCCGTTACTCTTTGCGGCCTACATGTCTGACTTCCATTTAGAAGCACAGACTGTTACGTGCCAATATGCCAACGACGTCCTCATAATGGCGCGTAACAAAAACCTTAGATATTGTCATCCTCCGCTGCAGCGCCAGCTCCGAGCAATTGGCCGTTGGAGTGAGAAGTGGAGGATGGCCATTAGCCCCGAGAAGAGCTCTGCTCTTCTCCTGGCTAAGGTCCGAGCTGGGCGACCGGATTGGTCGCTGAGGTTGAGGCAGAGGCAAATCCCTTGGGTTCCCACTGCCAAATACCTTGGCGTCCACCTCGATCGCGGTCTCACCTACATACCTCACGTCCGGGTCAAAGCCGGACAAGGGCATGCAGCGCTAACGCAATTGTACCCAGTGCTTAAGTCCACCATGCCAACGCACCTCAAACTACGCCTGTATCGGGCGATTATACCGCCCCTGATTCTGTACAGCTGCGAAGTCTGGGGATCAGCGGCTCCGACCACTATTCGCAGACTACAGTGCGTCCAGAACAGGGCACTGCGCATGATCTACGATACCGGGTGTAGATTCCTGACCCACATCCTTCACACCTACTCCAGGGCCCCGTACATCGTGGACGTGGTGTGGGAGAGATCCCTCACCATCTAAGAAAAGCTGGACTCCCATCCCAACATCCTGGTGAACACCCTTGGCCGTTACGACCACAGGGCGCCTCGCCGCCGACCGAGCTACCGGTTGCCCAAAGATGCTTTGGGTAACTAGAACTGAACAGGGCCACATTCCCCTGACTCCAAACCCCAAGCCCAGAAATGGGCTTGGTAAACTCAATACCTAAAAACTGTTCCTTTGCCTCTAGCCTGTTAAGCGGACTGTGCTCAGATGCCTCCCAGGCAGGCGGAAGAGCGCAGCCAGCATTGGGCGCATAACCCCCACGGGGCAACAGCGCGCATAAGGCTAGACATACTACTGCCGAAGACAACCGCCTGAGACAAAGACGACTCTATTATACTGCCCAGATAAAGACGCAGGAAGCGGCTAGGTACTGGGCAGCAAACACTCCGTCTAGGTAAACCTGGACGACCCGACTCTTCTGCTTGTCTGCTGCTGGATGAGGGCTTACGTAACTTCTAGCCTTGTCTGGTTCGCCTGAGGGGTCGCCCTTCCAGGCGGCGACCACTACCAACGCTACGTGCCCGGCTACTTACCGATCAAAAGTGGTAGCGGTAACAGGGTTAAATGTTTATGGCACCAGCTAGCTCATTGAGCTGGAGAGTGTGTTTTATAGACATGGAATGCCCTATCTACTTAAGATGGCTCAAGGCATCCTTGAGCAAGCGGTTCTCCCTATTGCGAACTGCCTGTGATCCTAGGATCCAAGGTGTGTATCAGATGGTTAGTAGGGTGGCAAGTTTACTGCGGATGCTGCCAGATCTTTCTCGTAACATATCAGCAATGTACAGGATATCTGAAAGAGGATAGATAGTATAATACTGGAATCTAAGCCTCGTATCATAGCTGATTCCCTGTTCTGCACTGTCTGCTGCCGTGAATGTGGTGTCTTCGCAGCCATATAGAGTTAGTGTAGAACAATTTCCCGTTATAGGCTTATTATTGGGTAGAAAGTCATACTGGATTTAAACACCGGTTAAGACTTCTGGCCCAGTCCGGCTTTGGCCCTGACTTGGGGAGTGAATGTCAATCCTAGAAGGAGGGGGTTACCGAGGCAATTAGCTGTGTCAACTCAGGGGATTTGACTTTGCCGCTACCTCAGTCACTACAGCAGTCACCAGAGCACGAACTCCAGAGAACTGCAGAGGTCTTTCAGGGGCTGATGGCCCACTCTTCAGTTCCCACATCAACGACAGATGGAGCAGATTTGTCGCTGGATTGAAGGGAAACAGATGTGGAGAGAATTGTTTTGTGTCATTACGAGAATCTCGCCTACATATTGGCACGTAGAACTCTGGGGAACCCCAGACGCACTAGCGGATCCCGACGCCATGTGATGCTTTGCATCATTATAGCCGCTACGTGAGATGACGTTAGCTCTGTCCTCTGTTGCACAACTCGTGAATGTTTCAGTAGACAATGAAATGAATCTGTGAAGGGGAAGCCATTGTTGGCTCTTTATGTATACAAAGTGCAACCAGCTACAGCTGCGTTTAGCATATGATTTATAGCAAGAAGCTCGGGGCGAAATAATATATTATATCCATGCAAATATTGCATTTTCTAGTTGTTTATTGTGACAGCGGTAAAATTAACAATTAAGGATTTACTGCGATTATGGGTACTTTAACTACCTTATAAAACATCAATAGAAAGACAAAAAATAATTGAAATAAATACCGTGTATGGCGTATAATGGAAGGAACAAGAGTTACGAAATTAACTAGGCAATGTAGAAGTTTGTCTTCAGAGAGGGTCATTAGCTAACTTCCGTGTTAAGGATAGCCATTTAGTAAGGCAATTAAAGAATTCTAGTCAGTTCATTCATCAGCTAATTTATAAACTCAAGATGTCGTACGTCAGACTTAAGTTTTAAGTTACGTAAAAGGTTCACAAAAATAGAATACCAATGATGATCTCGGTGTTTTAGCAAAGTCCTTCAATTTGCAAGACGAAATCGGATGGATACTCGTACATATTTGAAAGTAGACAAACAACACGATTTGAGTACACATAAGTTGTCATGCTTAGCAACAGAGCCATTAAGTTATCCCAAAACGTTGGCTAAGTTTACTTCCTTTATAGAGTACTTAGGTTTTTTTTTCTTTTAACTAATGCTGTGCTAACAGTATAAAGGGACTTATACACTACTATTTTATTTACACTACTGGTATAGCTGGGTATGCAATACCATGCATTTTCAGACAAGTACCTCTATGTACATGGTGTTCATTTTTATCTGTGATTTTGCCGCGCAAAATTTGACGGCATTAATAGCATCGCTGATGGAGCGAATTTATATACGATTTCCCTAGCGGCTTGCGATCGTATTAGATGTGCTGGTCCCCCTCCACCGACAGGTAAGTACACTATTTGAGAGGTGTGTCTGCCCGCGTAATATAAAGGTACGTATTTTCGCCTGGTGCATGGATACGATAAATGTTTTTAAAAAAAAAACTATATAGTGCAATGCAATGCGCTGCAAAGCTAATTATGCAGCTATAAATGTATACAAAGAATATATGAAATCATAAGTCAATATGTCCTTATTTCAAAATGAATATCTCTTTTTATGTTACAGTAGACACACACACATTATATATATATATATATAATGTAAACCTGTCACAAAATAGAAATATTTGTATTTGATCTCAATTCTTTTCTATCACCCACAGTTTCCTCACTATGTAACTTCATTATAAACTTGGAAATTTGCTGAAAATGTTCTAGGAATGGAAAATAAATTAGTGTTACAATTAATTAGAGCCAACTGAAAAATTCAATGCCATGGCCGGGATTTGAACCACGGATCTCCTGGTTTCCGTCCAGTCGCTCTAACCACTTGAGCTACCATGGCCAACGTGCCTTCCTGACATTAAATTCTCCAATTGACTCATTATATTTTCCGGTAGGCCATTTAGGGTTCTCATATTTGAGATAACCATTTTTGGCGACTTACTTAGTGTTACAATATGTACAACGCTTTTATCCAGGTCTAAACAAGAAAAATATCTCTAGTATATAGTATTATGTGTCAATTTTCTTATATTTCCTTTCTCTTTTCCCCTTAAACAACGTTTGGATTGCGAGAGGGTATGCTTGGGGCCTTTCTGTCATAACATTATTTATTACTTCTAGATTGGGACCAGTCACTTTATAGCGTCCAGTGTCTCTCTTTTTGCGAGTAACTGATCGTGTATCTGGAAATGTTTGATGCACCTATAGGTATTTAAAGATATAAGGATACCAACATTAATAGACATTTAATTAAGCGTGAGAATGATAAAAAATTTATATGGTATACTGATACAACGTAAGACGTTTATGTTGCAACAAACGTATGTCAATTTGACGGTACCTGGACACTTTTGACAATATTAGGCTCCGAGGGACTTGTCTGAATGCCGGATAGCTATGCATAAACTCCTCTATACATCGGTTTAAATTATGGTATAAAAGTGCTGGTAAAAAGTAGCATTCAATCATGAAGACGTGATGGTCTGTGTTCATATCCAGGGGAAGCTGGCTGTATTAGTTACTACGGCAAACGCACTCAGAGCGCTGTAATTTGCTTACTGTTCCACAAAAATTACCGCTTCTTTACCATCCTTGCTTAATCGGAGGGCGGGAAATAACGAATAAAAATGAACACGGTGTATATACATGTGTGACTGTGTGTAATTGTGAAGGTCAAAGGTCGTTTTAAGATATTCTAAAGTTTGCCATAAGAACATTTTAAAGAATACCTCCTCCCCAAAAACTACCCTTTACTTTTAACGCTGTAACAAAATATGACTAAAATACCATAAAATTACGATATATTCAAAACAAGCGAAATGAATAGTTTGAATTTTCGGGGAATGTCCTCTGAACAGCTCTTAGTTCCAGATGACTTTTGTGTAACTGGTAGTTAAACCGGAAGAGATTAACTGCATAGAAAATGTAGATTTGACTAGAATTTATGCAAGTACATCTTTTAAGGCAGCGGTTCTTTCCTTGGCATTTCTTGTTAATTGTTTAAATTTTACATTATAATTTCCTCAAATAGAGACTCCTTACTCGAAATTTGCCTTTTGGCCGTGCAAAGAGAACGAATTGCGTTTACGTCGAATAGCGACCATGGCTTATGATATCACTAACTCCAATGAATTAAGTATTTACTTTATACCTACGAGAAAATTAACAACCGCAATTCTGCAACAATTGGTACAAGAACAGAGAAAGCCATATGGAAGCAGTAAATTAGATTTTTAATTAATTAATGAGACTGATATTGATTTAAGGATCTACCACTTTTGTTGTTTCGCTGTTTTGTTTCCTTTTGAGGCCACAATTTAAAATCCTCCACTGCTTATAGTCCAGTAAGACGTCCTAGCTGTTGTTTGCCCAGGACAAGAAGGCAAGCTAGGGGAATGTGCAATGTGCAAATATCTTTTGCTGTCTCCTCGGAATGACAAGGATGGAAGACTTGTTTAAAATACAGAAGTGTTGCCACAAAATTCACCGGTACATAATACGTATCGCTGCTTTTACTGCCAACAAACATTAGATCTGGCAGCGTGGGTGAAATGAAATGTGTAGTGTTTAACGCCCGCTTTTACTACATACGGCACCGCAGGCGATGACACTGATGATACATGAGATGAAGATGGAGCACCGGTGGAATGATATGGCGGGGGAAACCGGAGATCCCGGAGAAAGCCCGCCCCAGCGCAGTGATGTTCACCACAAATCTCACTTTGCGGTCGCCTGGGATCGAACCCGGGCCGCCTTGGTGAGAGCCAAGCGGTCTAACCACTGAGCCACGGCGCGGCCACGCAGCATGGGTGGCTCATATGCACTCTCTACAGGAGCAGATCAACAGTTCAATCTCCTCTGCCCTTCACTTCCCTTTAGTCTTCTTGTCGTGGGTATACAGTATAGTTAGCGTTATTTATAGTTACCCTTCGGTTTCCTTGAAACGCACGGCCTGGTTAATATTGCTAATGAGAACTGATGTTTGTTCGCTGGAATTTTGGAAATTATCTCGCATTGTCCTGTTGCCTGAAACAGGATGCGTGAACACCTCCGTGCAATGTTCATTATTAAACACATTTGTGATCAATTATCTACAGATTCATGGCTTGCCTGTGTAGCATATACTGAAATAATGTTGCATACTAAGAATCTACACGGTGTAATAAGATAAAGGTGATTTTAGTTATAAGAATTTATTGAATGTAAGATATTACGGTGAGGTCTGAAATAATATGGCATGCAAAAAAGGGGGAAACGTATCATGAGGGATAGAAAAATAAAAAGTAGCATTTGCGTTTAAAATGAAGGGTAGGAGATGTTTATGACACATATGGGTGCACACTGAGAAATGTACAGCCTCAGACAACAAAAACAACACAAATAACAACCGAAACCAAATCAGCTACCAGAAGAAAGTTGAATTGAATCATTTATTGTGCATATTTCAAAATTTTACATTTTACAACCTTAGGCTACATTAACTTGTCTTTACCTTATTGTTACCTTGGCTTACATGTCACTTTGGTCTTCTGCTCTGCCAGGTAGCTCTTAACCTTCATGCCTCCTTGTTACTTAATTAGCCCCTTTCTTCCCCCTCATCTGCTTTTCTTATATTCTTTAAATTTCTGGTCCGTTTTTCTTTTACTTTCTGCAAGATTTCACCAATACTTCTTACTTTCTTTTCCTCCTTTCCTGTTAACATTTTATAGCTACTATCCTCTTCTCTACATTCTCCCAGTTTTCCTACCAAACCTTTTTTCTCCACATTGCAACCTCCTCGTATTCTATTACACAGTGTTCTATGCGTTCTTTTCCTCCAAACAATTCACAAATTCCCTTTTCTCTACCTCTTATCCCTCTTAGAAATATTGTTCCTGTTCTCATCTAAGCTAAACCGTCTCTCTTGCCATTTGCAGTAAAGTTTAATTCGGAAAGCATCGGAAGCTTTCGATGACGCTGAGTTCACAACAGACGTTTTAATACCATTCTGACTTCATTTCAAGGCTAGGCGATAGATAGGGAGATGCCTAGCGCCTTGGCCTATGCATGATAAAACTCGTATATCTCGTAACTGGACCAACATGAGCTCGAATCCTAGATATGCAGATTTCTTTGTATTATTGTTACTTTAATAGCAATGTCTTATGTTTGTCTTGCAGAAGATAAATAATATCTTCATTTATAAAGACGCAAATGGGATATACATGTCGTTTTAAACATAAATAAAGTGTTATTATAAAACTGCCTTAATATTGGTTGTATAAACACTCGGGCTCATTAATCTGTTATGAATAGTAATGGCATATAATGCGAAGTATCCTTTCACTAGGCATTTGTTCTCATCCATCCTCCACAGAATGAGGGCAGCAATAGAAACAGTTGACTAACCTGATACTAAAATTAATTTCCATTTTTATTTGTTTTACACATAGGAAGAAAATATTTACTTCATTTAGTTTTAAAACAGAGTAGAGTGATTATGCCTTTGTGCCTTTATAAAAGTCTTTATTAAACCATTAATTAAAGCAGTATTAATAATATGTTTGTATTCTTTATTAAATTCCTCTTTATTTAAGGCTGTATTTATTAATCTACAAATTAAAATATTGAAAACAGCCAATGTATGTGAAAAATGGTTTAACTTTTATCTTTGGTGTAACTATCAATATGAGTAGACTTTCTATAAATACCAAAGTTTAATTTATTATTGTTTCTTATTATCTTTATTTCTAGAAAATGAAGAAATCCATTAATGTTCATTTTATAGTTTTGTCTTGCAAATTTAGTAATTTTAAAGTGTATATTTGAAACAGATAACGTACTTAGGAAACCGGAAAGAAAGGACATTTTCGTAACGTTAAGTATAAACAAACTGATAAATCAACAGTAGCAGATCATTTTTGGTTCTTTAGCCATGAAATAAATCGAGAAGTTAGATTATTAAAACAATTAAATTGTATGATAGATTTGATGGTTTGGGGAGAGACATGTATTTATAAAAAATAAATATCGCGTAATGAAATTTGAAATAGTGACAGTCGATTCTGTTTTTAAACTTGTTTCATTTTCAGATTTCTGTAGTACTGATGAAAACATGGTAATCTTTCCTGAACGTGACCTTGACAACATAGTTGTTAGCTGATGATGTGAGAGATTTTTTCACGAAATCGCTATCCTATTCAATTAATAAGAAAACGTCAATAATTTCTAATAAGATGAGTGAAGTTTTATGTTACAGATTATAATGTCTGTATGTAGTCATTACATGGGTTTATTGTTAACAGTAGAATATGTGTACAGTATGAACCAAAATTTAAATTCAATTAAATACGAAACTTCGTATATTAGTTCACCACCTTCTCAGAATACAACATAAAGAATATTAAGAAGAACCATCTCAAGCTGTCCTTTATATTCAAAGTTTTACTCTATTTCCTCAAAATGGTTCCTTATTGTAACTTTGTGGGTTCGTGAAATTAAAAGTCCAATTGCACAGACTCAAAATGTTCTTTATTTCCACCGAATTACAGTTAGAAAACTTGCCGATTACACAGAATTACGTAGCGCACACAATTACAATTCACCAGTTCGTCCGTCACAGTTCCACTCTGTACTCGCAGTTACGTACACTCCTCCGATGCACGTACACAGTCTTCCAGCCGGTTCCCTCACTGGGTGCTCCTTACGGCTGCTCGCCAAGAACTAACTCACCCGCCAACTGCGGCCCCTTTTTATAGGAATATCGCTGTTTCTCGAAGTCACGCGATTCGTTGAATCATCCTGCAGGTTCCAGACGTCAAGGAGGGGGAAAGAGATGGCTAAAGATGTTTTTCCAACTATCCACCTCGTTACCGCTACAAGACAACTGGGTAGGCGTGGTCGAATGCTTCTCGTCTGCTGCTAGCTGGCCGTACCTTCCGATAATTAGGTGACAATATGTTTTTGAACTAAAATATACTCGAGTGTGCTATCATGATCAATAAAATATATATAAAAATTATATGAATCTCACATACCAGCTTCTTCATTGAATTTCTCAGTTTTTGATAATACGTCTATTAAAACACTCTAAAGTGGTGCACAACTTATTTCTTTCTGACAGTAAAAATAACAATTCTAAATATTAATAAAACAAATGAGTAATAGCCTTTTCACCTCACATATTAATTGATAAGTAATAAATTGCTAGGGAAATGTTCATCAACAGGCCTTCCCACTTTAAAACTTGTTATCGGACAAATTTTTAGTACATTTTTCAATTCTGAACCATCCAAACACGCAATCGTGCAATAAATTGGTTATACATTTTTGTACATTATTCCTAATTATATTTACGTAACAAATATATTCTTGTTAGAATAATGCTCTAGTTTTGATAAACAAGTTATTTACTTTTAATGTAACTACAATTTTGGGGTCTAAAAATAAATAATTGTATTTCAGTAATTGGAATTGCCATAAAAATTTAATATATAAATATTATTGCATACTTCTTTTAAAAATTCATCCTGCTAAGCATTTTATTAATAACGTTATTTTGTAAAATGAATTAATATTTAATCTAACATTGAGGCTAGAATTTTTAAACGTGGAGAAATCTGTATAACTGATGTAAATTTCAATAAGATATCTTAACTAATTATAATATTTCCAAAAGTATTTGGAGTGTTTCATAAAATATGATTCTATTAACATTTGTCAAAATTTTATCCAATTAAGGGATTATAGTTAGCCATAGCTCACATTTAATTAAAGGTATGTTAGGTGCTTGAGAATTAATTAAAGTATATATCAGGTATCAACATCACTGATATAACAAATAAGATTAACCCCACCGGGTGGTAACCTGGAGTTTACGGCTTGGTTTAACTTGAAACACTGCGGAGGGTCAATTTCCCAGTGCGTGGGACGTGCCTGCAGCTGACAGTATTCTCTCTACCCTAAGCACAAGTTTCTCCTTTCTGTTCTTGCCAACCCTCCTCACAACATTACCCCACTTCCATTACTAAATATAACACATTTTCCTTCAGGGGATGTTGAGATATTCACTCATCTATCATGCCAATGTGCATGTTAAGATATATTATCTAAGATATTTGGACATAACGTGAACTGAAGCCTTAATAATGTGTCCATATTTTCTTTGGATAAATTAGTATATTAGGTCCCTCTAATCATCACTTTAGTGGGGTGCATCACATCCTTAACACACATTCCTCTTGAAATGCTTCTAACCACCTTCTCACATACTGAGAACTTCCTTCAACTACAGAAACCATTGTTTCATCAATGAAGACTAATTGGAAACAAAAAAAGCTTTGATATATACCTAGATGTAAATAGAAAAGAATAGTTTAAAATCAATAAATAGCAATAAATTTTGAAACTCCAAGGGACAGTTTCTGAAAATAACAATAATTTATAAGTATTAAAAGCAGAAGCATTATTAACAGTGAAGTATTCTTCATATTTGAGTTTGATTTATGAGTCACTATGTTTACACTCAGTCTTCACTTACTTGTTGTTGTATAATTGAAACGTTTTCAAGATAATTCGATCTCATCCTCAGCTGTTTGGTGACTAAATGAACCTTCCTCTTCTTCCATTACTACGGTGCTCCGATCACTCTGCCATCTGGTGCTAGGGGCACTAAGTTTTAATACTTCATTTAATGCCGGGATTTCAAAATTTATAACTTGATCACGGTATTTGTTTATGAATATTTTTCCCAAATATCCAATTCTATGGGTGTACTTAAAGATTTTAACAGTTTAATGTTGTGGACAATGTTGTGGTTTTCTGTCCAAAAATGGTGTGAAACTGCAGATTGTTCTGTTTGTTTCAACTTAATGTTCCTCTGGTGTTCTTTTTGTCTGGTTAACAAGTTTCTCTTAGTTTTTCCTATGTAGCTTTTTTCACAGGTTTCACAATTAATCTGATAAATTCCTGATTTCAAATTGTTGGGGATTGTATTTTTCATTGGTTTATTTAGCAGGTTTCTCAGAATGAATTTGTTTTGGGGTGCTAGTTTTAAGTTTAGTCTTTTGAAGATTCGTTCAAATTTTCTAAAAGCCCATGGATGGTAGGTGAATTTTCTATATTGCCAAAAAAAGTAATTATTCCTTATGCATAAATCTGTAAGATTGATAATGTCATCTATTTCTCTGGGGTCCGTTGTAGTCTGGGTTAGCCATTTTTTGAGGAATGTAGGTATTTTTTCTACTGGAATGCTTGTAAATGCTTCATGTTTAACCAAAAATTCTACAGACAATCAAAAGGATTAGCAATGGGGAGCCCACTTTCGCCTATTTTAGCAGACCTATACATGAGCTATTTTGAAACACACATAGTAAAGGCATTCCCACAGATTTATAAATTTTGGTAGAGATATGTTGATGATGTTTTTGCTATCATTCCGGAAAAACTTAGAGAAGATTCTCTAAAATTACTAAACCTGCAAGATAATCACATCCAATTTACTATGGAAGTAGAAAGAGACAACACCCTACCCTTTTTGGACCTCAAGATAACTAGAAATCGTCATGGTGTAGATTTTGGAATATACAGGAGGCCCACACACATAGATAATTACATAAAGAAAAATGAATACAACCCAGTTTCACATCAACTAGCTGCCTTTAGAAGTCTAATTCATTGGCTATACAACGTCCCACTGAGTAAGGATGAATTTTTGAAAGAACAACAACACATAAAAGACATAGCGGTATTAAATGGATTCAACCCAGCCATCATAAGGAACATGATGAAGAGGAAAGAAAAACTGAAGATAAGATCAAAAAATACCACTCTCACACCACTTAATAACACAAATTGGCAATATAGAAAATTCACGTACCATCCATGGGCTTTTAGAAAATTTGAACGAATCTTCAAAAGACTAAACTTAAAACTACCACCCCAAAACAAATTCATTCTGAGGAACCTGCTAAATAAACCACTGAAAAATACAATCCCCAACAATTTAAAATCAGGAATTTATCAGATTAATTGTGAAACCTGTGAAAAGAGCTACATAGGAAAAACTAAGAGAAACTTGTTAACCAGGCAAAACGAACACCAGAGGAACATTAAGTTGAAACAAACAGAACAATCTGCATTTTCACACCATTTTTGGACAGAAAACCACAACATTGGCCACAACATTAAACTGTTAAAATCTTTAAGTACACCCATAAAATTGGATATTTGGGAAAAAATATTCATAAACAAAAACCGTGATCAAGTTATAAATTTTGAAATCCCGGCATTAAATGAAGTATTAAAACTTAGTGACCCTAACACCAGATGGCAGAGTGATCGGAGCTCCGTAGTAGTGGAAGAAGAGGGAGGTTCATTTAGTCACCAAACAGATGAGCATGAGATCGAATGATCTTGAAAACGTTTCAATTATACAACAACAAGTAAGTGAAGACAGAGTGTAAACATAGTGACTCATAAATTCAAACTTAAATAATTTATAAGCTTTTTTATGTATTTAAATACTTTGCATATCTTAGCCTAGTCTTCTGATGGTCAGTCCTTGAATGTTTTTGCCCCAGATAGAAGATTTTTCTTTATGGTGGGTGTTAGTTTGTTTTTAACGAGGCCTTCTTGCTTCTAAACCAGCCTCAAAAAGTCTTCGTCGCACAGTACTTGCAGAAACTGAAACACCTTGTTCCAGGGTATGAACCTGAATTTGGGTGGAAATCATTCTTCAATTTTTCAGTTGTTCCTCATTAATATTATTTTCAAACTTGAAGTTATCTACATAGAACTGGACTCCCAGATTATCTGATCAGAATAATTGAACGTTTTATCTCACAGCGCCAATTCTTAGTGCGAATAGACAGTTGCAAGTCCGATCTTCAAACAATAGCAGCAGGAGTTCCACAAGGATTAATTCTGGCACCACTATAATTCAATATATTCATGCACAACCTTCCAAATACAAATCCTATATACACAGCTATGTATTTCGATATCACCGTGATTTTCTATTTGCATCCAGACCTAAGTATTGCAATCAACAGGTTACAAATATAATTAAATATGTTGTCTAAGTGGTTGAAAATGTAGCGAGTAGTATTAAATACTAATAAAACGGAAACGAAGTTATTCTCCTTAAGATCTTATCAAAATCCACCCCCATTGGAACTGCAGGGAAAACCACTAACATGGAAGCCTCCAGAAACACCAGTCAAATATTCAGGCGTAATGCTTGACACTAAATTAACCTGGAATTTTCATGTATCTTACATTTCCACAATAGCCATTTCTACAATTAAAAAGCTGTGTCCATTGCTACAGAAGAAATCACAGCTTGGTCCGGAGTTCTCAATATTAATCTGCAAGTCTCTTGTACGCCCCATAATTTCTTACGCTGCTAGTGTATGGGGTGCAGTCATCGGCTTCAGGTTATACAAAACAAATTTCTCCGCAGTATTACAAAGGCTCCATGGTTCATTAGAAATGATCAACTCCATCAGGAACTTGGTATTCTTCCAATACATCTGTACTTCAAGTTGATATCAAAGACATTCTTCGCTAGATTATCCGAAGTACCAGGCGATGTAACCTATGACATTGGACGACGAAACTTAGAAAGGACCAGATATAAAAGAAAACTGCCTCAAGACATCCTACTCACTGATTCAGAAAAAGCGACTTTTCTCATTAATACAAAGTATATCCTCTATCTTTATTATAACACCAATGATCATAATCTAGCCTCTCATATCTAACCTCTTTTCAATTGTTATCCATCTTATTTAATGTTGTTGTATGTGTTAGTTATCCTGTTATTTACTTTGCCTTTTATTATATTTCACTTAAATGTGTTCTTAATTGTTTTCTGTTTATAATATACATTTATCACCTATTATATATGTTAGAGGACAGTAATTCTTCAGTTTTTAATTTGTATACAATACTTATGTAATTTATTAATGGCTTGTATAGCAATGCTGCTGGTCAGCCAAATAATAAATTTAAAAAAAACTTGAAGTTATCACATGTTTTCTGCCATATTTGGCAACTCTTTGAAGCGAAGTTACTTAATTTCATTCAGCGTTAGAGCAAACCTTGTCACATATATTACAGTTACACCAGCTGTTCTACTTATTTCCTTCTCCGTTTTGTCTCCAGTACATAATAAAACCCGAATTTCAGCTCTTTTGCACGGCGAGATGTCCTGAATCTTACTCCTCTTCCTAGCATCAAGGCTTTAAGACAAATGTGAGAGCAACTTTTCGTGTTCTCACCTTTACCCATAGCCCACCAACTAAATAGAGTCTGTTTATTTAACTCGTGTGCACGTCGGCCGCTGCCTTTGACAAACCCTAATAATCGTTTTACAACACCGGCCCTCTTTCTGCCAGACCTTTCTGCAAGGTTGCCACCTTTCTCGATACGTCATGGGTATCGTACGAGGTTTCGTCTAAATAAGTGATCTTATGTCACCAAGCTACAATTCTACTGGATTCCATAATAACCCTTAACTTACTCAAAGTGCTGTATTTGAAACTCACCTTCTTAAGAGACCGCACAAAGTGCAGTGCCTATAAGTGGAATCACAAATTTCTTGCAAATGTGCAACCATTTCGTCTAATGTGGGCGCTCTCCCTTTTTCATAGAATCTATAAATTTATTGACGAATTAAATCGCATGTGAAATTATTTACATTAGAGAAACGTTTCCTTTTGTTTTCACACTTGATCGGCGTCTTTGTTATTCCTTTCGTCACAATATTTCTTACTGTATTTCTGTAAATACCCAAAATTTTTCATCCGGTTCATTGCACGACCCCTTACCAAGATTATTTTTCAGCACATATTTATATGTGTTCAAAACAAGCGCTTGAATTTGCTTAGAAGGAGTTCCCGTTATAACTTTGTATCTTGAGGCCTTTCCAGTAATAAAACTCGGTCCATTTATTCACACTATTGTTATCACTTTGATTATTTTCATTTGACTGAAAGTAATCTACTACTCCACCACTGCATTTTCCTCCCACGGGCTCCCCAACGTGACATACAACGAATTTCTGCACGTAACGAAACAGTACAACTGTAAGTCTGAACTTTGGCAACTGAGACTCCACGTGGAGTAGACATGCAACTGTCACTTCGAGAAAATCAGGCTTTCTATCGCTCCTCAACGACAGTGTTCCATTTCTTAAGTATGGAGATAGATTTATGACGGTCATTAGTGTGCGGGAGGGTACTTTCCTTTGAGTGACAAACTGCACACGCGTTCACCAGACAGACTCTACCTAAGTAGGGATCTGCCTGCCAAGGGACGAACTACCTGGAGTGCCATTAGGCACCACAGAACAATGCAGGAGCAGTGATAGTTTGTGAACACAAGAAAGGAACTTACCTCTGGCTGTGCAATGCATAAAAAATGGATACTCTCAATGTAACAACTCTAGAAGGAGAAACTTTGTAAATCAGAGCAGAAATATCTGCAAAGTAACATGCCAAATTATAAAAAAATAGAGCATTAGCCTTTGAAACAATAGGAAACTTGGAAGATATTTATGTAAAGTCATTTGAGGCTTATAGAGCCTGTCAAATTAGAACTACACCTATGAATAGCGAAATTGCTAATAATTTGTACAAGTCTGTGTACCTTATTAAAATTAATAGAAAACGGATTTTAACTCTTTTAATTTCCAGGGCACTGAGTTCACCTCTGTTCTCCATAACGTTCTTCCATCAAAAGACGCTTTCTTTCCTAGCTGATTTACCAAAATTATGGATTTTTCATCCTCTCGCTGCCATCAATCACTACCAATCAAACTTAATTTTTACTGGTCCACGTCACAAGTTACATAACTACATTTTTAAAGCTATCAGTTATAAAACATTCACATCATGTCGGTTACATGTTGCGTCATCTCATGACCTACTGAATTTTAACAATTGCCCTTCTTATTCATTTTAATATATCCAAATCGATTTTGAACCCATATGTAAACATATTTAAATATGTTTGTCAATTCTTGGGGCCTAAACCAAAACAGCCGTTACAAATAAATCACGTAGAACTATGGTTTCGCAAAAGATCAGAGGGTGTAAGCACAGTTGAGTTCTTAAGGAGATGTTTTCTTACTTTGAATTCCATTGTATTACTTCGGAGTCATCTGTCCTATTACTTCTCTCCGAAGTTGTTAAAACTCCAACGAACGAGGTAGCGGAGCACCATCTGATGACTTCATATGTCCAAAAACTCAATTATTTCCTTTTTGTCGTAGCCTTTGTGCATGAGTAAACAGATTTAACTCTGGTTAAAACCTACATTAAAATTTAACATCATTATTGTAGTGTGTTCCCAAAATGAAATAACACACCAACCAACAAAATTGAAAAATTAAAATTGAACCTCATGTTGCTCTAATTTAGTTTTCAAATCGTAATGAAGAATTTTATTTCAGAAATGAGATTAATTCGGTGAAATGGCGGTCCCAACACAAACAAGGAGAGCTCGTAATGAAGTAATCTATAAAGAATGTGGGGACACGAACGGATATTAATCTATTAGAAGTTGGCACCGCTGCATATATTCGATTAGCAACCATAATTAGGGCTTTTATCAGCTACCCTTCTTCTACGTGGAATCGAATTTAATAATGAGTTGCGCGTTATTGGGTTAGTGTTTCAAGTGGAGTACGTAATGATCTGCTTCTCAACGAAGTGAACTGAAGGAAGAGCTACTTAAAGAAACGGTACCTTAAACTACTTCTTGAAGAAAAAGGAGAGTTTGTAATAACAATTTTTATTTTGCTTTGTTTTCTACAACGTAACTGTAGATAGACGTAGTAGATTTTGAATTCCATCCAGATGGTGGAAGTCATGATCTCACCAGCATTTGAGGTGTTCAGGCTTTGCGAATATTTCATTAAAAGAGGAGAGAGAGATATGGAGACTGTGAGGTGTTTAGGTGTCTCAGCGGGTTAGGCGCTGGTTTATTGTTCCCGGGGTCTTCACACTCGGCCCAGGGTATGGGCTTTAAGTGACCTGAAAATGAACTCTTCCGGATCAAAGGTTAGGCACATCGCAGTCACTGAATTTGCAGCATCGTTAACAAAGAAAATATATTGTATATATCTGAGAGAAAGAGAAAGAGGGGAGAAGGACTGTATGACTGATTTTACAAAGACCACGATAGTGGCTGTCTAATACGAGGTGCGTTCAAATTACAACACCGCCTATTGTTTCTTTGAGGACTGGAACCAGATAGGAACTTCTGTCTCTTTTTTTTCGTAAAAATTACACGTGGACTCTTTGGGAATGCTTGACGGTGATGGCAACACTGTACAATGCATGGAAGTCTAGTGGCAGCGAGGAGAGTATGTACTGTCTTTCATACTTCAAATGGTGACGTTTTCATTGCAAGAACAGCGTGTAATCATTCGTTTTATTCATTTTCGTGGTGTGGGATATATTGAACTCCATCACCAGTTTTGTGAGGCATATGGTGAGGGTACCACAGATGTGTCTAATTTCCGTTCCTGGGTGTGACAGTTCAATGAAGGAAGAACATTGTGTGACAACAAACCAAGACAATTGCAGACATCGCTTCAAAAACTGGCATTTCCGTGGGGTCTGTGCACATAATCCTGCACGAAGGTCTGAAAATGCTCAATCGGCGATCCTCCAAAACAACACTCTCCACTCGCTGGATCACGTCATCAGACCGCCTGGTGCGAGGCCGTGACTGTCTTGGTTTGTCACAGGATGCTCTGCCTTTGTTGAACTGTCTCACCTAGCAGCGCACATTAGACACATGCATGGTACCATCACCACATGCCTCACTCAACTGGTGATGAATTTCAGTAGGTATCACACCACGAAAATGGAGAAAACTAATGATTACACGCCGTTCTTGCAATGAAAACGTCGCCACTTTAAGTATCAAAAGCTGTGCTTACTATCGTCATCCCAAAGAGTCCACGTGTATTTTAAAAAAACAGAACTTCCTAACTTCCTCAATAGTATTTAGATACAGTGAAATATTCCTACTTTCCCTAAAATTAATTCATCACTACATGCCAGCGAAGAAAGAGTAGTCCAAACATTTGTGGTAGTAGATACAATCGCACTCAATTCAGTTCCATCTACAACAAAAGTATGACCATAGGTTTCTATGATTCTCATTGACTGGCTCCAGGTAAGCTGAGCTCTCACTATTGAAACAATACTGAACGATGAATTAAGCTTCTTCGCAGAGTGACAATGCACATATGTACACCTCTAGAATTGTATACGTCACTTCTGACTGCTTGAAAATATTTATACGTCATATAACGGATATACTAAAATATTGCTACTGGCTTACAGGGGAACAGTTTTGGAAAAGGAAAACAGAACAAAAACTCTTAATTCCTCTTCAGTCAAATAGCTCATAGAATGCCTCTTAGAATAAAGTGGAACCACTCCTCAAATTGCATTCAAAAGACAAACATTTATTCCAGTTATCGTGAAGAAACATGACTTGCTTTTGTTTTGATATATTTCTGAAAAGATAAAGTTAAGAGAAAGAAAATATAGGAAAAAAGGAAATGGTGAACGTAAATGTTTGCCGATACAGTTTATTCCAGTCTAAGTCATTTGTTCTGTCTGATAGTGCCAAAAAAATGGGAAACTAACACCATTCTTGGCATTACATCAACAGATATCAGTTATTATAGATCACAAGGCTTTTAACAAATAGCTAAAGCTAGAACCATTGTTTAAAAGCTAACTTTGGAGGAAAACTGCTGTCATTTGTTTGGAACACGCCTCCAGGCCTACAGACATGTGAGTGTTAGTTTTTAGAGAAAACGAAATAATTTCAAGTAATTTCAAGACTATGCTTAGCGTAGCTATTTTATACCTTTTCTACAATTCAGCTAAAGAGACAAATGATTACATATTACTAAAATATTCCTTATTCATATTAAATTTGTTCAATAATGATTGACATTATAAGGTACAATTATTGGAAATTAATTACTCTTTCACACTGGCCGTGTGTAGGACACACTATGAAATGTTAGAGCAAGACTGAATAATTCAATGACATAGCCGGGATTTGAACCACGGAGCTTCTAGTCTACGTCCATAAGTCGCCATTAAGGTTGTTGTCTCATGTGTTTATGAGAATCCCTAAGTGGTTTACAGGGAAAAGCAGGAATCGGAGGGAGAATGTCATGTTGGCATGTTGGACATAGTAGCTCAATGGTTAGAGCAGCTGGACGGAGACCAGAAGATCCGTGGTTCAAATCCCAGTTATGACATTGAGTTTTTCAGTCTGGCTCTGCGCTTTCAATATTTATAACCTTATAAATGTGTATTGGGTACGAGAAATTAGATTACAACCTTTAATTCCTTTTAAAAACAATATAAATTAATTTGTTTTATTTAAATTTATCATCATGTTAATTTGTGTTTTGTGAGTTATAAAGCTGGAGAAGGAAGCTTAGGAAATATTACATAACATAGCTTATACTATGAAAACATATTAGAACACCTTTACATCGTGATAAATTATTTATTTGTGTTGTACATTTCCCATTATACAATTTCTCAGACTTCATAATAACTTTATATTAATATTTGCATGGAAATTTTTAAAAATGCTGCTGTTCAGGAAGTTCCAATGTTCACATATTAATGAATTTATGGCAAAAGACCTTAGGTTTAAGGCTATTTCTTCCAGGTTTGTTTTATTAAATCGGCGCCTTTTTCTGCTATCATTTGAGTGGGTGCATTTGTGTTGCTACTTACATGGTATGGCATAATGGAGGCATCGATCACTCTTAAATGATTGATACCGTGAACCTTTAATTCTTGATCAACAACGGCGGTGGGATCGCTGGACGGTCCCATTTTACATGTGCCAACTGGATGATAGACTGTAACGGTTTGCTTCCTTACCAAGCATTCGTAATATTCATCCGATTCATATGTATGGGAATCACATTCGGGCACAGGTGATTTATCTAGAGTAAGCCCCGCTTTCTTGAATGCTTCAGTATCTTTCAACTGGCGACACTGTTTAAGACCCTCTATTAACACTTTGACATCATGAATGTCCGTAAGTACATTCGATACTATTCGAACGAGCTCATTGGGATCAGGAGACCTGAGAGATATATTCCCATGGCTTTTTGGATGTAAGAGGTATGGAGTAATCGAAAAATGGTCGTAGTAGCAAAATGGATAGGCAGCTTCCAAGGGACAGTACGGCGGTAAATACTGAGTTTGGAAGAACTCAATATCCGAGTGATTCCTGGAAGAATCACCAAGACCGGAGAATGTATATGCCGTCACTTCGGATGGACCTACGCCTGCCCAAGGACTTTCTGCCCGTGATGAGTGGTATGTAGCATTATCTCGCTCTATATCCTCATAACTCTTGGGTACCATATCCTTACCTGGAGCTGTATGATATATACAGCTCGCTGCTCCAGTATGATCCATAAGGTTTTTACCAACGCCTGGTAAGTGATGAATAACTGGAATACCAACAGATTCCAGCTCCTCCTTGGGACCGATGCCGGAGAGCATGAGTATTTGAGGAGAATTAATAGTTCCTCCGCAAATAATTACTTCCTTCGTGGCATTTATGGTCTTGCGAATTGTTTTACTCTGTTCCCATTGGAACTCTACACCAATGGCTGTCTTGTTGTGTATCACGACTTTGGTAACCCTTGCATTTGTTACCACCTTCAGATTTCTTCGCTTTTCTCTAATAGGTTCCAAAAAAGCACTATTGCTGCTCTTCCGTTCTCCGTTCTTCTGGAATGCCTGTATTAGTGTCACTCCTTGCCTGTTTTCTGCATTAATATCGATTTCCGGGAAACCCAGTTGCTTAAATCCGTTCAAAATATGTAATGCATTTGTGTCATTATAAGGAAATCTTTGAACATCTTGATATCCACCTGTGCTATGATATGTGGTGTCAGCTGCATATTCCGGATCCAAATTATTTTCCGATTTTTTAAAGTATGGGAGAACTTCTTCGTAGCTCCATCCTGCATTACCTGCAACAAAAAGGTTGGTTATCCTGTATTTCTTGCTTAGATAACGCTGTAAGGGTATATATTTAAATTTAAGTTGAGTTTAAGTCCTGCTATGATGTTACATCTGACGATTATGTTTTTATTGTTTTTTGATAAGTATAGATTTATTAAACTGACATATTTGGGCAAAATTTAGTAAGTCCAGTTTGGCTACATCCTATTAGCACATCTGCAAGATATTTTCGAAACGAATTTTTGCAGAACAGATTTTGTGGTTCTTTGGGACCTCTGATCTCTAAAGTTCTCTTCAGACAGAACTTGGAAGGACAGGATTCCAGTAAATGTAACCACTAAAGTTCTCCAGCAATGATGAATGGTTACTATTGTGTCTTTCTTTTTTTTCGTTTAACGGGGCAGGAAAAAATGGAATTTACCCACAGCAGCCCATGGGGCTGGTGATATAGGAGTCCCCGCCTCGGTGGAGTGCACCGTTGCGGAATACCTACTAAAAACCCTCCACTGCCTAGGGCAGCAGCCCTGGCGATGTTTTGCTGGTCCCGCATTAAGCACCCAGATTCAAGATGTCGGTTATTTCTATGCGGCGAACCGCTATGGTGTGTTGGAGAGGGAGGCGTCATGGTCACGGGACCCTGATGCCCACCTTTCCATCATTGGTAATCTTAGGCAATGTGCCGCGTGTTCAGGATGTAATCAGGTCTGCGCATAGCGCTTATGTCGTTAGTAGTCTAATCCAATTCTCCTAGTACGGGTGGGTCAAGTTGTATCTATGCTACTGTACAATAACATGCAGTTGACATAAAAATCGGCCTTGGTGCGTCATCACTATATAGTGTAGTATCTATAGGTAACGTCAACCTTAACTGATGTATAGCGTATAATAACTATTGGTTAATGGAACTAATGTATGTTTCTTAGCCTTACGGCTGCGTCTGTCACTCGTGTCCATTAGTGTGCAAATTGTCATCATCAGTGCGCACATGGCGGGCGGCCTGCCTTTTCTGATGCAGGTGAGAGCCTGTGCCACTTGCGCGGGAGGGGTTCTCTACCCTGGGTCCGCAATGGCTGTGTAGCATAAGGATTTGGAGGGCCGCAGAAGGGCAGTGAGTGTCTTGATTGGCGTGTTGTTAGCTGATTCGCTGGTTGCATAAGTCGGGTGAGATAGTCATTCACGTCTTCGTCATCGGTGTGTTTATTTATCCGGATGGTCCTGTTAAACAGCGACAGGGGCCTTTTGTGTTTGCCTATGTTGGCGTCATACTGACCCAGGTTCGAAATGAGGGGATTAAAGTGTTTCTCGCAACGTTTGTACTTGTTAAAGGCTAGCCGTTTAATTAATTGTTCTATGGTGTGCATGTTGAGATTTTTGTGGAGTATATCTACTGGTGCGGTCCGTGGTACTTTGGTAATTATCCTTAGTAATTTGTTTTGAAGTACTCGGAGCTGTTTTATGTATGTCTTTGCGCAATGGCCCCAGACAGGGGCTGCATATGTAATGATTGGTCTTATCAGTGTTTTATAAAGTGTTAGACCTAATTTGGTGCTAATTTCAGTGTATCTATTTAGTAAGGGCTATAGCCGGTGTAGTTGATAGTTGGCTTTTCCTTTGACGCTCTTCACATGCTGAGCGAATGTTAGTTTCTTATCAAGTATAACTCCGAGATATTTTACGTGATTGGTCCACTGAATATTTTCTTGAAATAGTGTGAGTGGCCTTAGGGAACTTTATGGAATGTTCGCTAGTTGTGTCATTGTTAGTAGTTATCCTTTATGCCGCAGATATAAGTCACTTCTTAGTGTCAATTCTTAACCACACCCCTAGCCTTTCTTAGCAGTGTAACCCATGATCCAAACACTTCTACTGACCCAGACTTGAAAGGCTAGCCAGTGGTGTGCCTGAATGACGTTCACTTTGTTCGTATCTGCCGCAGAAGCCATTGAACTTTACATCTAATGGTAGCCCCTTTTTCCACAGTGTATTCTGGAAAACGTTATTTATTTGGATATGTATTTTAGCTTATAGCTGCCACAATGATTTTTAAAGGAATTTACAGTTTTCCTACCATTTTTTATGATAAGTAAAGTGGATATTACGTTCCAGCAGAATATTCCGCAGAAATGTGGATGATATACAAGTTTTAACCTTATTATGAATGATCCTTGCTTTTTTTATAAAAACGCCACGCGTGACTGGATCTGTGAAAAGCATAACTCAAAAAATAAATACCAAAAATGGCACTTCAGTTCAGCTACTTTCAATGGCAATATATAAACCATAACTATCATTTACATGGATAAAGTGTTTAAAATTTTAATTTTCTCAAAAACGGTAGCAATTTTTATTCAAACAGTGCGGCCTAGTAATATAGTTAAATATTTTCAGGATAAGCTAAGTATGTGTCTTAAATTTTCTTCCAGATCCTGATATCTACGTTTTGTTACAAAGCCGGATGACAGCTCTCTGGTTGCCGCTCTCAGAGTGATTCCACAGTCAATCCAACCACAGTAGTGTGAATTTAATTCCAAGGTATAGGACGGCTGCGCACACTGAAGTGAGAAGATGCTCAGGCAGCAGGTCATCTTCCTTGTGATGAAATATGTTGGCCCCATCGCTTCCCTCTATCGGTTTAATGACCATTTAGCTCTTTAACTGGTCCTTGAGGACCAACACAAAGGTGAAGACGGGGTTGATCATATATATTCCTGTTTCTCTTATTTTTCTGACGTACATTAAGATAACATCTAACGGAAGCTATCTGAGAGATCACCTGTTTAATGCAAAATGTAACATGGAAGAACCAAGTTTCCAAAATAAAGTCTCCTTCATATCAGGTAAATATATTTAGAATGCTTTAAACGCAGAAGTGACTTATAATGTTTCATATCACAGATCTGTAGCGTATGATATAATTACCCATTTCTGCCCAACGGTCATAGTCTCTTTTACTGCCTCTGTTGTATGTCATGGTATTTATCGAGCTGCTACCCCCTAAGACCTTTCCGCGGGGCCACGACATCGGATTTCCTCCGTTATACTGTGGCTGGGGCTCTGTTTGGTAGCCCCAGTCAATTCTTGACCCTTGAATGGCTGCAAAGAAGGCTGGAACTTTTGACACTGGTGGTTGTTCACCTCCTGCCTCCAGTACCAACACACTGTAATCCTCTATCTCGGACAGTCTGCAAAAATATTCACAAAATTCGATTGTAGATTCGAATGAGTTTTGAAGTATTTATTTCTATAAAATCATCAGCCACGCAGTCTGTTAATCCATGTAACTAAAATTGTACTGGGATCTTTGTGTTCGATTAAGCATTCTCACACCGCTACTGATAGTTTGGTAGAGGAGTATTGTATTCCACTTAAAAATTAGAAACCGCATTTTGTGTAGTTTTGCAATAACGGAGACTCCATAGATCATTTTGGGAAGCTGACAGGGGTAGTCATCTGGAAGACCTCCTATAGCTGGAGAATAACACCTCAGGTAGGATATAGTGTGCCTTTCTACAAAGAAAATTCCAGATGTTATTAAAAGAAACAATTTTTTCTAAACAATTTATTGCAATAGTTAGAATTTCCCAATTCTTAATTTTGTCTCAAAAGAGAATTTCATTGTTCTCGCTCATAGTCACAAAAATTAACCAATTTTAATTCAATCAAAAGATTCTACTATTGTTTACACATACATTCTTCTGATACCATTACATATGCAAGGAAACATTAATAGAATAACTTCTAGTTAGTTAATCTCGATCAACATGAACTATATTAAGAATAGACTGTACAATAATAAGTAATGAAGTTTGTAGGAACACTAATATAGTGTTATTAGTGGCCCTGGTTTATGTTAAGCATATATAAGTAACGAGGACATAGATAAAAAACTGCACGAAATAGTTTTAGTTGTAAAATAAATGGATAATATAATAACCAGAAATCCCAATCACTAGGTAGCAGGCTTTTGTGGATCCTGGAAATAACAGATCTTCTTGGTATAGTCAGTTAACTAGGTTCTATTAAATTAATGGACCAGGTAACCAGTAGATCAAATTCAGATTATAGCTGTTGCCAAGGTGCATAGAGAAAATTCTTAACAATGAAGAAATAACGGAATTCTCAGAATTTTAACATATTGTATAGTGAGGGTCATGCTTCAAATACCAATTAGCAGTTATATACAGATACATACAGATGGCACCACTAGGTCAGTTTGTCGAATAGCATTATATAGTTTAACTCTGGGGTAGCTTGTATTATAGTATGAGGTGAATAGCTTGTTTAGATTTTGAATGATAGCGTTTTAAATTAGAAAAGTGAAGAGTTTTCACGAAAATTTAGGATTTGGAAAAACGAGCAAAGACTTAAAATTTCAATTTGAAGCGCATAACGCCTAAAACTGTCAAGGAGGAAATGGACAGTACATTGAAAGACTTTGAGCCTTCATATACAATGCTGAAAAGGTGGGTTGCAAAATTCAACATGGTACGCAAAAGCACTAGTAATGAGCCTCGTTCTGGACCCTGGGGACTACAAAATTCATCGTTTAGAACTGTAAGACCGCATATTAAAGTTTTTTGAGATATCAACTGTTGTAAACACATCAAAAGAAGTTCTAGGAAATTTTAAGTAATGTTCTGAGCTTTCTCAAGGTTTGTGTAAGAGGGGTGCCGCTTTCTTTTTTGTAGGTTACGCCCTTTGGCTTTTTAAGTCATATTGGACGATGAATGGAATGAGTGAAATGATTTTCAAATGAGCCCAGGGTCCATAGGGCTTAGAGCTAGCCCGGAAGAAAACTTAACCAGGTAACTCACCCTGAACGAGATTCGAACTCGGTACCTCTTGAACGTGGGGCAGACATGCTGCCATCAACGCTCCCAAGGCGGACAGTGCTGCTTTTATTGGCAACTGATCAAAAGTTTCCAAGATTAACTGTTTATGTTAAGAGTTTGGAGCTCTACTGTAAAACTCCCAGTAATTTTTTGAGATGGTCTATTAGCATGGATGAAACTTGTGAACATCACTGTGCTCCAGAATGTAAATCACAAGCGAAACTGTGGATCGCGCCAGGTGTACCAACTCCAAAAAAGGGAATATCAATTTTGCCAGCTAACGAAGTTATGGTGAGTGCTTTCTCTGATGTAGAGAATTATTTTTGTTAATTGCTTCGAAAAGTGTTAAACTATCACTGGTGACTACTACTCAAGCTTATGGAAACATTTGAGTGCTGAGGTGAAAACAAAACGCTCATATGGCAAAGAAAACAGCTTTTTTCCTCACGCAATGCTCCAGCACATCGTCCAGTCATTGCAATAGGAAAAATGTTCGTATTAAATTTCGAATTGCTAGAACATTCACCCTATTCGTCAGATCTAGCAGATCTTCTGTTCCAGAAACTCATAGAGATTCTTGGGGGACGAAGATTTCACAGCAGCAAGGTGGTCGTTGATGCGGTAAGCACCACGCTAAACCGAACTAAATAGATGGTTTAATTAAATTAGAACACAGATGTGAGTAATTTATTAGCCATTTTGGAGATTATTTTGAGAAATAAAGAAAATAAATTATTTTTTATTTTTTATCTATGGGGCCCGGGTCTCATACGAGGATCAACCAACCCTAGTGTGTGTAGGAGCAGAGCCTGTAGAGAGACTTAAGTTGTACGGCAGTACTACCTCTCTGCCTCCCGGCTGCACGTACCTGGGTCGACGTCGGGACTCCTTCCTCGATCTCCACGTCGTCGTCGGCTGCTTGCTTCAACCTATCTCTAGCGGCTTCTCCTGCATGGATTCTTTTTGGGTTCTCAGGGGTTACGGTTGAGACAACACAAACCAACGATAATCTCTTAACTGCTTGTATTCGTCCTTGCATTCGAGGAACCTGGGCACTTGATTAACTGCACTTCCGGCGGACATTTTATAGTACATTTTTATTAGACGCGGTACTTCGTCGAACATACCTGACGGATGTATACAATACTACAATGAGCGGCAACTGAGTAGCAACTAAGTAGCAACTGATGTAACAACTGAGTACAACTGAGTACAACTGAGGGATGATTGAGGTGTGAGTAGGGGTTACTACCCTCTTATATACACCTAGCACCGCGTCACTAGCAACAACTAAGGGTATGATGACCTGTATAACGGTACGTAGAATAGCTAGCATACCATTCTATTTTCCAAACATCCGCTCGTTCTAGGCTGTCGTCCGGGAGTGCAGGGTTTCTCACGTATGTCTGCCCAGGTCCATCACAATGTTTCTTTAAGTCTACAAGTTTGCTTTAACTAACATAATTATTTACAGTTCTTAAATTTATGTGTAATTACTAAATATATTAGTAAATAAATAATTGATCCAAGGACCAAAGTTCCTGTTTCAGTTGTCAAAATATGATATCTTGCCAAAATTTGAATCTTTTCCCTCTATAATTGTCTTATAAATCTTCTACAATTCACTTCAAATAGATCTTTATTGTTGCTGTTCATTTTCCTACCCACCTCGCAGAGATAAAGGTCCCATAATGCAGGAAAACTGTTTCAAGGAATACAATACTCTTCTATCTACTAGATCCCTTGTAGAGAAAGTAAAACTAGCATGACGTAGAATGTAGATTAATCTTAAGCCATCAACTTTTAAGTTGTAACCTGTACGGCACAAATCTTCGCCTGTGCAGATATACATACCTGTTTGCCAGCACACATCCTGCAGAGCCACCACCTACAATGATAAAGTCAAAAGTGTCCCCATTTTGAAGCGCAGTTGAGGAAGTAATGTCATGTTCTGACTGAGGGGTCAGTAAACTTACTATTGTGTTTACCAGAGCAACGACTGCATTGCAAGTACCGTTTCCGGCCATCTGTAGATGTAAATAGACATGGAATCAGAGCTTTATTTCACATCTTATAAATAACTTGAAGTTTCAGAACATAAACAATATAAGAAAATAACGTTATTCCACATTTTTTGGCAGATTAAACTAAATATTCGATAATAAATTTAATATTTCAGGGGTCAACGTAGGTAATCATGTAGTTTATTAAAAGCCTAAGTACCACTTAAGTTCTCAATTTATGTAGATTTAAATCAGTTAAGAGGAATATTTTGTCAGCATCGTAATGTTCCTCATCATATTACGTTACTTTACTTGAATTAACTTTGCAAAATTCAATAATATACAAAATAATGTGGAAACCAAAGTTCAATTTTTATGAAAATGTTATCGTTATGCTTCAGTCATATTTATTATTACAAAAATTAAAAAAAATTGAATATGTATAATTCAAAAACTGTTCTTACAAAAAATTCAATATACTTAATTTTTACGATTTTTAAGTCAATCACGTATTAAACTATTGTTATTCTAAACCAAAGATACGCTTAAAATAATTCACTCTTGAAAGCTGAACAAATATTGTGAAACTTATTTCACAGTAAAGCGATGTAAATTTAACATCGTTTTCGCCACCAAACGAATTTAAATTTCCAATTACAAGGCATGTTTTTTAAGTCAGTACCGTTTTGCGATTCCGCCACCGCAGCGCTACGGTCGGCGTTCTGCGCATGCGCGCTGGTTACCTACATCTCTTGTCTACGCACTGACGCCATTAAAGTCTGATTCTTCATTATATGCATTGGTTACTGAGTGCTTAAGATGCCTCCGACAGTCGTAAGTCCCGCCGATTGTGAAGTACGGGCTGTTATACGATTACTTAGTGTTAAAGGCGTAAAACCGATCGATGTTCATCGTGAGATCTGTGAAGTTTGCGGAGAAAACATTATGAGTGATGGAGTGGTAAGGAAATGGGTGAGAGCGTTTAAAGATGGCCGCACAAATGTGCATGATGAAGAACGGAGTGGGCGTCCTTCGGTCGTTACTGAAGATTTGGTGCAGAAAGTGGACGAAAAGGTGAGAGAAAACAGACGCTTTATAATTTTATCATTGTGCGACTATTTCCCTCAATATTCTCGTAGTTTTTTGTATCACATTGTGACCGAGAACTTGAAGTACCGGAAATTGTGTTCAGGTTGGGTTCCGAAAATGTTGACGGATTTGCACAAAACCCAAAGTTTAGGCAGTGCATTGACTTTCCTTGAGCGTTACCACAACGAAGGTGAAGATTTTTTTAGACCAAATTGTTACTGGTTACGAAACATGGGTGGCCTACGTCACACTAGACTTGAAACAACAATCCATGGAATGGCGACATTCATCATCACCCACAAAAGTGAAGTTTAAGCAAACAATTTCTGCCCGGAAAATCATGTGCAGAGTTTTTTGGGACAGGAAAGGAGTATTGCTAGCGGAGTTTCTGCCTCGTAATGAGACAATCAATGCATCGTCTTATTGTGAGACATTAAACAACCTGAGCTGTGCAATCCAGAACAAAAGACGTGGAAAGTTGAGTAAGGGTATCGTTTTGCTGTATGACAATGCCCTTCCACATGTGGCTAATCGGACCAAAGGTCTCATCAAATCTTTTCAATGGGAAACTCTGGTTCAGCCTCCTTACAGCCCTGATCTGGCGCCCAGCCACTAGCATTTGTTCCTGCACTGGAAGAAACAACTGGGCGGTCGGCGTCTTCAAGACGATAACGAAGTCAAAACAGTTGTGATACAGTGGTTAACACGTCAGGCGGCAGAATTTTATTAGCAGGGTATTCAAAAACTGGTGCCACGTTATGAAAAGTGCCTCAATATTCACGGAAATTATGTAAAAAATTAGATTAAGGTACAGGCTTTTATGTAAAATTAAAATTACTGCGATATCTATGCACCTCTTTTTTTAATTCCAAAACGGTACTGACTTAAAAAACATGCCTCATACATCTATCTAAAAGGTGATCGGCACCTGTTTATGAGTAGTATGACTTTGTAGGTTCGTGAAATCAAAAGTTCAGTTTACAACACCGAAAACTGTTTTTTATTTCCGAAGAAACACACTTTTATCAAACTTTACAGTCAAGAATTACGTCACACACAATACTACTTGCAAGGTCATCGACCACAAACACAGCTGTTCACTCACGCGAGTTGAATTACCGACTGGCTTACTTTGGTGGGCGGGCTGGCTTCCTTTTTTATAGATTACTCACATTCCGGAATGTTCTCGAACAATCTAGTTCTCCAACAAAGAACTAGAACTCCGTCTCCTTCCCCCCTAACCCGCCAACGTTTCGGTGAGCTTTTATCTACACACTGCACTGCCCGTCTCTTTGAACTAGTCGCCCGCGCGGCGTCGATCAAAAATGGCCTCACGACAATAGATACGGTCATATTCAAATCCAGTTTTCTGTAAGTGCTTTTAACGCGCTTCCATACTCAAATGTTTCGCAACTTGCAATTGTGTATTAGAGTTTTTCGAAACCGCTTATGCTGAAGTTTTAGCGAATAAATTATTACTTTTCATAAAAATGGTGAATATTGGAGAGCACAGAAAGCGAAGTGTCCCATTTTCAATCAATAGAAATACAAATTGCTCTTTTTATTTGTTAAAATTAGTTTTACAAAATAAGCAACTACGTCACTAACATAAAATTGAGTTCGCAAAATAAATTTCACGTTCATTTTTGTTTTTTTATTCCTAAAATTGAATTTATTATTTTCAATTTATTATGAGAGAACGAATTATGTGAAGCAGATAATAGATTGTACTTACTAAGAAATGCCTTTAAATGAAGACCTGTGCAAAAACACAACAAAAGGGAGTGAATTTCGTGAGTACACAGAACTGAACACTTAAGATCAATACTCATTCCTATAGCAACGTTTTCCCTAAAAGTTGGCTGTAGTTTTAGTGTTCAACATGCAATTGTTTTAATTTTTACAATGCAGAATTTACAGTAAAATATTATCGATGAAGTTCACTTTAAATAAAAATACACACATGCATTATTCCTGTAATGGTAAACACCTATAAAATTAAAAAGGAAACTCTAATCAGTAAAATTTACATAATAAGTTAAGTGTGTTATATGCTGACAATTTTTGGAACCTTTACAATGGCATACAGTATGTGTTGGAGACATATGAGGTTCCTATGCTCCACTGTTACGAGAAAATATCAGAATATAAAAACTGTATAGTACTTAGTAGAGTACTTACGGAGGGTATAAGCTCCACAATGATAAGATATTTGTATTTGCTCATTAAAAAGTAATCACAATGTTAAAATGTAAGTTATGACCTAAAAGCACAAGAAACGATGTGTTACTTACGTTGGCAGGTTGTTTCAATTGCAAGGAGGTGTTGACTGTGATGCATTTACCTGCTGATCCGTAGAACGATTATCCACTATGGAAAGTCACTACTGATCTTAAAAAGCGTATCTCTAGCATTTAAGTTAGCCTTATTTGAAACCACAGCTGTTATTGGCAATTACTCTAGTGACATTTTTTTCAACTGAACAGCGAATAAGTGTGTTACTATTTTTTACCTTCTCTACCAAGTGGCCATAGTAAATGGAAGGACCACTCTATCTAAAATTTCGATACCAAGATTACATGGGATACATATTTGATATGCTCAATAATACAAGAATTTGTGAATGAGTAGAGGCAGACTGAAAAATTGAATGCTTTAGCCGGGATATGAACCACGGATCTCCCGCTCTCCGTGCGGTGCTCTAACCAACTGAGCTACTATGGCCAACATGCCGACATGACATTAAACTCTCCAACTGACTCCTATGTTTCCCAGTAAACCGCTAGGTGTTCTCATATGCTATGAGACACTTAACTTTTGTGGCGACTTGCATTACTGTAGGTACTTAAGTCGCAGGCTTCATACTTAAACCACTATGATTTTTTAGGTAAGTTGATGGAAAAAATGATTTCTTCCACACTAACCGGGAATCACACGAGTCAGCTGGAAAATTTGATGTCATGTCAGCACGTTGGCCAAGTAGCTCAGTGGTTTAGAGCAACCACATGGAGAGCGGGAGATGCGTGGTTCAAATCCCGGCTGTGTCATTGAATTTCTAGTCTGGCTCTACTTATTCAAACGTGAGCCTACACACGGCTAGTGTGGAAGAAATGATTATTTCCATCAATTTACCTAAAAAACAAAGTGTATGCTTAAACAAATCTACAATTTACGTGTGTAAGATTTTGTCTATGATTTATGGGTTACCACATAAGAAGAGATATAGCTGCAAATAAATAATTCCATATCCTGCTTATATTTATATATAAGAGGGGCTTATGAGTCGAGAATACGTAGGAACATAAAGTGTTGTGGCCATTTTTAAGCGAATTAAATTTTTCGATATGTTGTGAAAAGAGTAGTTCGGAATATGGGGCTTTTATTAAAATACTTTAACTTTATTTTTGGAAGATGTTAAACATAAAATATAACGTTTTTGGCTTCTACTTTTTGGGATTATGCTTTCAAAGACAGGCAGACTGCGTGCCTCACGAGGTTGCAGGCGTTTCTCTAAATGTTCTTCGTTATACACCAAATTATACTCAAAACGTGCATTTGAATTACATTTCAGTATGCAATATTTGGGAGGAATACAGTAGTTACCGTGCTTGCTGTATGTGCTAAATGGGGAAAATAAAAAAAGAAAATGGTCCAGTTTAGGAAAAAACATGAGCGTTATTACAAAGTATTCATTTAAGGTAAAATTTCCTGTAGTTATAGTGGACATAAATATTACAAAGGAAAGTAACGTTCTCATAAGATCTTGGCTCTCGGTATCTGAATGCACAGAAGTGAAGGAAACTTGAAAGAATTAAGGTTAATTTATTTTCCCACTACTTAGATATTACTACATATTGTGACTTTGTGGGTTCGTGAAATTAAAGTCCAATTGCACAAACTCAAAATGTTCTTTATTTCCACAGAATTACAGATGGAACACTTGCCGATTACACAGAATTACGTAGCGCACACAATTACAATTCACCAGTTCGTCTGTCACAGGTCCACTCCGCAGTCGCAATTACGTACAACTACTCCTATGCACGTACACAGTCTTACAGTACGTTCGTTCACTCGGCGCTCCTCACGGCTGCTCGCCAATGACTCAACTGAACTCTCCTCCGGTCCGACGCGTCGCTTATATAGGACCAACTGGCCAATCTAGAAGGTTCCGGGTTAGATGAAATATCCTGGATGTTCCAGAACACAGGGGGATAGGAAAAAGACGGCACAGTGGCCTGCGATCCCTTCAGTTGGTGCTACAAGATAAATGGGTAGTCGTGAGCGAATACTTCTCGGCCCTCACTCAGCCATCAGTTGGTCGTGCCTGGGTGACAATATGATTATCATAACAGAGACTTCCACTAAGAAGATTACCCTCATAATAAATATTATTCAAATTACTGATATAGCCAAAATGTGCTTTAATATTTTCGAGATATTTGAATCACAAATATCTACAATGTCTTGGAAATTTCCAGTGACTTCCTCTTCAAATCTGGTTAACCGTAAGAGGTAGACGAAATATTACAACACAAGAATGTATATCTAGCTAAATCATATCGTCATATTATGTCAAAATTGTTTGAGGCATTAACCACTGCCCAGATATTCCTGATGCTGGTATTAACACTTTTCTGCGAAATAAAAACAAGATTGATTTTCGTTTTCCTTCAGGAGTCATAAGTAATTTCATATAATCTAATTTGTAATGAGGATCATGTCACTGTGTAAATAAAATATTAAAGATAACGTTCAGTTAAATTAGACGATGAACGAAATGAGTGAAATTATGCTTAAAGAAGCATAGAAAAATGAAGAACGTTACCACGAATTCTGCGTGGGCGCTATGGGAGAGAAACAATTGATATGCGGAAAATGTGTGTGAGATGCATAACGATGCGTATATAGAAGAATAATAATGTGCATTTTTTTTTTTTCTCAAGACTACACTATCTACTGAAATTCAATGTTTCACCTTATTGTCTTTCCATTCCGATTCTTCCGCTATGCCGATTCTTCCTCTAATTGCGGGCAATTAGGATTAGTTTCAGATCGGATTAAAAATAAATACGGAAGCATACAGAAAATTGTTGTTCGGAAAATTACCAGTCACATAATCTAGAATATCCAGGCTTCAATATAAGGCAAAACCTGTCATATTTACTTGACAAATAGGGCCTTTGTGAAGGATTTCCCAAATATTGATCCAGTTCGCCCACGCTTAACCTACATATCTGTATATTCTGATGGATGCTTATTTTATTCCGAGTCTTACAGATATATAAAAAACGTCCTCTCTCCTCCGGAAATATTCCGGAAGGACACGTACGCTTGGGTAGTAATGTCATCTCTTTCTTTCCGGATAAAAACACTTCGCTGACAATTTCCACTCTTGAATAATACATTGCCTAGGAGAAGTACTCTGGCCTTTAGGTATTTGTTTCAATTCCTAATATCAAAGGTATAAAACTCAGGAATAGACCGTCAACGGTTCTTATTTTGCCATTGAAGCTTGGGATGTTTGTAACGTCTATTTACTCTAGTAAAGGGTTACCATCGATCACGGTTTATTGTCATATTTCAGTCAATTCAACTCTATGGTTGACTGTCAAGTTATTTTTCTCTGACTGAAAACTCCAATTCCTTAAGAAATAAGCAGAGATCTACAAGGTTAGTTCACTGATATTGATGTACCTGTACAGGGAGATTTATTGGGTACCTCTGTTTCAAAATAGGTGGTGTTCCTAAGTCAAATTGGGCTTAACCTTATGTTATACTTCACCAAAACAAATTTGGTATTGTTTCATATATTAGTCTAGATTTGCCTGGCATTACTTGCTTTATTTTTTGGCTCAAGTGATTCAGTATTCTCAAGTCGCCATTGATGTCTGTTATGGAGAGGAAACGTTGAGTTGCTGTTGCGAGTCTGGCATAGCAGGAGCAAGAGTATGGTCTTCCTGTTGTCAATTGGCTGGAGAGGCTCGTGATTTGCCTTACTCACATCAAGAGGCCGGGTCGGAACTGTGTTATTACTACGCAAAAGGCCTTTCGCGACAGTAATTCCTAAGGCTTCCAGTTCCAGAAAGGTCTACCTCACCCGATAGGTATGCAAGGCCGAGTATGAATAGCGAGTCAGCAGTACATTAAGAGTTGTAAGACGACTATGTTTAGTGCGGCTCCGTCGGGTAGGAGTCGGAGCCGTGGACCTGTTCACGAATCACTCAGTCAATAGATAATGCGAGTACCATGGTGAGGATATATGGTATATAAAAGAGCGCTCAACTACGGCGGTCATCAGCGCCCCTTAAAAAACTAGTCATGGCAAAAGCCAGATATGAAACTTTCTAAAAACTATACAAGTGCAACAAAATCTATTAAAAATACACGTACATAAAAAACATCAAACAAAACGTACTAAAAAGTTCGTTCACTAAATCCTAAACTCTAAACTAGACAAGAATCTAAAAACCTTCTCCACGGGTCTCCACGCACGGCCTACACGTGGGTGGGCCTGTTGACCGTCTCCCTCAACCACGAAGAGGAGCCCACCCGAGGGAGACTGTTGGCTCGGGACCCCGGGTGCGCCAAACCCGTACCTACCGAAGTAGGCCCCTGGGGGGCCATGGTGAGGAGTCAGCAGGCCGGTGTACTCGAGTAAGTAAATAATTTACTTGTTCAGAATCGACGAGTGGCTCCGTCTGTGAGGTGAAACTTATGTGTGTGTCGGAAGAATTTGGGCAGTGCCAAGGATGGGTGCTAAAAAGACAAACTTGTAGACATGTTTTGAAGTGTTGTACATGTGTTAAAAAAGCTGATTTTACGTCAGCGTTGAGTTAAATTTGGAGAAAATAAAGCAGTTTTAGGTGAAATTTTCAAGTTTTGTCACAGTATTCTCAAGATTCATTCTATTGTTATTAATCACTATTCAAATTATAATTTTTTATTTATTTAATAATCAATGCTGGATAACTTTTCCAGAATATAGCTCGAATTATAGATTCATAAAGCATACCTGAGTAACACTAGGCCTACTTAACTTACTATTATACATGACTAATCTTCAATAAACTATTTTAGTATTACATTTGTCTATGTTTACTGAGCTATTTGTTAATATGTTTCACGATAATATTTTACCATTCGTGATACAGGCTAAGGGCACATAAATTTTGATAGTTGTTAATTTAGTATATATTCCTTTAGTGTATTACTGTTTTCCTCTTCATATAACAGTTTTTCCGCAACCACACCAAATTTACTACTTGATATTTTCTACACGGTTCTAAATGAGAAGCGAAATGAGCAACGCCTGTCAGTAGAGACCATTGCTTTGTTCCACGTGCTCACATCACAACTATTGCAGGTAGCATCACTCAGGAGGAAGGCTTGAAGCGAGGAAATGCAGGAGGTCATTGCGTTTCAGAGAGCATTTCATCGCGATACTGTCAACACTCTTACTCCGGTGTGGACAACCATTTGGAGACAGTGGCAACAACGCCGTTCAGTGCCGAGAACAATGCGCAATTTCCGCGCCATCCATCTGCACATCCACACACCATGAAAGCACATTTGAATTATTATATGGTATATGATATGATTTACTGAGTCTAAAACAAATACATCTTGGGTTAACGCTGAGCTGGACCCGGCCCCTTTGCTAACCGGGTGGCCATTCAATATAATTACATACTTTACACATTGCTTACTCATTGCTTGCTTTTCCATTCCGTGCTAGTTTTTCGTATTTGCTAAATTTTTATCTATCACTTCATTCAGCTTCATATTCCTATTACTTGAAAGATTATAAGAAAATTTAGGGATGGAAACTGAAGGTAAAGGAAAGCTTCACATTTAAGTATTTGTCTACGTGAAAAAACCATATCCTGAGCCCAGATTGAAATCAGATCGGACCTCTCAATGCGAAACACTTACCACAACGCTACCTCACTCGATTAACAATGGTGATAGAGTGAGATAATTAGGGAAACGTTGTGTGTGCCATCATTTATATACATATTTTTTAATCTGGTGACACATTCGGAAAATTTCAGGCGTTTAAACATTTGACACTTCCTGTACTTACTTCATAAATAATCTGTTGCATAGATGATGGTCATAAGTTTACAATTTACATATGAAAACTCCGCTACAGGCTACGATTTTCAAAAGATAATTTTGTAATATGATGTGGGAACTGTAATAATTTTCCCACATGTGTATCAGTACTTCAATCAATGTATTTCGGCTATTTTGCTTACTGTCTAGGACCCATCAGAATTAATATTGTCAGTTCATTGGGAATTTGGGGAGGATTAGAACAAATACATAAAAAGGTGTACCTGCATGTCTTGGAGAAACTGTGCAAAAGCCTCTCTTTTCCAGGGACTATGGAACACAGTGCTTACAAGAACAGCAAGAGGGAAGGCTAAGGTTTGGAGGACCATAAAATTGGAGACATATTATCAATAAATAAACAACAAATATGTCGCTTTGGTCAACCTCTTTTGAGAGATCAGTCTGACATTTTTGGAAATTGAGATGCATATGTACGATGAAGCTGTTGAGATTGCAGCTACGTCCTAGCGCTTTCTGACAGTAGTGGTGACTTTCCAGCCACTCGAGGTGATGGTATCATTGGTATATCTTCCTGGATATGTTGGACATTTGAAGTATTGGTATAAATTCATTTGTCTCTCCAAGAAATTCGGTATACCATAATTTATAAAACAGACCCTTTCACTTCCAGCTATAACGACATTAACGCTACGATATGTATCACAAAACAGAGAGAACAGATTTTTAGTTTATCTACAACCAAGCTTTAGCATCAATTAAAATGTATAGGTATCCAGCCGAAATTTTTGTATCGATGGTCACTGGAGGCATAAAGATTACCAGAAGAAATAGGTAAAGATCTCGTTGGTGGGGATAGGTGTGTGTGAACTGCATAACTTAAAACACAGAGCCGGTTAAAAACTTAGAGGGAAGTTCTTCCAAGGGTACAATAAGGGGATTTTGAAAAGGACATCCCCTTATCGCAAACCATTACTTCCTAAAAACTGGCTTTCAAGAATGTTTGTAAATGTCCCATATATGTAAGATACTTTAATAACAAATGAAAAGCATATCTTGAATTTAGCTTCACTTGTCATCTTACAATAATCGACCCTGAAGTCCTTTTACTAATTGATGAACAGTAAGATGGCCAAATTCTTGCAGTCTAAAGATTTGTATCTTGATTTCTTTCGTAGAGGTAACTACTTCTAATTTATTACCTGTTTGAAATGTGTAAATTATTGGAATTTCCTAATATTTGAAGCTTTTCCTGAATAGAAAGTTGATAGTTGTTTCTTCTTTTCTCTCTCTGTTTCCTGTAGCTCCATTTTCCTTTGGTCAGATAAAAAGAACGAATTAAAAGGTTACCACAGAGTGACCAGGTGTTAAAAATTGGTCTATTCTAAGCCCACTATATCCCACTATATCCACAAGGAAAGATGTAATAAAACACTTTCTCAGATTTATTTCGCACATTAGGTATAAGGGGCGTTCAAAAAGAAATGAGCCAGAGTCTGGTATGCGCACACCGGTGACAGGATGATAATATCGTGGCGTGTGTAAGTGTTGTTTCGACCAGAGCGTGGAAGTTCGCTAGAGGGCACACGTACACGTTACGTGGCTATACAAGGCTAGTAGCAGTATGCATTAATCGACCAACGCTGCCAGTCGCATGAAACAGTAAAATGGAGGTGTCAAAACAGAGCGTTTTCTGACAGTGGAAGGAGGAGGGGGAACGGATATCCATGGAAAAATGTCAAAAGTGTACGGCAAACCCTGCATGTCCGTTGCAAGTTTCAAGGATTGGCACAAGCGCTTCAGGGGAGGCTGGGTGTCGTTAGCCGATGATGCAGGGTCTGGAGCAAAACACGGCATTATTGATGGCATTGTCCAACTGGTTGAAGCACTCATTAACCAGGACCGCCAAGTGACAGTGAAAGTCATAGTCGCCCAGGTCAGATTGAGCGTCGGAAGTGTTCACACAATCACCACTGCTCTTGCGCAAAGTGTGTGCCTAATGAGTGCCCCAGAGTCTTAAACCACACCAGGAAGCATGTCGAATAGCCCACTGTCTGAGTCATCTGCAGCGCTATGCTAGGAAAAGGAATGAGCTCCTGGCATGAGTGGTGGCTGTAGATGAATCATAGTGTCATCACTTTGAACGAAACTTAAAACGACAAAGTCTCCAGTGGAAGCATCCAGAGTCACCACCATCAGAAAAAGCCAAGATCACCACACAAGTGCAAAAAGTTTATGCTGACGTTCTTCTTTGACCAAGATGGCCCCCTTCGGATACATTTCTTGGAGCATGGGACAACGTGAATGTCCAGCGTTACTCGCAGTCCTTGACCCACCTTCGCCAAGCGATCAAATCAGGACGACCAGACAATCTCACCCGTGGGGCCCTTCGACAGTACAAAGCTTCATATGGACAACAGTCACGGTAAACCTGCAGAAATTCAAATGAGAGGTTCTCGGCCAAACTACCTACAGTCCTGACCTCTCTCCATGCGTTTACGGCATTTTTTCCGCATAAAAATACTCTGAGGGGCAAATGATTCACCTCGGACGATGACATCCAGCTGTACGTGCGGAACTGGCTCACAGCACAGCCCCGAGACCTTTATGAGACAGCCATTCACCACCTTGTGTCACAGAGGGAAAAGTGTCTCAATAGCGAGGGCCAATACTTCTAACATACAGGTACTTGGTTTTTGTAATTATGTCTCCGGCTGGTTTCTTTTTGAACGCACCTTATACAAGACTAGGCTCTTAAAAATACTTTGTTGCATAAAATTCATAGAGAATCTTATGTAAATTTCAAATCCATCGCTTAAGGGCATTACAGAATATTTTACGTGCTGCACTCTGTAAAAGTTATGTAATTCAAAATTTATCATGACTAACAAGAAGTGAAATACTTGACCGTTATAATAGGAGGCTATGTAAATATGAGATTTCCTACACGCACCACGTCCTTTTTATCATATCAGCACCCTTCTCTGCGATCATGATAGTTGGTGCGTTTGTATTTCCGCTGACTATATAGGGCATAATTGAAGCGTCGATCACCCTCAGGTGTTTGACGCCGTGGACTCTTAGCTCTGGATCAACCACAGCACTAGGATCACTCTGAGGTCCCATCTTGCATGTACCTACTGGATGATATATCGTAACGGTTTGTTTTCTGACTACGCATGCGTTGTATTCGTCTGAAAATAATACGTGGTTTTCACAACCAGGTACGTGAACTTTATTTAAAGTAAGTCCTGCTTCCTTACACACTGTGGTGTTGACCAAATCTTGAAATATTTTACAACCTTTTACCAAAATTCTGACGTCCTCTTCTGCAGAAAGCAGATTAGCTTCTATCTTAGGTCTGTCTCGATAATCAGGACTAGTTAATGAGACATTACCACGACTTATTGGTCGTAAAATGTAAGGTGTCATAGCAATGCTATTGTAATAACAAACTGGATTTGTCACTTTACTTGCACATTTCTTCAAGAGGTTTATGCCAGGGAATGTATAGATGTCGGGATAATCTGCAGAGGCACTGTCGGAACCTGAATATGCATAAGCTGTTATTTGTGTTGCCCCAGGAGCTGACCATGCGCTCTTCTGAGGTGCTTGTATGTACATATTTTGGTCACTGAGTATCTGTTTCCAATTTGGTAGAGTCGACTTACCTCTTGCAGTATTAAAAACAACACATACTCCCCCCGTATGGTCCTGAAGATTTTGACCAACTCCAGGTAAATCGTGCATAACTTGAATACCAACGGACTTCAGCATACCTTCAGGACCAATACCGGAGAGCATGAGAAGGGAAGGAGAGTTAATGCTTCCTGCAGAAATAATAACCTCCTTTTTCGCAAATATTCTGGTGGTAATTGTTTTACCCTGCTCCCAAACGAACTCCACACCAGAAGCAGTTTTGCTTTGGGGATCTATAATGATCTTGGTGACCCGTGCGTTAGTCAATACCATGAGGTTAGGACGAGAGCTTCTTATTGGCTCCAAGAAGGCCTTGTTGGTACTCCTGCGAACGCCATTCTTTTGTGTGGCTTGCAACATCCCTACTCCTTGAACCATCTTAGCATTAATATCTATCTCTGGGTATCCTAGTTCTTTGAACGCTTCTAGTAACTTCTGTACGTATGGATCCTGGTAAGGATACCTTCCGACATCAAGATATCCTCCTTGGTTATGATATTCTGTATCATTCGCTATATCGGAATCCAAATTGTTCTCTGACTTCTTGAAATAGGGCAGGACTTCATCATAGCTCCAACCATAGTTACCTATAATGTGAAAACAAAAGACAGTGATTTGTGCCACTAATTTATCTTTAGGTTTAGATTAACTAGTGGTTAATAAACTCCTCATACGTTATTTTAACAGATATTAACGCTTTACAATTTATAAGAGTTAAGCAGTTACAGTCAAGTAATAGCTAAGACATGTGATTCATTTGGAATAATAAATGCAACATATCGATTAGGTTGTCTCCTAAGTAACGTCGTTCTTTTATATTGAATTTAGGAAATCTTTTTCGTCTTCTTTGGTTTGGCAAATATATTTACAGGTTGCCATGGCTGGTGTTGCGTGCATTGCAATGTTTTTTAAGATACGTCCTCCAACGTCAAGTCATATGGGATGGTGAATGAAATGGGTGATATGATGCTTAAATGAGCACAGGGTCCACAGAGCTTAGAGTTACTCGACATTCGTCTTTTAGGATAAGGGAAACCCCGGAAAAAGCCTTATCCAGGTAACGCACCCTGACCGAGATTCGAACTCGAGACCTCTTGAACGTGAGGCCGACATGCTACCATCTACGATACCGAGGCGGGCACTGCGATGATGTATCAGCCTTCGGTTGTAAATAAACAATCAAAAAATGGAGATAACAAAGTTTGAACTTAGAGCCCTTCTTAAGGACTACTGGAAACAGGATTATTAGGCCGCTGTCGCAGCTCGAAAAATATGCGATGTGGAAGGAAGGGTTGTTCTTAGGGAGTGTTTGGCAAAATGATGTTTCCAACGTTTCAACAATGGAGACAAAAGCATTAAAGATTTATCACATTCTGGAGGAATTAAAGTATGGAATATTGAGGATTCATGCCAAATTATGCGAGAAAATCCGCATACGGTACCCAACAATCTTTCAGAAGAACTTGACGCATAAAACTATACCTTACATCGCCACATAAAGATGCCTGGAAAATCATACAGACACTGCAGATGAACAGACACCTCAATAGGCTGAACATAGGATAGAAGTCTGTCTTCAATTTATCCATAAGACAATGGATAATAGATTTGTCAGGAGAATTGTCACTTTTGATGAAAAGTAAGTATATTGCCAAAACTCTGATGCATTGCAACAGAGACTTGATCTCCGCCAACCTTCGAAGGTCATTGTTAAGAAAAAACAGATCGCTACCAATGTAATGTTGTGTGTGTCGTGGAATTTTGAAGATGTGATTCACAGCGAGTTTGCTCCAAATTGTTGGAGGATTGATGTAGACCTTTGTTCTCAACAACTATAACGACTTCATAAATTTTAAAACGGTGATACCCAGCAATAGTTAATCGAAATAGTTTTATTGCAACAGGACAGTGCAATACCTCACAGTGCACGAACAACCATTTGAAAAATGCAGCAATTGGAAGGAACTGAACTGCTACTACACTGAGTATACAACCCTGATCTAGCAGCAAGGGATTATCATCTTTTTCGATCCATGGCCCATTTTCTACGTGAAAGACATTTTACAACCTTGAAGCAAGGTGCCAAAGTGTGTGTCACCGAATTCTTCAAGAATGATGGCTCAAGACCATAGAATCTAATATATGAGTTATCCTAAAGGGTAACTATCATTATCCTAATGTTTGAACCTGTTAGAAGTAAATATAATTAATTACCAAGTTCTGCCCAATGGCCGTAGTCTTTCCTGTGACCTCTGTTGTATATCAAGGCGTTTATGACGCTACTGCCACCTAGAACCTTGCCAGCGGACCATATTAGCGGCTTGCCCCCGTTGTACTGAGCTTGAGGCTGTGTTTGGTGGAACCAATCAAGTCGTGTGCCAAAAGTATTCAGAAAAAGACCTGGGATGTCTGCTTCTCTAGGCTCCTCGCCACCAGCTTCTAGCAGCAACACAGACCAGTTAGGATTCTCGGAAAGTCTGTGGTGAATGTCAAAAAAGTTAACTATAATCATAGTTTTCTGTTACGCTTTTCCAAAGTAAACAAATTGAAGTATAACAAACCACCCAAATAGGCAGTCATTGAACTGCGACTCTAATTACTTATCAATATAGAAGCGAGTGAATTTAAGGTTTTAAGTGCTTAAACTAAAATTGGATTTCTGAGCTTGTTAGGATTTTACACCCGAAAAATTACGGAGCAACAATACGAGTAGCACATTGATAGTACTGTCTTTTAGAAACACATAAAATAGCATTTAGGAATCAATTGACTGGAATTATAGGAACGAAGGTAGTAAGGGGACGTTTGGAGAAGGGTTACTACATCAACTACCAACGGGGATCAATCGGTGAAAATTGAACCAAAATGATGAAGAATTATTTTTTGTCACTCTATCTCTAAATATTGTGACATTCTGTTCAATGTTTAATTTAACACACTTGCTTTTTGATGAATCTTAAGTATACATAAACTGGATTGACCAATTCCAATAGTCAAGTAACAGCAGTGTCCACAGATAATGCTTGAACAAGCAATTAACTCTTGCTATACAGTATTTTTTGTAATAAGGTGCTAGGGGTGAGGTTTAAATGCATACAATACAATGCTGGTATTGGGGAGTTTATGCAGGGCAAAAGAACATTGTCAAAATGTTATTCCACTGCTTCCAGCAACATTTTGAGTATTTCATATTTTTTACTTTATACCTTACTCTATCTCCACCACCATTTTTTTCTTTGCATTTTGGATCAATTGTACTAAATGTGAAAACACCTTATGTTCTTTGTGTACGCCCACCTGTTTCTAAAATTTTTTGGAACTGAGAGAGAATAAAATAAAATACATCCTGCTCGTTGAGTCTATATACCAGAGCGTACCAATCCCTTATTGGCTGAAGTAGAGTTCGCACTCCTCCAATTCCATTCAAGAGGGAGCGATACATATGGAACTTGGACAATCAGAGTTGGCTCGGTTTTACTGCTATGAGCATTTTATTTGTAATACCAAAGTAATTATACAATGGGCTGTACCAAATCCACCATGGAAGATGTGGAGTTTAACTTATTCCGAAACACGCAGCTCAGACTTTCGGCTCGAAGTACTTCTAGAAACGTCTGAAGTACGAGGATATCCTGGAGCTGTGCAGCGTTTTCACCAGAACAGCTGATGGATTCTCAATGTCCCCGTTTCCCTATAGGAACTTCAGGGCAGAGCTAAAAAGGTACACCATTATGCAGTAGGGGTAAGGAGCTCTGCACTTCAGGTGCTGGTAGAATAGTACCACTACAAAGAAATATAAATCGCGCCTTCAAGTGGCTTATGCTTAACAGAGCTTTGAATTTGCCAGACTTTTCCAATTTTAATGCAGCATCAAGTATTTTACTGCATAACTAAGACAGTACATACCTGTTTGCAAGAACACATCCTGCTGATCCAGCTCCAACAATGATAAAGTCGATGCTTTGACCTTCTTTGACCAAAGTTGGAGATGCGATATCCTGTGACGATTGGTAGTTTACCATAGTGGTGAACGTATTCACAAGAAGTGTGATCGCAGCAGCTGATGGACAATTACTATTGTTTGTCTCCATTTGTTGATATTGTACTTAAAAATGTACTTAGAATATTATGCTCAGTGCCAGGACAATGTCACAGCCTAAGTGAAAAATATATCCAGTTATTATACTGTTCATTGCTTCATTTTCTTATGAAACGATAATGCAGTCAATGCAATTAGATTTATTTGTTAATAAATGAATACTAACGCCATTAGTAAAGACAATTTGTATATATTGCATAGTATTTTTAATTTATCCAGCATATATAGAAAACGAGGGAATTATTGTCTTCTGACAAAAACTGGTTGTGAAGAATTGACGGCAAAATATATATTTTCAGAATCACTGGGACAAGAAAAGGAAGCATCTTTAGAAAATGAAACCGCTGTGTGTATGTAAACAGCATAACTAAAAACTAAAAGCCTGTTAATAACAAAGTTCATAGTCTTTTGAAAATACGGGTGATCTTTTACGAAACTTTTACCTTTTAAAAAGGGCTTCAGGTTGAAACACCACATGTGTTGAACTTTATGACGTTCCACGTTCTTCGTTCCGATTGATATTTTCACAACTCCCACACTATAAAATCTTGCTGCATAAACAATGTAACTCTCACTAAAGTATACGATTTATATCAAACACTTTTTGAGGAGTGATTTTGGATATGGTACTGCCATCTTTTGTTACTGATTTGAGCTTTGAAATATGTACTCATACGTTTCTCCAATATGAAGCTGGCATTTGTTTTTCTTGTTTCTTTAATGCACTGAGCATACAAAAATAATGGAACTCCAAATACAATCAGCTAGGAAACAAGTGTGCTTAAAAATTGGTTATTCCATAAATTTACTGTATTCCCATATTTCTCTTGTAGTTCGAAGCAAGTATGCAAAACTTCATTCCTGCAAATGTTTATCCAATCTAGATTAACATTAGTTTATAGGACAATAGCCGTTTTAAGGGCATTTCACACTATAATGCGGAAAGAGGTAATATAAGACAAGATATTAGGTTTTCAAAATTTTTGTAAACCTGAATTACTGGGTCCTGTGTTTTACATGCATACCTTGTTTACTTTGGCGACAGAGGGAAACCACGAAAATCTCCGGTCCATTTCGTAGGTATACAGGATCAAAATCCGGATGTAAAGAAAGTGGGCCACATATATCACCACTTGGACCGTTTCACTTGCTATTCATCTGTGGAGTGGGCCACCGTCGTCCCTCCGTCACTTAAAAAATTAGTATTTGCATGTTGACCTTGCTTAAAAATTTTTACATAAGCACTCGCATAACTTTCTTGTTCAAAACGTACTTAAAACATTTCTCTTCCGTTAAACTCATACTAATCCAGATAGACATTTGTGACAACAGTTTTGTCACTTTAGTTCCGTTGTTATTTAACATTTTATGCACGTTATTGGGAAATTAAAGGATGAAATACCTTTAGGAACAAAAGTAACCCATTAAATATGCTACTCCTTGTGGACGATGTGATGTTAATATAAGATAGAGAGGATAAGCTGCAAATAAGTATGTAAAAGTAACAAAAATTGATCCAAGTAATGGTTTAAGTATATAATTAAAAAATTAAAAAAACTCATTGGAATTTATAGCAAAACAGAAAGTTGGAAGAGAACGTTAAACAATACAGTGTGACAAGTGAGAGAATTCCAGTAATGTAACTTTTAAAGCAACAAATGTAGAAATAAGTATTTAAGTGGGTAAATTTCAATGTATTTGCGGAATATTACTCATAAATTGGAAAGAGAACCCCAAAATATATAAATATAAAATGATACATTGCAATGGCTCTTCTTACTCTACTATATGGATCGGATGCTATTAAAACAAAAGCCTGGAGCCAAATACAGGTGCCACAAATGAAACACCTTCGAGTAGTAGAAAGATTTAGAAGACAAAATCATATTAGAAATGAAGAAATAGAGAAAGAATTACATATATTTTCGTTAAAAGAAAGTATACAAATAAATAGAGAGAACTGGTAAAGCCATTTCCAAAGAATGGATTTCTCTCGCATTCCATTGCAGTCATACAGATATAAACCTTCTGGTTTAAAACAACAGAAAAACCAATAAAAATTTGGGAAGAAATATAAGGCCAGAATAGGACAATCCTCCCAAGCCATGAAGAGTTGAGGATCATGATGACGATGATGGGAAGAGGAGAATACGGATGACTTCAAGAGATAGTTCAATTATTTAAGAACCGGTTTTAATATTTCATTCTATTTCTGTGTACAGGACATAAGAAAAACAAATGCCGCCTTTCTACTGGAGCAGTCTATAAGTTTTGGAAAATTCAAACAAATTACAGGGTGTGGGTATTTCTAAAATTGTTCACTGCACAAAATATGGATTGGATATAAACGTTTCTATAATCTGCACTATTTTTAGAGTAAAATTTTGCCTATTTCTGTTTTTTTCGTAAGTTATCTACAACAAAGAGGACCCCTGTGGTCATTCACAAAGTACAAATTTTATTTGGTACAAAGATATTTTAAACATATGCAATTTTAATCACAATCATTAGACAATTTTGAGAGAAACGAAATATTCCAAACGTTTTTCAAATAAAGAATATTCTGGATGAGATCTGTTCTTGAAAATATTTGTAGTATATACTTTTAAGATGCTGAGGTTCAACTCCCCACATTCCATTTTCCTATATATTGTGACTTTGTGGGTTCGTCGAATTAAAAGGCCGAGTTGCAGAAATTAAAAACCTCCATTATTTTCGTAGAAATACCATTATAGATTACAGTAGCATTACGTTACATACACCATCAGTCTACCAAGGTCGATGACAATAACAAACAGTGTCAGCAGATTACATCCTTAACTCTCGTTACAACAACACAGCTGGCTATGTCTCATTTCACAACACTATTTCACAACTCCCTCTTTGCGAGCCGTCACGTCCTTAAATACCTCACTGATAATTTCGAGATATTTCTGGACCTAACAGGAATCGAATGTTCTATCACCTTCCAGAAGCGTAGCCCTATCGGTGCCGGCAGGGCTTTTATCTCGCGCTATCATTATTCCTTCTGGCATACTCCTTATCTCCAGGCTTTTTGTGTACACAAGCCGCGCTATCACGATCGGTTTGCGACAATATGTTGTTCAAGTTTCAGAAAACGGTTCTTTTGTTTTGTTTAAAGGGAGCCTCAAAACATGTATCTTTGGCGAGAGTTCGGTGTCGAATTATTGGGTAGATACACAGCTCCCCATACCTAGTTATAATCTGAAAGAGAATGACAGCTTTCAAATTAAAATGTGTAAATGTTTCAAAATTAAAACCAGCAGCAAAGAACAACTGTATATTCCCCAAAAAGTGTTTGGCACTGAATCTTTGCTGAACTATCCAAGGAATTTTTCAGAAAATTCAGCAGTCACCCACCATGCTTATATCCAAATATTATTGTTTTAATACAATAATTAAGTGGTGTAACTTTTCGCGTGTATGTATAGATAATTTATAATAACGCGTGGTTTAGATAGAGTAAAGAAGTTAAAGTATTAAAGAGTTTGGCTTACCTTACTTTGTCTCAAGAATAAAGTTTAAGTACTAACGGGTTATATTGCCTATGCAGACCTCGTTTTCAGTTTATAATTTACTTGTTAAAAACATGTTATCAGAAGTTTAGCTTTGACACGATAGCCGACTTAGTTCAGACAATTTCATGTGTACGTGCTAGTTTAAGACAGCATAATTATAGTTGATGTGCCATCTGACACCCATCAACACAACAGTTGATACACTTACAACGTTGTACTTTGTTTTGTACATGACATAAGCAAATTATATGCCTCATATTTTGTACGTAGGAGACAAGAAATGAAATTACGGCTTAAGGGACGTTACGATTAGGCTGGCGTCAAAGTGCTTACCTTTGAACCATGCTACAAATGGGAGAATTGACTAAACACTTTGAAAGCAAGGTTTTTCTACGAAACATGGCTTACACTGTACTCAAGCTCTGTATTTCTTCCTTCTTGGATACCAAAGCCACCTGCTGTTTTTGTACAGTCTGAAAAGGTTGGAAGTTTACATTGGAATAGTATCAATAAAGTTGTTTCGAAACGACACTGAAACAATGTAACCGTTTTGTAGTTTATAACTTAACTATAACTCACTCACTGCAGGCTGGCAGGCTGTTTGGAACAGCCCGAAGGGTGGTCAAATCGTGTACCTGCTCTGGAAAGAGCTTAACTACGTAGTGATGGGATGTGGATGTTGCAGGATGATGGGTGAAATTTAAGTGGATGTAGAGAACGGAGGTAGCTTGTTGCTCCTCTAAGAATGATGAACTGGGTGCTACAGTCAACGTGCACAGCTGGGGGAAAAGTTAATGAACTTGGAAGAAGATAGGTAGAATTTTGAATTATCTATACTAATATTTGATGGCTGTAATTTAGTTTAGGCAGGAAAGGGGATCATATGCTTATCGATAATGACCGCAAGACATGCGGGGTAACCAGTGTCGCTTTATGCAGCACTCACGAGGTGCATACTCCCCAAGGGATCTGGCTGGGACGCTCTGATGATGAGACAAACTCTCGAAAATTTTGGTAGCCCTGCGCCTAATTTCATCCTCCACATAGCGGAGGGATGAAGCCTCGTGAAGTAATTTCACAGGGAACCTTGTGCATACAGCATAAATAATTCCAAGACATTTATTCTGTGCACGTTGGAGCAGTACCAGGTTTGAGCCTGCGGCCATATCCCAGACTTCGCTCGCATAGACCATGACAGGGAGGACCAGAGCAATAAAGAGGCGCAACTTTGGGGAAACAGACAACGCAGACCTAAGAAAAGGGAATAGCGATGCCGCGGCACCGCACGACCGATGCGCTTACTCCCGGATGTGTTCCCGTAAAGTTAGGCCCTTGTCCAGCTTGACTCCCAAGTATTTGATGGAGTTATCCCAACTAATCCCTTGCCCAAAGAGGGTGAATGTGGGGAAATTGGCGGGAAAGCGGCGCTTGGTGAATAGAATCGCTTGGCTTTTCTCCGTGTTAATGGACAACAGCCAAATTGTGCACCAATCCTGGAGGAGGTTGAGATAACTTGGAATGGGGTTGAAGGTTCTGCGAGGTTGTCTGTTTGTAGAATATAACAGCACGTCGTCCGCATAGTGCGCTATGTTGACGTGTTGTTCAGTGGGAAGGTGAGCCACGTAGACGCTAAAGAGCGTCGGAGATAACACAAAACCTTCGGGGACTCCGCTGCGGATAGAGCTTCGTGTACATGTTTTTCCTGCCACTATGAATGTAAAGAATCTATGTTTTAGAAAAGAATATAGAAGATGTATGAGGTGTGTGGGTAGCTCCAGTTGGATGCATTTGTATAGGAGACCCGCGTGCCAGGTCGTTGAGAAGGCCTTTTCCACGCCCAGAGAGACCGCTGAGGTCAATGCCCTGTCCTGAAAACCCAGGGCTGTAGCATCCACCACACGCAGTAACTGCTGTGACGTACAGCGCCCAGGACGAAAGGCAAACTGGTGAGGAGGGATGGCTTGAATGTCTCCCAGCAGGGGGGACAAGTGGGCTAAGAAGAGTCTCTCGAAGTTTTTCGACAGAACAGAAAGGAGGCTGATGGAGCGGTAGCTGGCAGGATCAACCGGGTCTCTCCCTGGCTTCAAAATGCATATCACCCGAGCCTCTTTCCAGCTACGCGGAAAGTGACACAGAGCGAGACACATATTGAAGACTCGCGTGAGAAATAACATGGACCTGAATGGAAGGTGACGGAGCGCCCAGGACGAAAGGCAAACTGGTGAGGAGGGATGGCTTGAATGTCTCCCAGCAGGGGGGACAAGTGGGCTAAGAAGAGTCTCTCGAAGTTTTTCGACAGAACAGAAAGGAGGCTGATGGAGCGGTAGCTGGCAGGATCAACCGGGTCTCTCCCTGGCTTCAAAATGCATATCACCCGAGCCTCTTTCCAGCTACGCGGAAAGTGACACAGAGCGAGACACATATTGAAGACTCGCGTGAGAAATAACATGGACCTGAATGGAAGGTGACGGAGCATGATTGACGTTATGCCATCAGGTCCCACCGCCCTTTTTGAGTTGAGACGCCGGAGTACACCCTGGAGCTTACTGGGTCTTATAACAGTGAGTCTGTCCGCCTCAGCTGGGAGTCGCCGAAAGTATCGACGAACCTCCTGCCTAACAGGGTCAGAGAAGGCAGGGTACTCGGAGTCTTCTTTAGGCCTCATGGTCCTCTCAAGGTAGTCGGCGAAAACCGTAGCTTTGGGCTGTGGTTCGTAGGTTAGGACTTGGCTGCCCCGGAGAGGGGAATTTGGTGTCCCTTGGCGGTTTCGAAGACGTTTAATTACCCCAAGCAAAATGCAGTTAAAGAAACTATTATTCTATTTGTTGATCTAGTGTGAGATCATGTCCGAGGTAATTATTTTCTGTTAACTTTGGAAATCAAAACAGCATTAAAATACAAGCGTTTCGTGTGGTTTGCGCTCTGTCGCATGCCGGAATGGAGGGGTACGAGTCACATGATTCTTGGATAGCGAGAAGGGGAGGTCTCCTCGCGCATGCGCAAACCGACTGTATTTTGTTTGCCGTCTACCTGTAGTCCAAATTTCGTTGTGGCAGCTTCGAAATTCGCTTAAGTATAATTTTATGACGCATTAAATATTACATTATTTTGTGATTAGGCAGTGAGGAAACCACTGATGTGCGAACTCAAAAGCTGTTATTGGGACGCACCAGCCACGAAAACTAAAGCACTGCTCCTTGCTCTTTATTAGTGATCCTAGCTTATTCTTTTGGCCTTTGGTAAAATCCCATACGGCAATCAAAGGGAAAAATAAGAAAAATAATGAAAGGAAAATTAAGAGGATGGGAGGAGACTAGATCTGTAGATCACTTTCTTTAAGAAATTGCAGAAGAGCTTGGTGTACAGGTTTGTGGCATAATTGTAATATGGTGTTGAGGCTAGCGGGAAAAGGAACAGACTGTTGAAGTAGGCGGTGGAGGAAGGAAGAACGGTGGGCTCGGTAGCGAGAGCAACTGAACCGGGGATGATTGAGGTCAGCGGTTTCACCTGGGTCATCAGGACATACAGGGGAATCGATGAGACGTAGTCGATGTAGATGCGAGGTGAGATGTCGACGTGCAATCTTGAAGCTATAGAACCAAGGAGTCGTGGATAGATGCGTCTAAACGGTGGCGAAGTTTTTACCTTTAATGGACTGCGAACAAATCCATTCATCATTCCAGCGGCAATAGGCGTCACGCTGAAGGACCGGGAAGAAATCCGTGTAGGGCAGTTGGATGCCTTGAAAGGTGCCTTGGGTGAGTCCCTCTTTTGCCAGGCGATCGGCGACTTCATTGTATCGAATTCCGACATGCCCTGTGGTCCAAAGTAAGTGAATTTGATGTCCATCTATGGTAGCGATGTTCACCAACGTCAGTATCTTGTAAAGATAACAGTGCATATCTCTCGTCCAGAGGGGAGATGAGAGTCTCTGTAGCACTCTCAGCGCATCGGTTAAGACCAGCAGTTTTGGGGAAGCCCTGAGAAATCCCATACTACAAAGCGTCATGAATGACCAGAGCCTCCGCAGTGTAGTTGGAAGCCTCCATAGGTAGGCGGTATCGAGCCAGGGCATTAGTAGAAGGACCAACGTATGCATAACTTCCTCCATCAGCAGATTTAGAACCGTCGGTGTCGATCGTGGTGAAATCTGGCCATGTGACCTGCAAGAAATGAGAGAGGGCGACGTTCACGTCAGGGCTCCGGATGATGTAATCAGAAAGATGATGCACTGAAATATTCAGGAAGTGTAAGTCATATGGATATTGAAACCCCGGAAGAGAGGGACTTTCCAAAATTAAGGGAAAAGCATGGTATAGATCCCGGAAACCCAATAAGAATAAGGGCAATCGTCGTTCAGCAGGAAAATCCGCATTATGATAATTAGCAGCGAGATACTGCAACGTCCGCAATACTGGGTGGTCGTCCACGGAGAAAACTCGCAATAGAAAGCGCTGGCTTAAGAGGTGTGGACGGATCTACAATGGTTGTTCTGAGGCCTCAACCAAAAGTGCATTCGTCGATGTAGAAAGCATAGCACCCAGACAAAATCGAAGAGCACGGTACTGAGCGATATCCAATGTGGAAGACCGATGTGGAAGCAGAGCCAAGGAAGATCCAGCCATAGTCCAGCACCGACCGAATTAGGGAACGATGTAGCATAAGTAATACGGAAGGACCATAGCTTCGCTTTCAAGTAATGGGGCAGGGGCAATTACTTGTGAGAAGGTCGATAATGACTGGGGCACTTCAAGATTGATCATTTTCCTATAATCTTAATTGTACAGTACTTTCAACCAGTTACTGCAAAATCAACGGCTTCCTTTTCCATTACAAATGCTTCATTTAGTATTATTAATCACAGTGAAATAAACTGCTTGTCTCATTGCATAAGGCATTTAGATTTGGTTAACTTTATCTAAACTTCTTTGATATTATTCTCTGCCTTTTTATCTTTAACGTTTCTATCCCCAATCTCACTAACATTAACCTCCCTCTAAAATATTTAAGTTGCATATGTCCAGAAGTTTATTTGACGTCATCGACTCGTATAACGGAATGATGGAACATGTTAAACACCCATAAACAAATAACTAAAGAATAGCTTCTTTATTGCGGTTTCATAAGGCAAAGAAATTCTTAATACTAGGAAACTACAGTGGAGTATGTCGGTATGTTTACAAACAGCTACAGCACGCGACACGGTGTGTCAGCTACCTGCGAACTTCGGTAGTGTGAGGCACGTGGCGTTGTTTCCGTAACTGCCTAATCCACACTCATTCTGGAGCGTTTCCGGTAAAAACTATGTATATATGTCACATAGAAGCTGAGCAACTACTTCTATATATTCGTCCGGTGTCATTTCGAAGCACTCTGTATATGAAAATGAAACTGGGAACGTCCAGATAACAGTTTAGCATTTATCTGGTCACCCGATTCGGAGGTGCTCACGGCGACTATATCAAGCTGCCAGAGGATTGTTGAAGAGCTCCCTTCCAACGGGAACAAGGAAAAGCCACTATTAGACATTGGTGGTTTAGGTGGTAACACTTTAGTAGAGCTGAAAAAAGCTTCCAATACGCAAGTACCTACGCCATCTGCCTACCGTCAAATGACACAGCCGCGGAGTCGTTCTGTAAGTAGAGAGAGATGAAATGGGAGGAAAATAGAGGTAGGGGAACCTTGGTAGAACAAAATGCTACTTTCTCATTTGCCTTGTTCTATCAAGGGAAACCCGGGTAGAGTGGTCACCAGGATAGAACCAGGGACCTCCCTGCACAGGGTGCAGAGCTGGTTTGTTCAGTTAAACTATGACTAGATGCATATTTGTAATCACGGATATAGTATGGGAAATGTGACCATAGGTTTCTAACTTGTTTTCTAAATAACGCAACTTAAATTGCAATTAAATATAAATATATTAGGATTTTAAATTAATCACGATTTTGGTGTATTACGTCATATTATTCCCGAAACAACACATATAGAACACTAAAAATGCGAATCTTTTGTCATCAATATGTCTTAAAGGTCGCACTTCTGACAAGAAGCTGGGAAGCAGGATATCTAATATAGCATTGTCGCTAGTATGACTAGATTAGATTATTTATTGTGCATACTCCAGAATTTTACAATTTACAACTTTAGGCTATATTTATTTGTCTTTATCTTGTTGCTACCTTGGCTTACATGACACCCTGGTCTTCTGTTCTGCCAGGTAGCTCTTAACCTCCCTGCCTCCTTGTTACTTAATTATCCCCTTTCCTCCCCCTCATTTTCCTTTCTTATATTCTTTTCATTTCTGGCCCATTTTTCTTTTACTTTCTGCAAGAACTCACTAATAGTTCTTACCTTCTTTTCCTCCCTTCCCGTTAACGTTTTTAGCAAGTATTTTCTTCTCTAATTTCTCCCATTTTCCCTCCCAAACCTTTTTCCTCCACATTGCAATCTCCTCGCATTCTGTTACATAGTGTTCTATGCTTTCTCTTCCGCCACATAATTCACAAATTCCCTTTTCCCTACCTCTTATCCCTCTTAGAAATATTGTCCCTGTTCACATCCATGCTAACCCTTCTATCTGTCTTGTCTATTGCTGTAAACTACATATGCTTCTCGTCCCCAATTTCTTTTTATTTGCTTGTAAAATTGTAATGATTTCATATTTTCTAGACTTCCCCATATTTCCTGTCTTTCTATATCTTCTATTCTGCATTTTACCAATTTACCCACATCGCTTGTATTCCTTTCCTCTAATCTCCATACATCTCCCATTCCCATTCTTTTTGCATAATTTCTCCTATCTCTGCCTACCAACTATTTGAATTCTCTAATCCATTTTATTGTCTCATGCATAATTTCATAATTTTCCATTCTTCTTTGTACAAACACCTATATCAAAACTTTATTATTCTTTCTATTATTATTCCATTTCCACTTGTCTTTCCTAATTCTGCTAAAGCTACTTCCCTATGATCTTTGTAAGTCTAGTAGCTCTTTACAAATCCTTCTGTAGTTTTGGTTCACCGCTTTGTTTACCTCTGTGCCCCCCTGCCAGATCTCCACTGCGCACAATATTTTGGATTCAACTAGTGCATCATACATTCTTTCTGACCACTTGGTTCTCATTTCTAGCTTATATTTGCATATTCTTGTCCCATTCACTGCCGCTTTTTCTTTTGCTTCCTTGTCACTAGCATATTACTGATATTCCCAAGAAATTTATATTGTACATGTGTGCAAAAATAAAATGAACAATTTCTTTACGTTTATCTTAGTATAGTAGTATAATTTAAGTTAGCAATTCACAGATTCTTTATGGTTGCTTGTCCGTATTAAGTGAAGTCGGCGAAGGAGAAATGAAGGTCCGTGAGTCTAACGTTGTTAGCTACCTGAACCACCATGCTCAACAGGTGTTAGAGATCAATTTCATCTTCAAATAAGTTTTATTTCCATTATTCAATATAACTGAAAAGATAATATAAAATTTACTTCCGTTAATGGCACTTGGGCCCCTCAGAGTTACAAAATATTCAAATTTGTCTTTAATTTTCAAAGTGTTGCCCGTTCTACTCTGAAGTCGCAGGTGAATATCTTTTTACAATTTAAGTTCCGCAACGTTAATTGCGGCCCATAAAATGGATGAAATGAAGCTCAAATGAGACCCGGAGATTAGAGGTATTCGACATGCATCTTTAAAAATAAGGAAAAAACCCTGAAAAACCTTATCCAGATAAGCCAATCTCACCGAGATTGGAACTCCGAGCCTTTTAAATGTGACGCAGACACGCTATAGAAGCAGGCACATAATTGAACAGCAATTTTGTGTTAACCAGGTGGAAACATGGTTTAAAATTTTTAACATTTAAAAATCTAAACACGAATGTAAAGTAGATGGTGCACATAAATGTTAATATGGTTGTTTCCGTATTTTCATAACTTATAGAGGTAATAGAACTGATAATGGAAATATCACTCTAAAATAAAAATTATATATGTGATATATCCATGCAATTTTAAGAATATAAAGCATATGACTGAATCACTGAGCAGTGTTTTAAGTTGTTATATATGTTTAGGGCACAAAAGGAATGGAATAACAATGTAAAATGTTTCGAAATTTTGGTATAGATGTTGACAACACTGGAGAAAGAGATTATACATAGACCAGCAAAAATGTATGGAAAGTAAGAGCAGTAGGGGTATAGGGGTAGAAAATAAAATGAGAGAAATAGGAATGGGAGACATTTGGAAGAAGGGAGGGGTAAATGGAGAAGGATTGCGTAAGATGGTGAGAAATGGGACAGAGGACATGGGAAGTCAAGAGATATGGGGGAACTTAGAAAGTAAAAAATCATTGTACAGAATAATAAAAAGGGAGTGAAGGGAGGAATTTGTGGAATATTTCAGGGCTGGCATGGATGAGGACAGGAACACTGTTTCTGAAGAGGCTAAGGGGGAGAGCTATGTGTGGGAGAAGAGAGTATGGAATACTTTATGACAGAGTGCATGGAAACACAGGAGTGGAAAAATAAGACATGAGGGGAAAAATAAGATGCGATAAAATTGACAAATAAAAGAATGAGAATTCTGCCATGAAAATACTGACAGAAAGTGGAGAAAAGAAGAATAAGAAAATAGAGCAGTCTAAAACAAAAAGATAAAACTGAATTGGAGTAGAAGAAAAGGAAGGGGAGCAGAAGGAAATAGAGAAGGGTGGAGCGAAACAAGGGGAGAGCAAGTGTGAAGTAGAAGAGGGGCTCCCTAAGGTGAGTCAAAGACCAGGGTGCAGGGGGCCAAGGGGATAATGAACGGCTAAACTATTTTTTGTACTAAGTGTAAGGTAAGCAATAGAATTATTGTGAAATATTGTAAATTATGTAAAACGGAAATAAAGATGCATTCATTCACAAAATTTCATCCGTATTCCAATCTTGTAGATTGGATAATTATTTTAATGAGCACCACATTTTTACGCTTAGCTGTGCTTAGTAAATCTTAGGATTGGGATTTCAGTTTTACTCTTTTGATGCAGTGAACTTATCTCTAAAATTTATCCCAGCGGTACATTACATTCTTTATATTTACATATTCGAGTAATAAATATTGTCGCGAACCCCTTGTTGTGGCTGGCGCGGCCGGCGCACACAAAGAGACAGCGCGGGGATGAAAAGCTTGACGAAACAGATAAAGATAGATAATTGGAAGGGATCTTCTTTCTAGTGCCGTCTAAACTGATAGAGAACATTCCACAAACATCCAGGACAATAGCTGGAGCTACAAAAGATGCCGCAGATCGCCAGCTGAGAGAGTCGTAATTGAACTTGATTTGTGTACGTACAGCTGTGTTTTGAAAGTGAACTCTTGTGTGTGGTTGACGACCTTGACGATTGTATTTGTGTATGTTACGTCATTCTGTTTCTGCTGTTGTAAGGGTTGAACAAACTTTGTTTCTACCGAAATAAAGAGCATTTTGGAATTTCTGCGAACTGATCTTTTAATTTTACGGACCCACAAAGTCCGGGGAAGCCTGAACTGCTCCCTCTGCGTCTATACGGCGGTTGATTCCCATACCCGGAACAGCACGCCTTCTTTGATCTTTAGCGATTCCCATTGGACCCAGTAGGACTTGAATGTGGCGCTCCTTGGTTCGATGTCCTCCCAGGTTGGTATTTTCCCGGCCTCGGTTTCGCTCAAGAGTGGCCTGAAAGCTGGCCCCATAGCTCAGTCGCTAGAGCACCTGCCTACCGTGCTAGGGGTCCTGGGTTCGATTCCCGGCGGTGGGGGTGGGGATTTTTCTCCGACCAAGATAATTCCCCATCTTCCCCAGAGTCTGGAAGTATGAATGAGAGTGCGAATGTGTGCCTGATGTAATGATAAATAAACCCAAAGATAACGAGTTAACACCTTCAGTATGTTCCATAGGAGAACGGCCGCCGATATGACCATAGTAGTTAAAGGCGGGGTATAAATGGTACAAGCAAAAAAAAAAAAAAAAAAAAAAAAAAAAAAAAAATCCGCCGGCTGCTCCCTTCAGGCCTGCACTATCCCAACCATCTGCAGGCACTGCTGTGACGACCACTCTGAGAGCTGCGACACGCTCTTTCTCTTCCACTCTTGTAAACTGCCGCACTCTTCCGGGCAGGATCTTCGGGACATATATACGACCAAGGAGTTACATGACGACCAGGGAGTTACCGAGTTGTCCTGAAAGGGCGCCCGGCGCCTCCGTGTGGCTTTCCATAGGGCAAGACCTAGAGACTAACAAGACACCCCCCTCCCCCATCTGGTCCTGTGGACTCAAGACGGCATGGACGTGGATACGCCACTTATGCGCGCCCTCAGTGGGGATTTCTACTAGCTATGCGGGCTAGTAGGGGGAATATTGTGGCTACACTCAACCCCGTCCGGAGACATACATGATCTCCCACGGGTATCGCAATATTTAGATCTGGCAGCTTTTATAACCAAGTGTTTTTAAGTTAGATATATCGGGATAGCATAGGGCACATCCTTACGAAGGGGATCCAGCACTGCGATCAGTCTTCGTCTACTATGTTGTCTCATACGTAATATCATTTATTTTAGTTTGGTATTTTGGACCGTTTATTCAGTTTCTTTGGTTTAGCAATGCTATTTACAGGATGCCTTGGCTAGCGTTTCGTACATTGGGAGTATGTATCAGTCTTCAGTCGTCAATAAACAACAACGAAATAGAGATAAAGTTTGAATTTAGAGTACTTCTAAAAGACTACTAGAAGCAAGATTATAAAGCCACTGTCGCAGCTCGAAGAATATGTGAAGTGTAAGTAGAATTTGTCGTTAGTGAGCGTGTGGCAAAACTATGGTTCTAACTTTTGAACAATGGAGACGAAAGCATTTAAGATTCGCCACGTTCTGGAAGAGCTATATATGAAATATTGAGGATATACGCCAAATTCTGCGAGAAAATTCGCACCTTGCCTTTTACAAGGACCTGGTGCATCAAACGATATTACACATCGCCCCAGTAAGACACTTGAAAAATCATACAGAAGCTGTAGATCTTTACCTCATGAAATGAGACCTACTCAGGCTTAACATTGATTAGATATCTACCGTAATCCCACGGATAATAGATTTGTCAGGAAAATTATCACTTGTAATGAAAATTGTGTACATTACCGAAACCCTGGTGCCTTGAAACAGTGACTAGATCCCCGACAACTTGCCGAAGTCATCGTTAAAAAAATCAGTTCGGTACCAAAGTAATTTTATACATCATCATCAACATCATCATCATCAACATCATCATCATCATCATCACGGTATAAGCCTTGTGGCACGTCCCGACTTCAAGGAAATTGATGGGACCATCTCATTCGTGGCCTGCCAACATTTCTTCTACCTACAGGTTTATACTTGTATACTATTTGTGGTGTACGGTCTTCGGTCATTCTCTGCACATGATCTTGCCATTTTTGCCTGTATGTAATGATTGTTTCATTTAGACTCTGAATTTGCAATTCTCTTCTAATATCCTCGTTTCTTTTCTTGTCTATGAGTCTATAGCCTGCCACCTGTCTCAGAAATTTCATCTCAGCAGCCTCCACTTCCTTCTGTTGTGAGATAGTCAAGACCCAGTTTTCACACCCATAAAGCAGGGTTGGGATCGCCATTATTTTATACAGTTTTAACAAAGTTTGACGATCACAATTTTTAAAAGTACTTTTTATTGTGCCACATATTGTTTGGAATTTGTTTATTTTGTTTTGTATATCTCTATTACTGGTATATGACACAATATAGCCAAGATAATTAAAATAACTTTGTTGTTGGATGGGTTTATCATTTATGCAATTTTTTTCTCTCAAATGATTGGTTCCTATAAGAACCATTACTTTTGTTTATTCATATGAAATTTTAAGATTATATTCTCTTGCAATATTATTTAATTCATGTATAGCTCTTTGTAAGTTATCTTCCGTCTCCACAATTAAAATCTGGTCATCAGCAAGCAGCAATGTGTCAACATTTCCCCCCTTTATTTTAAAATGTGTTATCAGCATAGTTCGCCATCGTACAACTGCGTCATTAATATATATGTATTAAATAGGGTAGGTGACAATGGACACCCCAGTCTTAGTCCTAAATTAATCTCTACTAGGTTACCTTTTTATATGGATTTATCCAATTTAAATTTTGTATTTATATACATACTTTGTACTGTTCCTACTAAATGTTGAGGAAATCCATTATAATCATTATTTCCAATAACAGATTTCTTTTTACTTTATCAAAAGCACTTACATAGTCTATAAAAGCTATTAGAGTTGGTAGATTATATTCTCGTCGTTTCTCCATAATCTGTGTTATTGTGCAAATACAATCATTGCAGGAACGCTCTTGTCTAAAGTCATTTTGTGAATCATAATGTTATACATATCTGATGGAATTTTGAAAGTATGATTCACTGGGAGTTTGCTCAAAACGAGCAGGTTATTGATGCAGATGTTTATGCTTAATAACTGGAGCGAGTTTATGAAATTTCAGGACAGGTATACCCAGCATTAGTTAACCTAAATAGAGTTCTATTGCAACAGGATTATGCAACACCCCATAATGTACGAAAAACCATGGGAAAAATTCAGGAATTTGGAGGAATCGAACTGCTACCAAACTCAGCATACAGCGTTGATCTGGCACCATCAGATTATATTCTTTTTCGAGCGATGTCTTATTTTGTCGGTGGAAGAAATTTTAACAACGTTGAAGCAGTACAAGTGGGTGTCACCGTATTCTTCGCAAAAAATTCCAGAGACTAGTATCACTGTGGGATAATAAACCTTGCCTAACGATGGCTCAAGACCATGGAATCTAATGGCCTATACTTTGAAAATTAGTTAATTGCCTCTTTATTATCCACTTTTCATTTAGTCACTTTTACTTTGCTTGCAGCCACGTTTAGCTTGCCTTTAACTTAACACTTAGACTAGCTTTATAACTCATATTAAACTTACTAACAGCTCTGCAATTTGCAACTTCTTTCTTAATACAAAAACTTCTTTGTGAAATTAACTCAATGCAAACTTTCATAAGCATTCTGCGTTTCTCCTTTGATGTAACTCTTCACTAGAATAGTACTAATTAATCTCTTCTTTTGTCTATGAGATGGAAGTTGTAAGCAGAACAGTTCATGAAATTCATACCCATGGTCATAAAAAAACTTCTGCATAGAAATTTGACCCTTACAAATTGCCCAGAAATGCATCAACAGTAAAAGCTGACCTACTAGAGTCACTGGTAACTCTTGGGCTATGTTTTCACATAACATTTACCTCAAATAGAGAGTTCTAGTATCATTACTTACTATTATGACTAGCAAACCTTAAAGTTTTATTATAAGAGGTAGGTTCAGAAAGTAAGCTCTGTTTGGTAATAAAATTAAATTATGTGGAGATACAGAAAAATTATTTATTGCACAAAATTCTACAACCCTTAAACTACTTTACCACACAACTGCCGAAATTTTGCAGTCATTTGTCATAGCGAGGCACAAGTTTTTGTGTACCTTCCACATAGAAGTTTGCCCCCTGTGTCTTCAAACAGTTGGAAACATTTTCTTTCAGCTCTGCGTCATTGTTGAAGTGTTGACCGCCAGGGAAAGATTTGAGATGCAAAAAAGATGAAAGTCGTTAGGAGCGAGGTCAGGGCTGTACGTAGTGTGGTCAAACACGTCCCAGCCAAATCCATGTAGGGTCAAAAACCGAAGTGCACTACCCATCCGTTTTTTTTTTTGTTTTTGTTTTTTTGCCTGTTCTATTTATACCCCGCCTTTAGCTACTATGGTCATATCGGCGGCCGTTCTCCTTTGGAACATACTGAAGGTGTTAACTCGTTATCTTTGGTTTTTTTATCATTACATCACGCACACATTCACACTCTCATTCATACTTCCAGACTCTGGGGAAGATGGGGAATTATCTTGTTCAGAGAAAAATCCCTACCCCACCGCCGGGAATCGAACCCGGGACCCCTAGCACCCATCCGTTTTGTTTAGAGTTGCTCAGTAAGAATCTTTGGCACCCAACGTGAGCAACATTTACGAAATTTCAGTTTTTCGGTAGCAATTTCATTAACTATTGATCTTGAGATGGAAATTCCATAGTCAGAGCAGTAATTGTAAACTTGCGGTTTTTCTGAATCTTGTCATCAATCGCGTGAACCGGTTCTTCTGTAACCAAAGATGGATGCTCACTTCGTTCTTCATCGTGCACTTCACTAAGTCCTTCATTAAACTCTCGGACCCATCTTATCACCACTGTATCACTCATCGCATTTTGCCCGTAAACATCGCAAATTTGCCGAAAAATTTCATTTGGTTTCACTTTCCTAGAATTCAGAAAACGAATCAGAGATCTGATTTCACAAGCGGCGGGATTTTCAATCAACACCGACATTGTAAACAAGCACAACAAAGCGTAAGTGGCTGACAGCGATCTCACAATGGCGCACGTTTCTTCTCCTTGATACAGAGCGTCTACCACACATGTGCGGCACAGCAATCGCAGTGCTGTAGCGGAGATAAATTGAAACAGAACTTAGTTTCTGGACGCTCCTTGTATTTTGCTTCGAAATAGCCACTGTACAGCTAACCTAACCAGGTATGAATTATTTAATTACTGTTGCAACAAGTAAGCGACGTATTATTAAATCAGGCTTTATTCCTATCCTAAACAATATTAACCTAATATAAGCTGCTATCTACAGCTTTCACTTGCATGTATATCATACTTCACAAACACTACTTTTGGAAATGTTTGTTTACTTCCAAAAGTAGGAACCAATTGGCAGACGCTGAGCAGAACTGTTCAGTAGCTTTCACAAACATCCAGAAGATGTCTCTGCACATTACCACAGTGTATAGAATCAAATCGCGTAGTTTAAACGTGAGAATTCCATCAGTTTCTTTGCAAAACGCTAGCAAAGGCAATATAAATGGCCACGCCCACCAACACACCGGCATGTAAATAATGACGTAGTGGCTCTTTAAATGGCGCTAGGGCGTAACTGACGGAGGATTCTAAAACTACAATGTTTACACATAATTTTAAGGCAAATAACGGAAAATGTCGTTTTCTGTCATGAGCAGGAACTGTTTACTAATGGCATACTGTCCTGCATGCACCGACGAGACACCCGCCGATACTTCTACCATGAAAGAGACCTCCAAATGAGAGAAGATGTGAAATAATAATGGAGATGATAAAGAGGAACACGAAATTTGGGAGACGTAAATAATCTACCCAACATCTGCCTGACGCCCCAGGGAAAAATACCGAAAAAAACACATGGGTCAAGTAGATCGTCCATGAATATCGAACCCGGGCCTCCTTAATCTGGCCACAGACGAAACAGGCTGAACTTTACGGCTCGGTCGATAAATCAGAATATGTAAACACTGAAATATATATATATATATATATAATTCAAAAGTGTTACCACTGTGTAATTAATTAATGTCAATATAAATAAATTTAAATAGACTGGAAAGCCATATTTTATTTTATAAGAACTATTGGCATACAACGCAGAGATTACTGACTCTGACACATTTAGAAGACAAGTGCGTTATTGCTGTGGAGAAATACATACATGGACAGTTTTACAAATCTCAGCTTTCATTATGTCATTATACAAAATAACATTTTTTTATGGAAAATGTGGGACGTTCCAGCTTTCTTTTATCATATCAGCACCTTTCTCAGCAATCATGATGGTTGGAGCATTTGTATTACCACTAACAATATAGGGCATGATGGACGCATCAATGACCCTTAAACTTCCAACACCATGGACTTTGAGCTCTGGATCAACAACGGCATCCTGATCACTTGATGGTCCCATTTTGCAAGTTCCAACTGGGTGCCACAGCGTAAGCGTTTGCTTTCTTATGGAACATTTCCAGTATTCATCTGTAGCAAATTCATGTTGTTCACAACCCGGCACTGGCGTAGTATCCATGGTCAGTCCAAGTTCCCTGAATGCGGTTGTGTTGGACAAACGCTGCATTAGCTTACAACCCTGGAGAATCACATCTACGTCATGATCATCAGTAAGAGCGTTGGAAACGATAAGGGGATAACCCTTGTGATCCAGAGAGATGTAACCTCGACTTTTCGGTCGCATGTTAAATGGACAAATTGCAATACCGTCGAAGTAACACGCTGGGTTAACCACCTTCAACGAGCAGCTTCTAGGTGAGGGGCTGGTTTGGAAAACTTCAATATCAGGGTAGTCGGTAGAAGCATTATCAGCGCCGGAGTACACATACGCAGACACTTGACTTGCACCTGTTGCTGCCCAGGGACTCTTTGAAGGTTGTTGCCTGTATAGTGCGCCATCCCTCAGTACATCTCTGTACCTAGGCAGCGTGTCTTTGTCCTTTGCGGTGTTAAAAACTATGCTACGTGTACCAGTGTGATCCTGGAGATTTTGACCAACTCCTGGTAGATCGTGGATAACGTCAATTCCAAGTGATTTCAGCAGATCTTTGGGTCCAATACCAGATATCATAAGAAGCTGAGGAGAATTGATGGACCCTGCACTAAGGATAACTTCTCTTTTCGCAAATACTTTAGTGCTTATCAGTTTACTCTGCTCCCAAATGAACTCTACACCAATGGCAGTCTTATTACCTTTGTCCATCAAGATCTTAGTCACCAGCGCGTTTGTGACTACTTTGAGGTTAGAACGAAGTTCCCTGATGGGATCCAGAAAGGCCCTATTTGTACTCCTGCGAACACCCCTTCTTTGAGTAGCCTGCAACCTTGTGACACCTTGTATCACTTTTGCACTAATTGCAATTTCTGGGAAACCTAGTTCCTTAAATGCATTTATATACATATGATCATATTCATCCTGGTAAGGAAATAAACCAACGTCAAGGTATCCTCCTTGGCTATGATATTCAGTATCTTTGGCTATTTCTGCATCTCTATTATTTTCTGATTTTTTGAAGTAGGGAAGAACATCCTTGTAGCTCCATCCATAATTACCTAGAAATCGGAAACAAACAATAAGTTAATAACTGCTGTTATATTTGAAAATAGCCTAATGAGTATGCAGAGAGCACCTGACATCTAGGGCCACTTAGGGCAGGTAGTAAAGCTGTCGCCTGAGATATAGAACCACCACTGCAAGATACTTAAGTCTCTTTTACTCTTTTTCTTGCATGTAGTTCCTATTGTGACTATTTTCAATCATATCCATTCCTCATTTTTATATTAGGTAGCTAGAAAGCACCGTACTTCACATATGCAGAAGTCCCTTCATATTTTAAAACAGTTGCAGAACTCATCGCAGGAGTTACAAGTAAAAACAAGTGAGTGCGAAATTGGACAACTTTCTTTCTAGTCAGTAAAGGATGCGATAAGCATATCTCACTGTTGGATAGGCAGTTATAATGAACAAAAATAGTGCAAAGAGTTGGAAACAATTATTAAACCTTAGCATTCTCTAAACAACTCAACTTATCTACACATATTCCATTATAAACAATAAATAATGTGTAATTCGGAAAATATATTTGAAATGTTGGTACAAAATTTCGAACGGTGCGTGCAGTAAAAGAATATTTCATATTAAAATGGGAGAAAATGCGATTGATTATCTGTTCTGGTACCCGAAAAGCTTTAAAAGCCTTTAGCCGGTTAAAACCACATCGATATTGGTCTGAGATAGCAAAGAACGTTGAACAGAGGTACCCTAGTTTAGGTCTCCGGCCATGTGGCGATTGAGGTAGTGAGATGAGTGACATTCTCGCAAAGAGCGAGCCGTTTTATGTTTCCCACTAGCATCAGGTACAAGGTAACTTAACAAACAAAATGGAGCTCATCTCAAGTATTTAAATAAAATCCTCTAAATTAATTTTGGGCTCAGGATAAGTGATTATACCTAAAAGCTTATAGAAGTTATCTGTTATCCTATGACCTACAATATATGTGAGAATTGCAGATAACGGGTCAAGACTCATTAAGCAGAAAATGTGGAAGGAAGAATAAAACAGTGCAGCTTCGAATGTTCTTTCTAAATAAACAAGAGCAGACATAATGATTTTGAAATCCTGCATGAATTTTTTAAAATTATACAAATTGTCAAAGGCAGTCGTGAGTAGTGCTACAGAAAAAAAATGCGATCAAGGTTAGACTGCACCTAGAGAAACATTTATATTTTTCCTAAGCTATAACTGTTAGTTTCTACGAGATTTTATACTAGTTGAACTTTCCATGTAATAGCAGATAATGTAGTAATTTCTGAAGCTACTGAACGTGGCTTTATTTCAGAGGAAATTGCTTCAAGAAGCGAAGAGTATTTCTCTTGTTGTCTGCTAGAGTCTTAGGAAGAGATAAGATTTTATCCAGTTTAGCTTCAATGGAGTATCCTCCAGTTTTAAACCACTGCAAAACTATTGGCACTTACTCCCTTTGTTGCCGGGCTTTTTCAGTATAAAATTTCAGCAGTTGCTTCTAGGACCCGAGAGAAAGGCGTGCATTGTAATTAAATTCTCTTCAAACTGCATTGTTCCTCTAACACAAGTTAGTTGGTTTTTTGCACTCGATAATTTGTGTGCACGTGAATATAAAATAACCAGTTCTGTAATTAACGCAATTTTTAAGAATGGAAGCTTAGTTCTTCGACACCTACAGGGGTCAGCTAACATAGCAAAACCAATTAGAAGAATTACATGACTGGTATCTATGACTGTAACTAGTCTTATATTAAAATAAAGTGTTTCATCTGGAGATAAAAGAGCATCGGAAAGTGTTCAGAAAGCGAGTACTTTGATCACCGCCTTCTCTAAAGCACTAGTTCGTTGTTATTGTTTTAGGTTAATAAGGTGTTATTTGACAATTATCTGTGAAAGTTTTATAAAATGCAGAACTTTTAACAGTATATGTTTAGTTTAACTTCATGAATGGTTACCTAATTCTTCCCAATGATCGTAGTCCTTCCTGTGGCCTCTGTTGTAAGCCAAACCATTTATCACACTACTGCCACCCAAAACCTTTCCTCGTGGCCAGAGCTGTGGCTTGCCATCGTTGTACTCTGGTTGTGGTTCTGTTTTGTACATCCGGTCAAGTCTAGTACCAAATGTGTTAGCAAAGAAAGCTGGAATATCTGCTGCAGTTGGTTCCTCGCCTCCTGCCTCCAACAGCAGTATTCGCCAGTGCTCGTCCTCGGAGAGTCTATGACAAATACCACGTAGCTCAGTACTTATTCTTTCATAAACCTTACAATAATAAGGCTGCTTGGTAGGAGTTTTGTTAGTTGATCCACGTTCAGGAAAGCATTTTTTCATTCAAAATGAGGCTAAGAACAACAATGGACTTTATTATTTGGAAAGATTTGAAACTCCGTTGTAATGGGTAGCCCCGAACGCCCACGTGAGTGTGTCACAATCACTCTTCTACTTATTTAAAGCCTCTTCAATCTGGGAAACATGGTGTGGAGTGAGTGGTGTCTGATAGATTGAGATTGTTGTTAAAACCGACCACTCTCTCCTACATTCTTTCCTACATTCTCTTTCCAACATTTCTCTCCTACCTTCTTTTGAATAACAGGACGACAAGGTGCATTATTTCGCAATAGTTTTACCTGCTTAGTATTAAGAGTTAAGTGTAATGTACACAAACATACCAACCCCAATTAGGGGGTAACATGTGAGGCCAATATTGTACAATTTAAATCTAATTGTTAAATGGGGTTTGCAATAGATATCAGTGGAAGGTAGGCAAATTCCGTGATGATTTCTCATCTATAACGATTTTATTTCTCTTTCATTCCGTTTTCTTGTAATGTTTCAGACGTAATTGAAGGTTTCTTGGCATATGCATAGGCGTCATATATGACGCGAATGCTTCTTCAAGGAAAGAAATATCCCTGGAGATACTATAGGCCTATCAGTTGACAAGTCATTCACAGTCATTCATCGTCATCTTTAGGTAGCTCCAGCAGAGAGATTGAAACTAAGGCCTACTGCTGAACCCAAGTTGGCCACTGCAAACCCAACAAATCCTACAGCTACTGACCTCCCAGATCAACATCCTTACCTGTAAAAACCTGTAACTCCTACCCCTAGAGACCCCCCCCAACATACTTCAAGACCTAATCCCTAATCCTACAGCAATTAACTTCCCAGACCAACAGCCTCACCTGTGAAAACCCTGCAACTCTTAGGCAGATCATATCTCAAGACCTAACCTCTAAGTCCTGTAGCTATTTACCTCCCAGACCAACAGTCTTTACCTAAGAAGCCTTGCAAGTCTTCACCCTAGAGACCCCGAGATCATACCTCAAGACCTGATCCCTAAATCCTACAGCTATTGACCTCCCATACCAACAGCCTTACCTGTGAAAACCCTGCAACTCTTAGGCAGATCATATCTCAAGACCTAACCACTAAGTCCTATAGCTATTAACCTCCCAGACCAACATTCTTTACCTAAGAAACCCTGCAAGTCTTCACCCTAGAGACCCCGAGATCATACCTCAAGACCTTATCCATAAATCCTACAGCAATTAACTTCCCAGACCAACAGCCTCACCTGTGAAAACCCTGCAACTCTTAGGCAGATCGTATCTCAAGACCTAATCTCTAAGTCCTATAGCTAGTAACCTCCCAGACCAACAGTCTTTACCTAGGAAACCCTGCAAGTCTTCACCCTAGAGACCCCGAGATCATACCTCAAGACCTGATCCCTAAATCCTAGAGATATTGACCTCACATACCAACAGCCTTACCTGTGAAAACCCTGCAACTCTTAACCCTAGAGACCCCAGATCATACCTCAAGACCTAACCCATACTCCTACAGCTATTAACCTCCCGGAAATCCTGTGAAATCTCTGCAACTCTTAACCCTAGAAACCCCATATCATACCTCAAGACCTAACCCCTAATCCTACAGCTATTAACCTCCCGGACCAACAGCCTTACCTGTGAAATCTCTGCAACACTTAACCCTAGAGCCTCCAGATCATACCTCAAGACAAGCCCTGATCACACCTTAAGATATAGCATCATGATGTACAGCAAATTAATAGCACTGACTAAATCTTCTAAACAGTGTCAAAATACCCTAAATACATAGATTACGCAAGGCCGGCATCTTGCCTTTTTGTGTCTGCGTCAGCATCCCCTTATCTGATCTACTACATTTAAAAACTATTAAAACGATTATATTACAAACTGTTGTTTAAAGTGTGCTTAAAACCCCATGTCGATAGATTACTGTCATGTAAGAGAACTTCTTCGACACAAACCTTCGACACATCAGCGGCTCTAATATGATCCTGGGAATTGACAGTTGTTAAAAAATAAAATCATTTATTTATTTCCGCTGTCTGGGGCCTATAGCTTTCGTGGATGAGAGGAGGGCATTGTGGAATGACATTTACAATTCCAGAAATAATTTAAGTGGTTTCAAATTAAAATTGCCGTATCATATTGTGATAAGCTATCACTTGTAAAAAACTGGTATTCAGATTGTAATTAACAAAACAATGCATTAATAAAAATGTTACAAATGGAGGATAATATGAAATAGTGGTGTATTAGGGAGTAGGTGTTTTAAGAATTGAAAAAATAAACTATTTTGATGGCATAAAACTTGACACATGATTGGTTTACAATAGACAAAACCACTATAAAGAAATATTTATACGCCTGGACCATGGATTAAGTTAACATAAAGCTGGTTATGTTTGCATTTGGATGAACTTATTTTTAAAAAATATATGCTTTTGATTTAAATTTTTCCATATTTTTATTTACATAACTAATAAAAATTGTTAGCTTCTAAACTTATACTCAAAATTCATTTTTAACTTTATTTCTATTCAGATTAAATGGGACATTATACTTCTACGTCAGGTATGACGAAATACCGGACACAGCATCTTGGATAATGAACCTTTAAAATTAAATTGACAATACACTGCCAGCTAAAAAACGACTACAATATAACAAAATACAGTTCTTTTGGTGCAACTTATATTTAACATCATACTTGTGGGTTAAAGTACTTGAAAATCTGGCTGCAATAGCTTTTAAATATCACAGAACACACTTTGATCTGAAGAGAGAAATGAGAAGCTGTCAGCTCCCACTGCACAGCATCATGGGAGCTTTTAACTACTTCAGGGCTCTCCCACGTGATAGAAGCAGCAAACAGAGCTGAAATCTTGGTATTCCATATTTCCCGACTATTATATAATACCCTATACATCTCTTGAGGCTTATCAGTTATATAAGATTATATAAAGTTCCATCCGAATTAAGAGGGCCTCAAAGGACGTTCCAACGGGTTCAAGATGTAACTTTATTATCATTTATCCAAAATCAAAAGCTTTAAATCGAAATAACCAAAATTTTGAAGTGTCTTTAATGTCAAAGGAGTTTGAACGTCCTTGTTTCGAATCGTTGTAATATACTGAATACAAATGCAAATTTTCGTATTTAATATACATTTTCTTTTTGAATTTTTCTATTCCACACATATCCATACAGCCCAACAGTTTTTAAAATACTTGTTTGAATCAGGGAGCCCCAAACCTGCATACTCGCTATGTTTATCACATTTTTGTAGTGTACCCATGTACCTTAATAGTACGAGGTACAAGAAGGCCTATGAAGTTTCCAGAACAAGAAAAATTAAAGCAGTGTGAATAAATAAGACCATGTGAATATAACTTATGCCAGTTTTAATTTTAAAATTTCACAATCCTACTCTGGAACATTCTGAGAATAAAATTGCGCACAAATCATCGTCAACAACAATGACAACTTATAAGATAACACCTGTAATATTTGGGGATTTCTGCTGCTGTATTCATACGTACCTGTTTGCGAGAACGCATCCTGCCGAACCACCTCCCACTATTATAAAGTCAAAAACATCGCCATCCGTAACCGTTGCAGGAGATGCGATATCCTCTGATGATTGAAAATTTATGAAAGTGGTCAACGTGTTCACAGCAAGCGTTATCGCAGCACAAGATGCATTAAACGCCATCTGTTGATTTAAATTTAAATGAATACATTCGTTTAAATATACAAAACAGTATCTCTCCGAGTCTAGCAGTAATTCTGAATATGTAACCCATAATTGTGAATTACTAGTTCGTGTAAGGACTTTGTTAGTTATGGTAAAAATATTTCTATGTTTAAAAAATAGGTAAAATAGGTAAAATCAGTTTCAAAATATGTCCATGTTGGATTTTCTATTCCTAAGGAGCCTTAATACAAACAGTTAAGTATGGGACGCAGACCACGTGCTTTCACATCAAATCTGCCATTGCACTTTAATATAATGTGTACTTTTTATACTTTATATTAAACTTTCCTGTGAAACTCCTTACATTACATAGAGGAAATATTTACTGATCATTTCTCATTCCCTATTGCAGATAATAACATATCATGCCTATTTTGAAAACTAATTTTATATTAACTTTTAGTGCATGAATCGGTTTGAAACGTAACCCTTAGATGGTATCACACTTTTTGCTTACATAACTGGTATGCAGATATCTGGGAGATTCCGCGTATTTAGTACTAAAGGTGGAAACTCATTTAACTCATTTTAAAGTATTTGCTAAAACTGGTACTATAAGACACATGATTCAACTAATCCACATTCGATTTTCTAAGGAATATGGTACAGAATTAAAGAACATGTAATAAAATACATAAACTTCTGTCTGAACTTTCGAAATCTACCCCTTTTCTTTAAGAATCAAATAAAAAGTATCTAATTAACATCTAATATGCCTGTCACTCACAAAGCACAATAAATTAATCAGGCAGGTGTGAATTATAACAGTGGATTTACACAGAAACTGAACTTAGATGCCAAAATATTTAATTTATTTTGTGGTCATTCTTTTTCGACTCATTCAGAGTACAGATATGCCTGAAAACCATTTCACAAATCTAAAACTAGCTGTCCAATGTAAAACTAATTAATTAAAACCAATACATATTCTTCATCTTCATCACTATCATCAAAGACTTCATAAATCATTTGTTCTGACTTCATTTCATAATCCAGATCAGTTGCTTTCAAATTCCATTCAGAGTGCGTCTTTTTTTAGAGATGCCAACTGCTGATTCCATTGTTTAATTGATATTTTGTATCCTTAAGATATACCCAAGAACTGTACAAGCATATCTCAGTGAGTAAATTACTCAATTAACACGCCGTCAAATAAATAAACGCTAACTGGGAAGACCAAATTGTATAACAATAGTTACGCACCTGGGAGACGACAATGAAGATTTATTCAACTGTAAACAAATCTCAGATAAAGTGAGCGGCTTGATATATACACTGCCCTAAAACAAAGCTCCAACTGAAAGTTATATGAAGTTTGAAAGTATAATAATGTCAGCTATGGGAGATAGGGGAGTGTTAAGTGCCCCTACAATGTGACTGATATGATACCAGTTAAGGATTAAAATAGAGGTCGGCACTGAGACAGCAATTAGCAAGTGCCTTAGGTCTACACCTCCTTACTTGATTTATCAGACGTTTAGGTCCTTATGTAAACTATGCAAAAATGTGTACTATTACCTTGCTTTTTCTAATTTTAACTGTAAAGACACTAATTTCGGAACCACGTGTCGCCAAAGGAGATAACCAGGTCATCGTTCACAATACAAGTAATTCCTTGATCGAAGGTGGCTCATTAATGAGGAAGGAAGGTGGGCCTTCCGACGCACTGCACTCTAAGCAAATCCGTTACACTGAATTTCTAGCACTGGCTTTATACACTAACCTGGTTTTTGACACGTAATTAACTTGCCTGAAAGGGGCAGAAACACCTGTGATGACATCTTTTTTAGCCAACGGTGTTACTTCCCGCTTGCAAAGTAGAAGTCAGTCTGCGGTGCTACTCGCTCATTATCCGATTAAGGGGGTAGGTACAGCTAAAAGCTTTCAAAATATCGATTTTTGAAAATGTGTGTATTTGTATGCAGCAAGCATTTAAGAGTATTTTGCATAGTAAGTATTCAGATATCTGCATTAGTTTAAGTGTAAGGATTGGAAAGACTATATGCTACGTCACTTTGTAGGTCCTGTCAGTGAGAGCCACGCCCATTTTTGGTAGTAATTTCACATACCTTTATTAGTTTTCAATGTCGTTGAGTTTGGAAGCGAAATATTTCATACATGCTGTGCGCAATGCTTTGAAGGTTTACTTTTTCATACTTCAGCCCTGTTGTATTTGCTGTTCTTTTGTTTGTATTTATCTGGTGAAAACAGAAAGCACGTGTATATTTTTTTTGTGATTTCAGTGCAAGTAGTGAAATAAATATCAGAAACAAGTAAAAATGGGCAATAAAAAGAAGGCGTACACCAACGAAAGTAGTGTTTCAATTGTAATCAGTATACAAAGATCATAAACAATGAAAATGAGTAGAAACCTGTGAAGTGCAGTTCTTCAAAGAGAAAAATAACCTCATCTAAATTGAAAACAGGAACCGCAGGTGCTACTGGTACATGTACAGACATTATCATGATTTACTTAGAATTGATGTACAATACATTAGTGAAGTGTCTTTGATGTGTGTGTGGAGGATTAATAGATATGAGTCTGAATAAGTTTAAGGGTTAGGTTGTGAATTATGTATAGTATGTAACAGTTGTGGGAACATTGGTTATTAATACCTGATACGTTTGCTGTCTTTCCTATGCTGTCGGAACCCCAACTCATCAAACAGTTTCCTTCATCTTGGGCAACAGAAAAGCAATGACGTCACACGCTAACCTGCCTTTCGTTCGGGAGCATATTTGGCGGTTAGAGATAACGGAGCTGATGTCACACGGCCATTACCTGTCTTGCCCTCTTCCATACCCTAGGGAGGAGGAGAATTCTTTGATATCTTTGGTTTTTAAAGTTGACATGCCAATTCCACAGAGTTAGAGTTCTGCTTGCTTATTCGAAGCTAAAAAGACTATGGGAGAAGAACATGGTCTTAGAGACGTTTCTTAGCTCTTCTTTGAATCCAAAATTCTCTGATTCTTTGACTACGGGCTTTCTTTCTCTCATCTGTCCACGTTGTTCCATCTTTTTCCTCAATTTATCCTCTTGGTCAACTTGCCACTAAGCACCATGTCTAGGATATCGTCTTGAGTGATTCCTGTCAATTTTAAATGATAATTTACTTCTCCAATGCATTTCATAATGTCTACTTCTGCTTTACTTATATTTTCGTATAATTCCATCATTTGTTTTGTTAGCCTATTTGACGTTAATCGTTTAATAAACATAAAATTGTAACCTTCATTTCCTAATCACTATGGATGTCTGTATACTTGTCTTACTTCCTTTCAACTTATAGGTAGGTTTGTATTCTCCACCCAGGACTTGTTGACCTAAAGGTTTTCTAATAATTCTACGTTCTTATTTCACTACATTTTCAATATCTGCTTTTCTGCTCAAAATTAATGTTTCTACTCCATAGAGACACTCTGCTTAAGGCGAAAAGATACTTATTTATTTTTACATTTTATTATATTGCCGTCCCTCCAGATTACAAATATATAGTTAAAACGTTCGTTAGAGAAATATTTTATACCTAATTTTTTAATCATATTAGTGCGTGTTAAGCTTTTTTCACGCCCCTTTTCTAAGCTTTCAGAAAGTCGATCAAAACTGCTGTAATACTGAACAAATAATTCTGAACTAAGCCTTGTTTTGTAAGGGATCTTGCAAACTTTCTGCTGGTACCACCGTAACTCCAGTGATGTTAGTTTTTCTTTTGTCTTTGGCTGTGTATGTGAAGAGTTATTTGTTCTGAATAATATTTTGTACTATTTATCGGTGAATTTATGATATGGATAGGCCAAAAACATTTCGAAAGAGAAACCTTATAGGCAATCGTTTACTAAACATAGAAAAGTAAATGTGGAAAATATAAATACAATAAACAATGAAACTACATGTAATATTGAGGTTAGTAGGCCTAGTTCAATATATGTGCTAATCATGCTGGTAGTCATATACAGAAATTGATGAGCTGCGAGTACTGAAAGCAGATAAAATGGTTGAAGAACTTGCCAAGAAGGAAGACAAATGACGAGCAACTTGAAAAAAACAAGTGAGAATACAGAGGGTCAAGACTATGTAGCAGAAATGTTCTGGCACATATGAGAAGTCAGTAATCAATATATAAACTTTAAAGCTGTTTTTCTCAGTTTCACATTTTTTTACAGGTTCCGGTACACTTTTTAAGAAAACTAATCAACCAAAACAAGGGATTTTTTCTGAGATTCAAATTACTTGTTAAAAACTTAAATTTCAGTCCTTTTTTTACAAAAACTAAAAAATTATAACAACTTATCACTACGGAATTTTCAAATAATAATAGATATGGTTAAAGACAAAGGTTTAAAGAACATGCCTGAAAATTTTCATGTACATGTCAATAATAATTGCTGAGTAATGTGCACCCAAAGTCATGGAAAAAGCATGATGCAGATAGACAGTACCTTCGCACCTTAATTTAAGTGTTATAGTGTTTTCATGCTGTACATTTATACAGGCATTTTATTATAATAGTTTTGAGCAAGTCGGTATGCTGTTTCCATTGTTACCCGGTAAATACCACTTAATCTCTACATACACACTTATAAGACAGTCACTGAATTCCTAGCCATAATGTAAGTGATTGCAGAAACATTATACAGATTGTTCTGTAGGAGTATATGCTCAGTGGTAGATCGATGTGTTCAATGTAATCACATTGTACCTATAAACCAATGTTTCCGATAGAAAATGGGAAGCGGGATAACTGGAGGTAAACAAACCATAGACCGCGTGACATACACTAAGCGCTACATTCATTTGTTTAAAATTTTTAATATATGATGCCGCAGAAGCTGTCCCTGATTACAAACAGTCCTACACCACATTCTAGTAGTGATGATATTACTCTGTAATAGTAGTTCTGTATTCCACCTACCTACTTATTAGTGTACGAGAGTGGTCTGAAGTGTTTCCGACTTCAAAATGAAGATGGCAGCACTCGTAAATAAAAGCTAGTGAATGTCGTTGTATTGCGCTGCTCAATAGGTTACCATGGCTTTATGTTAACTAAGATAAAGCCAGGGTAATCATTTGAGCAGCGGGACACTACATCTGCTGACAGTTAGCAAAGTTTCAGCTGTTTCGGACGATCAATTGTTATGTAACAGCCCTTTGAGTGAGTTGATGTGAGTTTTTTTAATGAAAATGGATAAAATGGAGAATCGACCTGTCATTATATATGTGTGTGTGTGTGTGTGTGTGTGTGTGTGTGTGTGTGTGTGTGTGTGTTTTTAAACTATTACGCCTACGCATTGAAAAGAGGAGTTGGATTCTGTTTAGGTGACTCCGCAACATCATTTACCACAGTGAAATTGTGGGCAGCTGAGTTTAATCGTGGCTGTAAGAGCTTGGGAGACGAACGTTTGGGACGTCCAAAAACTGCAACTACCGCCGAAAATATCTCCAAAGTTCACCAAATGGTGCTATACGACGGCCAAATTAAACTGAGAGAGATAGCAGAGGCTATGAACATGTCAAAAGAACGTGTTTGTCACACGTTAAATCAACATTTAGATATGAGAAAGCTGTCAGCACGTTGAGTGCCACGTTTGTTCATGTTGGACCAAAAACGTGTTCGAATGAACATTTCCAGTGCTCTGTTGGCGCAGTTTAGGCGCAGTTTTGGTGCCAATTAATTACTGAAGATGAAGCATGGATACACCATTATACGCCCGAAACAAAAATACAGTCCAACCATTGGACTGGAAGAGCAAACCGGCCCAACCCCTAAAAAAGGCTCTTTTTTCCGCTGGGAAAGTGATGGCGACTGTCTTTTTATATTCATGGAGTTCATTTAATCAATTATCTTCAAAAAGTAAAAAACCGTTTCAGGAGTATACTACGTATCATTACTTGTCAAGCTGAAGACAGAACTTGAGGAGAAACGGCCACATTTGCAGAAAAAGAAAATCTTGTTTCACCAAGACAACGTACCGTCTCACACCTCAGCGGTTGCAGTGGCGAAGTACGACGAATTACGGTTTGAACTGCTTGACCATTCGCTTCACTTATCAGATCTAGCCCCAAGCGACTTCTTTTTGATCCCTCATCTGAAAATTGCGCTCGGAGGAAAGAGATTTTCGTCAAATGAAGAGGCAATCAGAGAAAAATGTCGAGTACTATTTGGACGAGTTGCAGAGATGGGAGCATCGTTGGTAGAAGTGTGTAGAGTTACATGGTGACTGTGTTGAGGAATAAAACAATAAATAAAAAAAAGCAATCTAAAAAATGACACATTCTTGTGTCTATATTAAGTCGGAAACTTTTCAGGCCACCTGTGTCTTTATGCGGAATTTTCTAGGAATAGGGAATAACTGTTACGTGATACAGAAAATGTAGATCACACAGAGATGCTTCTTATCTACGGGGAAGCTCGATGGGATGCGAGAAAGAGATTACAACTACGTTTCCCCAACGGGCACCATTCAACCCATACCATATTGCCAAGATGAAGAGGCGTTTAACTAAAGGCGGCAGTCTATGTATCGTAAATACCACCTAAGGATATATTTAATCTTTCGGAATTCCAAATCAGCAAACCAGACGATGTACAAAATGTGTTCAAAAGTTGGCAACAACTATTTTGATGAGGTTGAACAATTCGTTAGCTTTCACTTACACTATTCCAAATTTATTTTAGTTTGCATTACTATTATGTTTATGCATATTGCATCTTTATTTTCACACGCTAGTACTTAAGGGGAGCCAGAGCGGCATTCCGGGGTGATATTTCACAAAATGAATTATTGCCAAAATAAGCTTCCCTGATGTTTGTAGACGTGAATAACGATATCTAAAACTTGTTTGCATTGAAAAGTTGTGCAAACATTGAACTCTACAAAATAGCAGTTACCATTTAAACTACTGAGTTGATCACCAAATGACCTATGCAATAAACTGAGTAATTAATGTTACTAATGTCATTTTCCCCGCCCTTTCAAATTAAGAAATATTAGCTATAAATTATTTGTTTGAAAGTGTCTTGCTTTAAAGTATTCAGTTAGGTTGCTCGTTTAAATAAAATATCTATAACGCTAGGAAAGAAATAAAGTAAAATAACTGCATTTTCTTACCTTTTTAGGTTTGCTTCCGTTTCGGCGAAATGCGTTTACGTTTATGATACTGGCAGTCCTATTTAAGTAACTGCAATTTGTTATCAGGTCATTATACTGTCAGGTAGCTGTGCAATACCCTTATCAAATTTATGATTACAGGGAGCTATAACTCCCAAAACTAAAAATGCATACGTGAAAAACTGTTATATTAGGACTGCGTTTTCAGGCAGATACATTCAAAGTGACACCTTCAGTAAGGCTGCAATGTTACTTTCATAAAATAACCGTTATCTGGAAATTATGAAGTAAGTTCACGCTCTGTACATGCAGAATATATGTTGCTCCGAAAGATACCAGGAGTAATTATGATTATGGCTAATTCACTTTTTAGTAGCAGTGTGTATAAATATGTGCAGTTTTAATTCAAATATTGGGCATATTCTTAAATATATGTTCTGCAAAATCAGCATGTTAGGGAACCTGCAGGAGCAATATAACAAAAAGCCTCAGTTTGTGCTTTAGGAGAAAACAAATTCGTACAAATAAACAGCTGCGGAAATTATTTGATTGAATAATTTTGCATTACAGGCTGGGTTACTAGGAAAATACACTAGGCTTAAGGGATAGTCAAATGTTTTAAGAACTGGCATATATGTAATAATCTCATACTTTCACTCTACTTACAAGGTTCAATGGAGAAACTTTGATGTGTTACACAGAAATCACTCTCTCCATAATTCAGCAAACTAGTCTTACAACACCTGTCTCTCTGTCTACTTCATGTTAAGAGAGAATGGAGTTTGCAGAAAGTGTTTGTTGCGTATGTTCTTATACGTATAATTGGTGCAATGAAACCATTTCTGGAAATGCTTATCTGGTTTAACAGATAGGTTGAAGTAAAGATTTTATAGATACAATTTATTGAGGAATGAGTAAAAGGTGACATGAGTGTAACACGTTAACTGTTTAAACAATTCAACCACTCCACAAAGTGCTGGAAGTTCCAGAAACTCCAGTTATTTCTACTCAGGCCTCTATTGGTCATCTCATTTCTTCTTATGTTAATGACATTAAGACAACACAGATATCTTGTTGATGTACGGGGGCTGTTCAATAAGGAATGATCACAATTTTTTTTGACAACGTACCTTTACTCGTCCTCATAATTTTTATGGCCCTTCTCAAAATAGTCTGCCTTGAATGCGAAGTACTTGTCCCAGCGTTTCTGCCAATCTTCAAAGACATGCTGGAGACCATTTTTGAGAGTTCCCTCAAAATCACCTCCGCAGGCTTCACCACTGCTTCTGATGATGGATAATGCCTCCCACAAAGGCATTTCTTCAAATTAGGGAATAGAAAAATGTCACATGGGGCTAAATCCGGACCATAGGGCGGGTGAGGGATGCACTCCACGTTGATTTTTGCACGATATTCAGCAACAACATAGGCAATATGCGGCCGTGCATTATCGTGGTGCAGCATCCAGCCTGCTTCACGGAAATGCGCCTTGTATGGACTTCTAATGTTTACAGCACATCCATGTAGTATTGTACAGTTAGTGACACGTGTGCAGGCACAACATGATGATAAACCATTCCATGAATATTAAATAATGAGATGACGATAACTTTACCAGGAGAAGCAACCACTTTTGCTTTTTTGGGTTGGTTATGAAGGAGATTTCCACAATGAGTTTTGCTGTTTGCTCTCAGGAACAAAATGATGTAGCCAAGTTTCATCAGCAGTGATTACGTTTGATAGAAACTCCGGATCTTCCTCTAACTTCAACTTTAACTGCATGTTACGTCCATTGCAGCTATGGGCGATACTGAACATGTCTGAACTTGCCTGGTTCTCACAGGTGGGAACCAGGAGTACCAACAATGAAACCACTACGTCGTGTTTGCTTCACATTAAGCTAACTCAGTATAATAATATTGAATTATAGTGCGAAAAATTATGACCGTAAAAGATTATGATCATTATTTATTGAACAGCCCTCGTAATAAAAGTAGCATTTGTTACTAAACACATTTTGTTTATTATATAGACAATTGAACGTTACATGAGATATGGTTGCAAACACTCATAACAAAACATAATTGATTCGTCTAATCAAATCCCAACTTAAGTACTGAGGTACATCTGTTGACATTATCCTCCCAACTAAGTCCATAAACATTTGATCATAACTATCTACTGAAAAGTGGTTCACTGTTAGCATAACTCCACGTTAACTACAACTTGACACGACGTAACTGAACTACTGTCCGCCAGACTTCGGTGGTATATACAAATATATCCCATGTAAAAAGCCACGTTCTAGAAAGGAAATCATTGGAACACCAAAAGAAACCTTCAGGAGTCGCCATGGACGTTGTTCTGAGAAAAAAGGACCAGTAGCCGCACCTAAATGCGAGTAACCGATCGGCCATATGCACATCAGTGTTGGCCGCAGGCAGCTTGATGTCGTTAGCATAAGAAACAAAGAAACAAATACTGCTATGGTTAAGCTTACTTCTGTACAGGCTTCTGATGTGTGTTTAAGAATACTGCAGTGAGGAGCTGGTTTTTTAATACGTCACTCTTGTTCCATGGTTGGATGTCATTCAATTAAAAAGCTTCCATCCAAGAAACGGGAAGTCGCGAAGCTAAAAAAAAAAAAAAAAAAAAAAAAAAAAAAAAAAAAAAAAAAAAAAAATAAAAAAAAAAAAGTCGCATAAAGTGGGCCAGAGTCTGACTCAACTTTTAATGTGCAGATAACCGTATTGCTTTATCAGCAAAACGTCTCAGTTAACCACTATTTCTAGTGGTATGGACAATTTGGCATGAACCCAGGCTCCAAGTACGATATGTACAGACAGAAAAGAATTATCATTTTATTCTATTAATAATTAAACATATGCTGTTTATCTGGAAATAGTAAAATAATGCATAAGAAGTTAGATGGTAATAATTATGAATCCTTTTCAGGATGAAACAGTGGGATTTGTGTACGCTATTTTAGTAAAGAGGCTCAGTGATGTTCATGCCCACGACGTTAGATGGTGATGCAGAAGGGACAGAGTTCAAGAGTCCTCAAGCGGAAGGATACAAGGCATTTATCTAGAGAAGCATGGCATTGGTGACACCGTCTGAGTATACAGACTACTTTTTCAAATGTATACCGAAATTATTGATGAAAATGTTAATAATAACTGATAAGAAGGTACATAAGTAATTACTCAAACTGATTCACATATGTAGTTTTATAATATATGAAATAAAGGCTTACAATTTGTGGGTGAGTAAGCAGCTATTAGCCAAATTCCGTTTGAGTTCATATCGGTGTAGGTAAGATAATTAGGTGTTTCAGGCAAGTCAGCCAAATATTAGCTGAAGGTTCGCCCACTCAGAACTAGCAGAGTTGCTAATAAGTATATACCTAGTTGAAGTTGTGAAGAGTAGATAAGGGGAAAATATTCTGTATATTTGGAGCAAGCTACGAAGGAAAATGAAATAAGAGGTTTGGATTTGTCATTGAATGATGGTGCATTAAGGAATAAATAAATAGAATAATGTACTACGTGAAATATCTTGTCTTAGAAATATAATATGAGAAACCGCTTATCGGCATTCTGAAGCGCCTAACGGCCGCGAATAGGCTACTTACACTTGGTCTAGCATTACAATCAGTCAAGACAAAATTGTATTCATCATTGTCGCTACTCATGGCAAGAGCCAGATATAAAACTTTCTAAAAAACCATACAAGTGTAACAAAACCTATTAAAAATACATGTACATAAACAAACTCAATCAAACCCTACTAAAAATTTCGTTCACTAAATCCTAAACTCTAAACTAGAAAAGAATCTACAAAGAGTCTAATCGTCTCCACGCATGGCCTACACGTGGGTGGGCCTGTTGACCGTCTCCCTCAACCACGAAGAGGAGCGCACACGAGGGAGACTGTTGTCTCGGGACCCCGAGTGCGCCAAACCCGTACCTACCGAAGTAGGCCCCTGGGGGGGAGGAAAGTTATTTTAGTCATAAATTTGTTATTATATTTTTACTAAGAACAAAGATAAAATATGCATTGTTTGCAGTTTCTTTTAGGAACAGATAGATTCTGCACACTAAAACAGTTGTAAACTCGCTTCAAGTAATTTATTAGCTCCAACTAAATAAAATATATTAATGAACTACAGAAAAATATTTACAGAGGAAAAATGAAATGTGTACTGTTTAACGCCCGCTTTTACTACATACGGCACCGCAGGCGGTTTACAGAGGAAGTGGAGGAATCTTAAACAAATAATCTGGTAACAATAGGAACCTTAAGGCCCGTTGGTTCAAAAGTGGAAGTTACAGATATTAGTTTCTTATGTGCCAATACGTCACTGCCAGTACTGATACCACTTGAGTGCACAACACACGAAAATGAAGAAACGTATCCGAGCACTCCCTCTGGCGGAAAGGTTATGACACTAGCTTTCTAGTGAAAGGTAAATGGGTTCGGGTTTCCTTCACTTTTTTGTCGTCTTTTTATTTTTGTTCGCTTCAGTCTTTTTTTAGTATTTTGTCTAAACTTTTAGTTACGAAGTAATTTCTCCTTATCAGTGCAATTAATTGCAATTCTAAAACAGCTTGAGTCCTGTTTAAAACCTTCACATTTTTTCGCCTAAATGAGAGATGGTTTAAAAGGAGAACCAACTGACATAAAATGAAGGGTAAATGGAACTCTTTACGTCAGGATTTTAAGAACTCTTCGCACTGCGTTTTCAATGCAAAGATGACAGCGGTGAAGGAAAGACTGCCGTACTCTGTCCGAAATTCTATGTGTATGTCGAATAACTTCACGTGCTGCTATTATTCGGGCAGTTACGTCCTCCTATGATGTAACAGGTGTTTCATACATCAGAGGTTAGTTTGGCTGCATTATTTCACTGACTCGCATTCTTTGAAATTTACTTCCTGACTAAGGTTGTTTACTGCTCTGTGTGACATTTTTGTTGAGGAGAACACTACTCTCTGCAAATGCACTCTTCTGCCCACGTCAGTGTCTATGTTTAGTTATGTTATTGTCATTAGTTGTTATAATAAAATATACTTTCCGCTCTGCTGTAACTTATATAAAACGTATAGTTACGAGTGCTCGACATCTCAGGATATTTCAGGTGCGTTACGATATGAAAAATAAAGTGAGTAAGATCAATGCTTTTTGCAAGTATCCTTAATTTGAATTTTCTACTCTAAAGGAAGACATAGAGAAGAGAAATTTCAGGAAAAGTGGTGAATGAAGTACACAGGTCGTTGTAAATGATTGTTTTTACATCATTATCTGTATTACAAATATACGATATCGCATGCTTACACATTTCCAAATTGTACATTGATAATCTAACCATATTGCTGGAATGTTTGCAATTATTTTCCTTATTTATTTTTGTCCCATTATCTGTCGACAGGAATAAACCTACAGCAGATATGGATGAATTTATCGGTGATGGAAACTATTGTATGAATGTATAATTTTAGACTCATAATTTATAATTGTAACAGTGTTTGTTACTGTGGTACTTGCATGAGAATCTAAATAGACGAAGTCCTCATTGAAATGACATATTTCGTGATTTATGTCCAGGATTTCTTTATCATGTCAGAGCCCTTCTCAGCAATCATTATGATCACCGCGTTTGTGTTACCGCTGGCAATGTAGGGCATTATGGAACCATCAATCACCCTTAGATGTTTAATACCATGGACCTTTAGCTCTGGATCAACTACAGCGGTAGAGTCATTGGACGGTCCCATTTTGCAGGTCCCTACTGGATGGTACAACGTCACGCTTTGCTTTGGTATGGCACACCTGAAATATTCTTCTGAACCAAACTCGTGTTGTTCACAGCCAGAAATTTGAGTTCTATTCAAGGTAAGGCCAAGGTTTTTGAACGCTCTTGTGTTTTCCAGCTTTGTAGCATTTTGAAGGCCCCTCAGTATCACATCTATATCTCTGTCATCCTGGAGGACACCTGAGTATATCAGAGGAGGCTGCTCAGAGTTCCTGGAATTTATCGTGATATTTCCTCGGCTACGAGGCCGCATGTTGTAAGGATTGAGGGTAAAACCATCATAATAACAGAGTGGACTGGTGACATTCACTGGACACCTCACAGAAGCTGTTGGTACAGAGTAGTACTCAATATCTGGATAATCAGAAGAAGCGTCGTCAAGACCTGAGTATACATATGCAGTCATTTGGCAAGGTCCGGTACCCGCCCAGTGACTCCTCTTTGGGTTTGTCTTGTACAGTGCCTTATCTTCAGCTATTCCCTCTGGACCCCGTAGAGTGTCGTTTCCTGGAGCGGACACGTATGAAACAGTAGTTGCTGATGTGTGATCTTGAAGATTTTTACCGACTCCTGGTAAGTCGTGTATGACATCGATACCAACTCGTTCCAGCTCATCATGAGACCCAATTCCGGACAACATTAGCAAATGAGGAGAATTAATACTTCCCGCTGAAAGAATTACTTCCTTTTTGGCATGCGCTGTCTTCTTTATTGTCTTGCTCTTTTCCCAGATGTATTCCACACCAATGGCAGTCTTATTTTCTGAATCAAATAAAATCTTATTAGCGCGTGCATTTGTAACCACCTTGAGATTTGAACGCTTCTTTCTAATGGGATCCAGAAAGGCTCTGTTTGTGCTCTTACGGGAGCCTCTCTTTTGGGTATGCTGCAATAACATTCTTCCTTCTCTGTTATTCTCGTTTATATCAATCTCTGGTAAACCAAGTTCTCCAAATGCATCCATTAATGCCGCCACGTTTTGATCTTGAAAAGGAAATCTGCCGACATCTAGATATCCTCCCCGGCTATGATATTTTTGATCGTTCGCTATGTCTGGATCCAAATTGTTTTCTGACTTTTTGAAATACGGCAGAATTTCATTATAACTCCATCCTTGATTGCCTAAAACATAAATAATAAGTATATTTATGTACAATATTTCTGCAGATACGAGTCACACTATTAGAAAATTGACCCGTGAGTTAACTAAAAATGGACGAAGATTAAATATAAATCTTATAGGAATCTAAAATTTACTAAAGAATATAATAGAAATTTACTTTACTACTAAAATTTTCCCAGAAAGATATATTTTGAGACCCCATGAAGTAAAAAAAGGCAATTTTTAGAAAATAATTTTAGATGCACCCGCGCCTTCCTTTCCGAGAACAGCACGATTCTAATCAGAAAATTGTACAAATACCAAACATGAAGTTAAAGTTTTCATATGATTTTCTGAAAATTGGCTTCATTTTGTATTATAAATTATCTTATCTTTAAGATAAATTCCTGCCAAACAATTAGACATATATTTGAACTCTTCACTGAAATCTTGCATACTCATTCTAGCCAATGTACTAGCTTAACAATCAATGTCATATTCATATTGGCAAGCAGTTCATCTTGGACAAGAAATTTATTCACGCTAACGTTTTATTGAAAGATAACATTGAAAATCAGAAATAAAATAATAAGTTATAGTTATGCACTTTTATATTTCTATGCTCTAAAACATTTTTAGAAAATATCTAAATAACGTGTTTGTCAACCGAATGTTTGTTTTAAATGTAGCAAAGTGAATTGTATGTAATGTCACTATGCCGGAGCTGTCCATAGTATATACGACGAGGTAAACAAAATCACATCGACGTGTATGGCATCGTTGCCTGTTTAGCCTTGTATCTCTCTGCGAATGAAAAATATAGTTCGCATATCATTCAAGAGACTTTAAATATAATTCAAATTATATATACATTACAAATGAAACAGTTAATTAGTCACATAAGTGCTGAGGCTTTCAATTTGTGTGTAGTGTTTAAGGCCCGCTTTTACTACATACGGCACCGCAGGCGGTGACACTGATGATACATGAGATGTAGATGGAGCACCGGTGGAATGAGTTGACGGGGGAAACCGGAGGTCCCGGAGAAAACCCGGCCCAGCGCCGATTTGTCCACCACGAATCTCACTTTACGGTCGCCTGGGATCGAACCCGGGCCGCCTTGGTGAGAGCCAAGCGGTCTAACCACTGAGCCACGGTGCGGCCTTGAGGCTTTCAAGGGCGGCGTTGTCAACTGTATTAAGTAGATTTTCCGTAGTTGTGGGCCGTGCTCCAGTTTTTTTAACTTCCTCCGACGTTTCGCCAAAAACTGCGTCCGGCATTTTCAGGGTGATCAGATTAGTGAAAACCCGAGTCCAAAGACTGGAGCGCTATGTCTTTCAGCGCGCTATTAATAATCGTGCATGGATGGCGGGCGTGGCCTGTAAGGGGAGCATGGTCCCCCTACAGACCACACCCTCTTTTTCGGCGGAGAACGCGAATAAAGGTAATAGGAATATGGGTAGCCCGCTTCACGGAAATGTGGTCTTTTGCGGCTGATATGGACTTGCAATGTTTACAGGACATCCCTGTGGTATTGTACAGTTACTGATGTGTGTGCAGGTACAACGTGCTGATAAACCATTCCATGAATATCAAAGAATGAGATGACCTTTGCTTTTTGGGGGGTTGGTGTAGAAGGAAATTTCCAAACTGAGCTTTGGTGTTTGCTCTCAGGATCAAAATGATGTAGCCAAGTTTCATAAGCAGTGACTACGTTTGAAAGAGACTCCGGATCTTCCTCTAACATCAACTTTAACTGCATCTTACCTCCATTGCAGCGGTAGGCGATACTGAACATGTCTGAACTTGACTGGTTCTCACAGGTGGGAACCAGGAGTACAATGAAACTACTACGGCGTGTTTGTTTCACATTAAGCTAACACAATATAAAAGATTGAATTTTAGTGCGAAAAATTATGACCGTCAAAAATTGTGAATGTTCATTATTGTACAGCCCTCCTACCAAGCTGGTATTTCTGTTTCAGCTCTCCCAAGGATACGCTATCAATAAATAAGAAGGAGAGAAAGAAATAGAAAATAAATGGTAAACGTTTTCTGAAACTACACTTTACATGAAAAAGTTTTATAAAATTCTTATTTTCTCAATATTCTCTTATGGTTTTAATTGAAATAACTTATGTAATACATATTTGGACTACAAAATATGTATCTTCAAGTTTGAGAAAATGGATTTATGTTCATTTTGAGTCTTTTGTATAGCTGTTAAACCGTAAATATAAATAAAATGTACAAAAGATAGTGATCTCGTTAAAGCAAAGTATTATTTAGCAAAACTGTTTCTTGGAGTTTTAGCTATTTTTGAATTATTCGCATTATTCATCCAAACTTTTATGCCCGCCTCGGTAGCGTAGATGGTAGCATGTCTGCCTCACGTTCAAGAGGTCCCGAGTTCGAATCTCGGTCAGGATGAGTTACCTGGATAAGGTGTTTTCCGGGGTTTTCCCTTATCCTATAAGACGAATGTCGGGTAACTCTAAGCTACATGGACCCTGGGCCAATTTGAGTATGATTTCACCCATTCTATTCATCGTCTGATGTGACTTAAAAAGTTAAAGGACGCAAATTACAAATTAAGAAAATCCAAACTTTCACATAATTTCCTTCGTGCTATCTGGCACAGAGTCTAGTGGTTCATGTAACTGCCTGATTTTCCAAAAGGTGTGGTGGTAGTGATTGCTCGTCTTTAGTAAAGTGTTTGGTTGCACAACCGCCTCTACCGGAGGTTTTGGCTGGGTCTTTTCCAGGAGCGAGTGAGTGGGAGCGTTGCGATATCTAATGAACATTTTTAAAAACTGTTCACTTAGTGAATATTTATGAAGGAAAATATTTCATTTTCAATAATGTTAAATGTTTGCTCTTGTGAAATCATTGAATAATCTGAAAATGATTTATAGAGTAGTTGTCAATTAGAGTTCTCATGCATTCTTTAAAAGTGTCAATAGGCTATTTTTCTTTGTTGTCCTCAAGCATAGGTTAAGTTTTAATAATCTAGGTTTTAAGATTGAGATCACAACTTTAGAAAAACGTATTTGTTTTATACCTACAACAAAATGTTTACTGAAAGTACCATTTCTGTTAGAGAAAGCAGAAGGATCTTCAAGTAGGATTACAACAACATATTCCTCTTTATTTTAGCATTACCTAGTTCCGCCCAATGATCATAATCCCTTTTGTTGCCTCTGTTGTAGATCATGGCATTTAAAACACTGCTGCCTCCCAAAACTTTGCCACGTGGCCATAATTGTGGTTCTCCTCCATTGACTGGAGTTTCCGGCTCAGTATAGTAATACCAATCTAGTCTTGTCCCAAATAAATTCAAAAGGAAAGGCGGAACATCTGCTTCTTCAGGTTCCTCGCCGCCTGCCTCCAGCAGTAATACTGACCAGTTTTTGTTTTCGGAGAGTCTATGAAAAAATTCAGAAACCAACAGAAAATAAAGTTAAGGATAAAATAAACATTAAACCACACTAGTAACAAGAATTAAAACAAAGGTGGATAATGTACACTTATTTAATTCACATTCACATAAGTAGCTTTTGGAGAAGTGGAAACTTACGGCTTGAAGAAGCATCTACTTGGAAAGAAATAAAAATACTAAGGCAATATGAAGATAAAAGTACACAGCTTGTGTCCAAAATATATGCTGTTGATTAACGTTTCACATACTGATACTTCTCTCAAATTGGAGGTCGTTAATCTCTCTTGGATATGCAAAGAGGACCAAGTCCTTACATAGCGACCAGGTCATAAAGGAGTAAACTAGAGCCTAAAGGCTGCTCTACTGTCCAGTTCCAATTGTACCTACAACTCCATTTCTACAAATGATTAACTCAGTTAACATTATCTAGGATGAATATGTGTTTTAAGAATAATTTGTGAAATATTCAATGGGAGAATTTTATCGGATAGATCATGTAGTCTAACATATAATTATAATAAACACATTTAAGACTTATAAGTTTTATTTTCATTACATGCAATTGAGATTTTACTACTAAGAAGCACTTTTTCAGGTTGACTCTACCTATTTAAAACCTTAGCTTTTACACGTCTAGTGTGAAGGAAGGGTTAAATATCTGGATACATTAATAATTTACTGTGAAGAAACAAATGCCTGGAAAATAGAAACAACTTCTACTATATAATGTAGTTGTCTGATCAGTAATGGCTTACATCTTGGAAACAAGAGAAGAGAGCACAGAAACACAGGCAATTGTGGAGAAGCTAAAATGAATGTGCTGAAAAAAAAATAGCGGGAAAGACGTTTTATGAAGTAATGCAATGAGAACACTATAGAGATGTGTAAGATATATTCTGTGATAGACTGGATTAAGAAGGAAGCATGTTTATCCAGAATGGTGGTTGAAGAATTGTACCAATCCCCAGATGGGAAAACAAATCCAGGGCACACAAAAAGAAAATTAAAAGAGGTTCAGGGGACGGATTTTTCTCTATTTGTCTATTTTATTCCTTTTTTCAGAAACGTAGGCTCTTAAGTTATAAGCAGGTTTCCTAGAATTATTAGCCTAATTTCTTATGGTGCCTAGAAATGCCTGTTTCATACGTTTGTGCCTCTTCTGTTTATTAGTGCCTAAAACTACCTTTTTAGCCAATTTCTTCTGCTTGTAAGTTGTGACAACAGCTTTTGCATTTGTTGATTTCAACGTGAAGTTTCCGGGGAAGAGAAAGTTCTTACTGCGGCGCAGTGGATATACAAAAAGGGGTTTATTAAGGAGGCACATTTTTGCATATTGGCCCAAAACTTATAATATCAATATTAGTTTTATGTCTTAATATTAATATAGATATATTTCAATAATATAACGTCATTTTTTTCTAGCGGCACTACAGAAAACGACACATGACTATTTAAATAACCCTACACCTCTATGGTAGCTGCTACTACGTAATTTTAACCTCAGATTTCTCAGATTCAATATTTTATAATTTTCCTAACATCAAAATGCTCCACAGGATGCACTTTTCTATTAATCTGTATGAAATTCTACACCGGGCAACTGCATATTGTCACACCCTACATTAGAATAGATTTAATATTTATTAGCTTTGGGGGGAATCCGTAGCGGTAGAGCTAAACTATCTCAACAAACACTAGTTACAAACTATTTACTTTGAATTTTACTGCCAAAACTCACACAGCGTCCCTTGAAAATCAACACGTGACCACGTGGTGTCCATTATCAATTTCCATGTAGTTATAAAAAAAAAAATTTAGCACAATATTATGAAATAAGTTTACTATTGAAGAAATCAAATAAAAAACAGACCAAAAGTTAAAGGATTACGAGACGATGACCAGATTAGAATTTCTAACTAATTGAACACCACGCGGTCGGCCATGTTTCCTCCATCTTTCACCACCGTATACATTCAAATTTTTTTCATAAAAACCGGACTAAAGCAAGGAGAAAAAAAAAATTTTGAGATCTTACCCGCGTCTCCACCAATATGTCACACCCTACATTAGAATAGATTTAATATTTATTAGCTTTGGGGGGAATCCGTAGCGGTAGAGCTAAACTATCTCAACAAACACTAGTTACACCACGCGGTAGGGTGGACATGTTATTTTACTGATAACTAGCTTACCTGCATGGTGGTGAAAGGTGGAAGGTCCAGCGAAGGAAAACTCACAAATGCATTTTAAAAAGAGGTTTAATAATTCCAGACAACTTACATTCAATGAGGCTTGTGTTCCGGAGGGTTGCTACAAACACATCCTCTCACGCTGGTGGCGGCCGCTCGTCTGGGGGAAGAGGATATGCCATCCCCCCTCCCCAGCGCAGCCAACGAACAAAGTTAAGCCAGTCGCCAGGTCTGACAACCCATACAGGGTTGCCACAATATTAAGTGTACCCATTTACATTTGTTGTATTTTGGTTATTTGTATTGAAAAGGATTGTAATGCTTACTTCTTACTGAAAACGTTTAGGAAAATAAAAATTGTTAAATAGGTATGATTATTCTTTTCCCTTCGTTGATATGGCGAAGACAAATACTTCACATAGTTACAGGTCCTTAATAGCGTAAACATGGGTGTAGAAACTTATACCCCAAGCATTAGTTTATAAAATAACAATATGTCAGCATTTTGAAAATGGTCTGTAATTAGACATAAACTGTTAATTCCTCAGAACTTGTAACTAGAAAGCTAAAACTTGGTATTATTCCATTCTTGATCGATCACAAAAATAAATGGTATAAATTTGAAACAAATGTAACAAAATCTTCAGATATATCCACTTTCACCGTCAAGCCCTCCCCCTAAACCATGTTTTTGCTTTTTGGCATAGTTATTATTACTCCACGCCTTTCTGCACATTATAGTTCTTCCTTAGTGAAGTGTACTTATATGTATTTTAATTATATGACAGTATTTGTTATTTTAACTTGCTGTGGAGCCAGTTATGAAATTTGGAATAAATGTAGAACTATTTTGCCTAAGGAACCCCAAAATAGTATGTGTTTAGCGAATTTGTTGCAGCATATGTTGCGATGATTGTCATTTTGTTATGGTGCATCTATAGCGCAATTTTGGAGCCATTTTATTAAAATTGTGTATTGCTAAGTGTTTATTTAACAACGTTTTTGTGCCTAGTTAAGTGCCTATTTTTCCCATTTTCCGTGCCCTTTTTGCCTGCCTATTTCACACATTTTTAGTGTCTAGAATTCCACTCCCTACTCATAAAACAGACAAATACGCCTAACACAGAGAGAGGTAGCAGAAAAGAAGAAGAGGAAAGACAAATACCAAACTTCGTTTTAAAAAATAAAAAATTACATTCACAAATATACTATACGAAAGTTTAGAAGAAATCCCACACTTCAAACAACTTTTCAGGAAAATATTTGGTTATTTTTTATTTTATAAAAATTGAATCTACTGATTTTATTGAAATAAGCGTGCTTAAAATATTTGTATAGTAAATAAAAATTTATTTCTTGAATTTTATGGAAATAGCCTATAAATTCCTGGTAATTCTGTTGTACTCTTCTGTGAACTATAAACAGCAAGGGGCAGACAAAATTTGAATCAAAGCATGTAGGTCATGTTACCGGTTTGAATGTTCCTTTACTTTTACTTTTATTAAGTTGGAAGTTGTGACACTTTTGTAGTGTGCTGGACAGGTAAAGGTAATGCAATGTCAAAGCCGTTACGGTCATTTCTACAAAAGAATATACCGACAAACTAGAAGAAGGTGGCAGAATAACCAGTTTTTAAGAATAGTGTGTGTAATACTTGAGTAGACGAAACATATAATTGCATAATTAAGGTGATGTTTTACCTGTTTGCGACAACACATCCTGCTGATCCAGCGCCTACCACAATAAAGTCGTAAGATTCTCCATTGTTAACAGTAGTGAAGGATGCTATATCCCTGGGCGATTGGGGAGTTAGAAGAGTCACAAAGGTATCCACAAGAAGTGTAATGGCAGCTGGCGAAGAACACGACCTGTTTGCCTCCATCTGTCAGTTTCCAAAGTTAAGAATCAAATTAACAAATTATAACAATTGTACAACTTGAAGATTTCACGGCGAGTATTACTAATCAAGTCCTCGCGGGTAATCAGCCGTGTCAAGTTAACAAAGGTCGCGCTTTCGTCCATTGAAAACTCCATGGCCTTCTTAAGGATCTGATGAAACGACTGAGTTCTTCTCACTATATACGATCAAATGGGAGCTGGGGTTTGTGCTGTCCTGGCTTGTGCAAGCCTCACCCACCATTTGACCGTATATAATGAGAAGAATTCAGTAATTTCATCAGATACTGAAGAAGGCCATGGAGTTTGCAACGGCCGAAAGCTCGACCTCTATTAACTTTACACGACTGATCACCCGCGAAGCCTTGATTAACAATTGTACAAGCAATGCAATGCAATCAAGTGATTTCTTTTACGGACAAAAGGTTTTTGTTTAATTGTGGCATATATGTTATTGTTATTGGTGCACTTAATAATGCATACCATTTTATAAAAATTCAAATATTCAGCTGTGATTGTAGAAACAGATAGAGATCCTAAATGTGAAAGCCGAGAAATCGCTATCTTAACAATGAGTCTTTGAATTCTTGTGTCCGTAACCGAGCATCCAACGGGAGGAAGATGTGAGCTGAAAACATATTGATTGTTAACTGCAGACGTTCAGCTGTTTTTCATCATTTTCCTTTTGATCATGATGTAACCAGTGATAAAAGTAATATACTATTAATAAAATCTTAAAATTACCAATAGAAAACCTTTTTAGGTACCTATATTTGGAAATATATTAGCCGTGAATCGAGAGCCTTTGATAACAATCAGTTTGATGTAAAACCAATAGAAATATACATGTAGCAGATATTTTGTGTTGTTTTTGTGGCATCTGCTAGCGTGTGTTTCGGCGTGATGGTTTGGATGCAATATTCAAAACATCCATAGAGTAAGAAAAGTTACCTGACAGGATACATAAGGAGCTCTTATAAAATACTACTGCTTGCATTAATTTTCTTTTAAACAAACGACTAACATAGACTACGCTCTTGCTGTGTTAAACAAAGGAGCAGCAGTGTAATATTAAATTCTTCTGCATGTAACACTTGTAAAGGATAGACGTACACCAGTTTTACTCTGCAAGTGTGCAGAAAAAGTATTACAAATGTATGCCTCTATTTGGTGCATAATCGACGCATTAATTGCTAGTGTGTTATTATATTTATAATTATTATTTTGCATCATTAGTAGCAGGAGAAAAGGCAATCAACGACAATCTTCAAGATTTTGTAAGATCAAGCATCAAATTGTATATGTGGAATAAAGTATTCTTCTTTGGCAAAGTATGATTGAAAAGTTAATCAATCAGTAGCAACATTGAATATTTCTCCGTTCCGATATCTTGACCCTGGGTGCACAGATCATCGCTCGAGAGCAGCAGTGGTGAACTTCAAGAATTCTACGAGAACTTCACCAAAGGTGAGAAATCCACAATCATACACAACAAACCGCTACACACTGAAGCAGAAACCACGGGTTTCCGATAGAAGAACGTAAGAAAGAGTTGATAAATCCATATAAATTATTAAAAAACAATTGGGAATACATGATATCAGAAATAAAGTCAAAAGGAATGCTGTAATAGGAATAACGTGTAAATGAAATAAATATAGGGAAAAAGTTGCCTTAAACTAGAACGGGCAGACGAGGCTGAATACGGAAACAATGGGACAATAGAAACCCAAAATTCCAGCGCTACCACGAAGACATGGACAATAATGCGGTTTAAGGAAAATATGTAGAGGCAGGATGCTGTACCGTTATGACAACAAGGAGTCATACAACTTTAGGTGGTGGACCCCTGACTGCTGCACAGTTGAAGGTGAAGGGAGATGACCAATAAGATAATAAACTCCCCCACTAAAACGTGGCGTAAACCACGTGATAGGCGTGAAATAGAGAACAAATAGAAAATGGTTGGAGAAAAAGTCGAGAGTAGGGCGTCACTCGGTTGTTTACAACGAAAGGTAGAAGACGTGTTAGTTTAATATCTGATGGTGAGGTAATAGTGGAGTTAAACTTCAAAGGTGTTGGGATTAAATATTTTCAAAGAGACAAGGCGACGCGACGAGAGTGAGAGCAAATGAGAAAAGTCGAGCAATCATACAAGTAAGATCTGTGGGAATAAACAATCCACAGGAAATTGAAGCAGTACTTTTAATTGGCTGGTGATATCTGTTGGACCCTGAGAGAGTACTGTTACTCACCTACACGCAATTTTAACCATCCTGCCATACCACACCAAAAGGCCACACCAAGAGAAATACCACACACACCAACACTCATAACACAGAATATTGTCAGATTATTTGCATTATGTTTCACACCAGTTCTTTATCGATTTGAATTCAGTTCCGATGTACATGCTTTAGCGAAGGCCAGGTCTAGGTGAGCAGCGAAAGGGGAGGAGTACAGACACGTACACCTTAATGGGTAGATAAGGCACTTCGCAACGGCGGTCCACACCAACCTATGGATGATGGTTTGACATCAAAACTTTGTCACTGAACTTTTATGGCCAGAAGTGAAGCAAAACGTTGAATCAAACCAAGTACGAATTGGTGTGCTAGAACCAGGTAAAACGTAGAAGTGGTTTTGGTATTGCCTTTTGAAATAAGGCAGTTCACATCATAACAGCATGGTTCATTGTCCACACAAACAAGACGAACCTAAGAAGTTCAATAAGCTTATATGCTCAGGCAGAAATAATTTTTTCTCACCTCTTATATCCTGCGACAGTTTCGAGCAACTTCCAACTGAGAGATTGCATGTGACTAAACATGCATTTGTAGCCTTCTTCTTTTTTATACTTAAGGTCATTTCGACAGTTTGTAGCGCTGATGTGAATATCCTCCAAACGAGTTTACTTAATGAATTCACATAAGTAAAAGATTAATGTCCTTTATACTCCCTTATCAGATATGTGGTTCAAAGTCTTTGCTCTGATAATATGACAGTCATTTAACCATTCTGCTAACAGGGCAAAGAAAATGTATAAAGAGAGAATAAAAATGATGTCCATTTGAATTTACTTTGCCTTCACTCTAAGCTACCCCCATAAAAGCTTTTATTTTCTCTACTACTTATTTGTAATAGGTACAGGAGGTATTGCATTACACCTAATATTCGATTCAGGGACTTCAAAAGAAATTCGCGTTTTGGGCATTCCTGAGTAATAAAAAATATGTTTATTAATAGGTGCCGTCGTGAACCTTAGGGTTAAATACCAAGATCACGTAGCGAATATAAGAAGGAAAGAAAGGGGAAAACGGAGAAAAGGAATTGAAAAAACAACCCTGCATCCTGTTTTCCATTACACAGAATGTTCTCCGATTTTGTAATGGATATTTTGAATTTTCTGTAAATAGCCTGTTTATTCTCAATGACCTTTGCATAACTGAAAAGCTGCAAGAGATAGACAAAAGCTTACTGCACAAAAATGTGGACATCGTTAAGATATACAATCTGTTACGCGAAATATTTCTTATGCTGTTTTGTTTTCAAATATTTTAAATCTGCTCTAAATGGAAGGTCTTTATTCCATTTTTATACCTGAGCATGCGAAATGCTTTGAAAAATTGCTGTGAACGCAAAACAAATTATACCTTTATTTTCTCTACTTCATGTCAGCATGTATAATATTTCAATACACATCGACACATGTCTTTGTATGAAGTTATAAGAACGTTACAGTATGTAATAGTTTTATTTTTAAAATGCTATACGATGCACAGATATTGCAAGCTCTTTGCAAGACCACGAGGAATTAAAAAAATAGCAAATTGCGACTTAAAAACTGGAGAACAATTATAAATATTTAAAAACACATTTGACGTATAATTACTTCTACGGTGCTCACATACTAGCATTGATTTATGACTTACAGTTTCACAATTACAGTAAAGTCACATCGGCCAGGGTGAGTTACTTGGATAAGGTTTTGCCCGGGGTTTCCCTTATCCTGAAAGACGAATGTTGGGTAACTTTAAGCTCTATGGACCCTGGGCTCATTTGAGAATCATTTCCCCCATTCCATGCATCATCCGATATGACTTAACTTTGGAGGGCGTAAATTACCAAAAAAGAAAAATAAAGTCACCAGTGTTTTCCATAAAAGTTAATGTATATATTTTTTTCACAATTAGATATTTTAAACATGGTGTGCTTTCAAGAAAATTGTTAGGATCATAATTGAAAATTATAGAAATTATAGAATATGCTTCCAACGATTGTTTTTTATCTCTCTCTTTTTTCAGTTAAAGACTTCCAACGTTAAAGTGATATCGAATGATGAATGAATTGAGTGAAATGATGCCCAAATGAGTCCGGGATTCATGGAGGTTAAAGCTACCAGACTTTCATCTTACAGAATAAGGAAAACCCCGGCCTTAGCCAGATAACTCACCCTGAATGAGATTAGAACTGGGTACCTCTTAAAATATTATAATTTAATGTGGAGATCTGTGTGTTGTATTTTAAGGAAGTGCTTATCTTAATTACAAATATTGTTAATTAATATTTTCTCTCATAGTCTGGTCATAGTGTGTTCATAGACTTTCTGATACAAACATACATAGACACACCCGCGTTTGTACCTACACGCTTGTGAGTGCCTCACTATTTCTCTAAAATTGCTTTATTTAAGTCGTGTAATTTTTTATAAAATTATTTATTCTCTACATAGTTTAGGAAGTGATAGTTAAAGTAAACCACAAAAATGCCTTAGAATAATTCTGAGCTCTCACGAGATCTAACGGTGTTGGGTAGTAAGACCCTGTTAAAGCTTTACGGTTAACCAAGTACGTAAAACTAATAGAAAATTAACGCTGTTCATAGAAACACAGACATACATATATATATTGCCCATTTACTAAAACTGCAACATCTCTTCTCGTACATAGTACGTCATTTGTCTTTAATTTCCCTGGTAGACTGAGCTATTGGCTTCTCTTAGTTATAAGATTTACACAGAATTTGTGAAATCTCATTAAGAGTCATAAATTGTGTTACTAAACACTCCGGAAATTTCCATAAACCTAATTAAATTGTACAGAACACCTTAAGTACAAACGTTTTCAGTTAGAGAGAGACAAACAGACAGACGGAGAGAAATGGAGAGGTTAAGAATTCAAAACAAAATTTCTCTAAACTTCTGACAGTTTCTGATAGCTCCTATCTCGAATGCACATTGTGCTTAGAATTTCTAAAAGTTTTAATTAGTCGTTCAGGATGCCCTAAACCATCAGTTGTCATACTTTACATTATTGTATTTCAATATAGGGATGCAGTGTTTTGTTTAACCAGGAACAATCTGGAAAGCGTTCCGGTAAACTTTAATAAATTTCACAAATTAAAATTTTCACCGCTGTTGACTACAAGGGTTTATTTTTTTTCTCATTATCATCGTTGGGGCAGAAGAAATATATTCAATCTAGTGCTACCAGTTTCCGCAACTGATCCTAAAACTACAGCTCGAAATCGCACCATTTCCTTCCTTCAATTATAATATAGAGAGTTCACAGAGTACAGGATATATAAGTAAGAAATTAATATTTTTCCACGTCCATGTATGATAACAATTCACAATATACGGCCACTATAGAGAGCAGGGAGGTCATGGATTACTCGCCCATAACTTAGAGTATATCTTTTGTTGCACCGGGAGTGACTTTGTTCACGTTTAAGTTGGGAATTGGGATTTCATCACTGAGGGGATTCCGTACGTAGGCATTGTTGCTATGCCCCAAGAGCGAGCACCCCCGGGAGAAAGAATGAGGTGAAAAAGACAGAGGGCGGCCTACCCAAGGAGCCACGACAGCACAGAGGGCAAGGTCCCTACAGTTTACTTGGATAGAAACTTCCCCCCAACAGCCCAGGACAATGAACCCGCTCTCCTACAGCGGGAGGGTAACGAGCCCAGCAGCCGAGCCCTAATGGTCCCAGATAGGAGATCCGAGCCCCAAAGGTCCCTGGCTGGTGGTACCGAAATGGTCCCAGCAGAGGAGCAGAGACGGACAACCGACCTACCGGAGCAGGAAGTAGTTTTCCTCAGAGCATATCATCCTGCCATGCACCGCCGAGCCACCCGCGGACACTTCTACCCTGAAAGAGACCACCAGATGAGAGATGATAATGGAGATGAAATTGAGGGAAAGGAAATTCGCTGGATGTAATTAACCTATACAGAACTCACCTAGTGACCCGGGAAAACCCCCGAAAAATCCCATGGGTCAGGTAGGTCGGCCACGGGAGTCAAACCCGAGCCTCCCGAATAAGAGCCACAGACGAAACCACTTCAGCCGTCCCGCTCAGTTCACGTTTAAGTTGCAGTGTGTATCGAGCTCTATACACGGATAAAAATGAAATGGGTAGTGTTTAACGCCCGCTTTTACTACATACGGCACCGCAGGCGATGACACTGATGATACATGAGATGAGGATGGAGCACCGGTAGAATGAGATGGCGGGGGAAACCGGAGGTCCCGGATAAAACCCGCCCCAACGCCGTGTTGTCCACCACAAATCTCACTTTGCGGTCGCCTGGGATCGAACCCGGGCCGCCTTGGTGAGAGCCAAGCGGTCTAACCACTGAGCCACGGCGTGGCCTATACACGGATAGAAGTACTCCGATTTTCGTTGTAGCTTCCCCAGCTAAATCAGTTGATAGCAATTAAACGAAAGTAACCCAAAAAGCGGTGAAATAAAGTAAATGGCTGCTGCAGTGGTGAGTAAACAGGATAAAGAATCTGTGGCTGACTTTTGCACTTCTAGTAACAATGAAGTTTCTGTAAGAAAAATGCGTAGTTTCTTTTGATAAAGAAGAAACCTGGCTGTAAAGTATGTAAGGAGTTGGCAAGTTTGGGAGTGGAAAGGTCCAAACAAGGAATGAGTATTTCAAAGCCCTGAGAAAAAATTCATGTTTCCCATTATGGAGGCAGTAAAAAAAGAACAAATGACTTTACTGTAGAGAAAATATGTAACCCTAAGAAGAGTTTTGCACACATTGCAGCCAGTAAGGCAATAGCTTGTGCAAAATAACAGACATTTGAGGCCGCTTAAATGACAGCATTTCAAAGTGAAAACGATATAATATAAAATCTTCAGGGCAGGCTATAAAATTGCTAGCAAATATCAGGCATTTATTAACTTTGAATCAAACATTGATCTAAAAGAAATTAATGGTCATGATATGGGCCAAATCTTTCATTCCACTAATACTTACATTAAAATAGCCAGACGTCTTGGAATTGTGATAATGAAAACACTTATTTATAAACTGACAGAATCAGATTGTAAGGCATTCCTTCTATTTGATAAAAACTCCGCCATTGGCCAATTATCCACACTAACTGTATATATATATATATGAACTGTGTTTCTATACATTTAGAGATCAACAAACTCTGTGAAATTGTAGAGTATAAATATGTCTGCAAGAGATATCTGCCACTGAATTGATTAATTTCCTTCACTAATTAAAGTTTTATGATGAATGTTTGAAATAAAATTAAAATATATGTATGTTTTTGGTTTGACACTGGGCCAATCTGAGCCTGGACCCCTCGTTTGGAGATGTAAAATAGGTTTTCTATCGCAAATGAATCACTTCAAGCATTCCTTGAAAAACTGCACTGCCTATATCATCAAGCACTCAAAAGTACCAGAGATCTGCGAAAACTACGTCAAGATTTAAAGATGCAAATGTTAAACATTTTAACAATTTTGAATACACACTGAGTAGCTTCAGATATCAGTAGTGGTGCTGCGTGTTTAAAAACTATGTAGCGCATTCACGTCATTTTTACACAGCTAAATAAGAGGAAAAAGCGACAAGTTTCAAAGAGAATTGTATGAAAAAAGAAGTGGTGTCTTGATTTCAGATTTGGGACTGGTATACGATGACTTCCAGTTCGGAACTTCAAATATGTAACATGGCATTCTTGACAAATGGTAGTAGTATATTGTGACTTTGTGGGTTGGTAGAATTAAAAGGCCGAGTTACATAAATTAAAAGTCTCCTTTATTTTCGTAGAAATACTCTTATAGATTACAGTAGCATTACGTTACATACACCATCAGTCTACCAAGGTCGATCACAATAACAAACAGTGACAGCAGATTACATCCTTAGCTCTCGTTACAACAACACAGCTGGCTGTCTCTCATTTCACAACTCTGTTGCACAACGAACTGTTTTACAAACTAACTTTGCGAGCCGTCACGTTCTTAAAAACCTAATTCGTAACTCTAAATTGTTCTACAATAAGCCAGAACCCGAACAATCTCTATCAGTCCAGAAATTTCCGGAAGAATAAAGAAACCAAAGTAACTTAATCTGTGCCGGCAAGTCATTTAGCTCACTTATCTCTGCTTGCCGGCGCTTGTTTACAATAGCCGCGCTATCATTAACTGCTTAGCAAGGCTCATTATTACCATGAAACTATCCGCCGACTGTTTTCTTATTTGTGCCGAAACTTTTATGCCTGTTGCCGTGACAATATTAAGGTATATTTAACTCTTTGGAAATAGAAAATTGAATAGTAGACCTTACTATCGTAAAGCTATTATGACAGTTGAAAATCTAAAGCTCAAGGGAGTTGCTTAGAATAAAAGGATAACAAATCGATCAAGCATAAACTGCTTTCTGGAACCTACAGTGGCCGACATAAGTATTCGAACGTAAACATATTTATTACTTTTATTATTTTAAATCTATGCAGGGTAAGCATACGTAAACACAACTGTTACAAAATAAAATTGAGCCTTCCATTAAACATAAATAACAACTGAAATTAATTTCCACTACAAGGAGAAATAAAACGGTTACTTTACATCCTGACGTAAGTATTCGAACAGATAACAGCTAGTATTTAGTTATCAGCCCCTTTATTTGAATTACTGCTGATAATAGTTTGGGCATTGTCTGTATATGTTGTTTAGTGACGGCAAAGTCCATATTTCTCCACTCTGTTTGACGCACTTCTTTCAGGTGGTCCTTGCTTCTGAATTGCTGCTTCCCCACACGCTCCTCGACTTCCTTCCAGAAATTCTCTGTAGGATTTAAAACTGGAGATTCGGGCGGTGTCTTCAAAGTGTGAGGAGTGCTGTACACGATCCAAAGCCTTACAATTTCTGCAATATGCTTCAGATCATTGTCCTCCTGGAAATAATAATCATGCTCTAATCCCAGCTTCTCTACACTCTTTTTAAGATTGCTTTCGAGAATCCTCTTGTATTCAAATTTGTCCATGATTCTATCTATGAACACCAGTTTCCCAATGCCAGATGAATCTACACCGTCCCATAACATCGCACTACTGCCACCAAGTTTCACTGTAGCTACCATGTTCTTAGGTTCCCATTCTGTATTTGGCAGTCTCCACACTTTAAGACGTCCATCACTGTTGTATAAGTAGAATTTGCCCTCGTCCGACCATTGAAGCTTATCTCAGAAATCTGTTGGTTTCGCCACATACTGTTTAACACATTCTATACCCCTATTCTTATTCACCTCATAAACATATGGTTTTCTCCTAGGAACGCGAGCATTATATCCAGTACTATTTAAAACCCGTTCAACTGTTCTGGTGTGAACGACAGTGCCAGAATATTGCTCAAGCCATCCTCTAGATACAGTAACCCTCGGATTCTGCTTCACCATTTTTATTATTTGCCTCCTGTCTCGGGTGGTGAGTTGAGAAGAAGCGCCATTTCTAGGTTTATTTACGTTATCTGAAGCGTTGAATTATGCAGAAGACTGTAGATTTGCTTCTGTTAATGGTTTTTGCAATTTCAGAGACAGATTTGTTTCGTTTGTACAAATTTATCACGATATTCCTCTCTGCCACCATTGTCTCCTTACATTTACGTCCCATATTATTTGTGAGTTAACAATCGGCTGAATAACCTTGAGCATATTGGTTCGAGGCATAGCATAAACGCAACTGCTATGTGGTAGGGGAGTGTAGGGTACGTCCAACCTCTTATCTCTCTGTTCGATTGGTACGTTCGAATACTTATGTCCTCCAATAAGAGGGACAGTAGAATAAATACAGTATTGATTGTGTAATATCTACATGCAAAGTGATATTTTAAATATTGTTTCCGAGACACAAAAGGTAATGTTTACATGTTTAACAATTCAACGCTACCAAATGAAATATACATTACAGTATTTATAGTAGGTGCTATGTTACATGTTATATTATTCGTATACTTCTGTCGGCCTCTGTAAATCGTTTGGTGATAGTTCAAAAAATGAGATAGTTAAAAAATGAGCGAAGCATGACTTTTTGTGAGATTGAAGTGGAAATCTGTGTAAAAATTTATGATTTCATAGAGGCACATTCTACGATAGTGTCGTGAATTGCTGACTGAAGAACTATTACAGTTTTTGATTACCATTTACAATATCCCTTTTATTACTGTGAACTTAATTGTTATGCGAACAGAGCTTCTTTGCAAATCAAGGCCTTCAGTACTGATGTTCAGCAAGCTGGTTTGCTTTCTTCTGAGTGCCCTCTGAACGTTTGTATAAGTTAATTCCCGGTTTCTGAAAGGCAGGCATCTAACAAGTGATTATAGTGGTGTAATGAGCTCCAATTGGGAATTGTAGTATAAGATACAAGGCCTATGTAAGCCTTACATGTTTGTTTTATGATATAATAATGTTAAGGAGACTCCAGTTAACAAATGAGAGCACTGTACTGTCTGTGAAACAAAGGAACACAACATTTATATAATTTGATACAAGCTAGTACTGAAACTCCATTAATTACTAAGGTTACCCAGAACACGTTTCGTTAGATCTCAAAAAATATTAAAACTCATTTTAATCTAGACAGCAAAAAGAATAAGCAAAGCAATTAAAACAAATGTTCTTACCATTAAAGCACAAGACAAATAGTTTAGAACAAAGGTCGTCAATTCTATTTAAATGCCTTATCGAATGCGTAAAGGCCATTGTTTCATATTATCTCTACGTAAACTAATTATGATTAAGGCCATTAAAATGGGAAAGTACAAGAAATGAAACAAGTTATTCAGTTCGATAAGAAATACTAATTAGCATATGTGCTTTATTAGTTCCAGTCAAAAATTAGGTTACGTATTTCAATGATAAATTGAAGAAGAAAAAGGGTTTTACGAAATGGTTATTAAGAATACAGGTGGGGATATCCTTGTTGACCGAAAAAGTTCTTGTAGAAGGTTTACTGTTCAGCTTCAATCAGGTCTTCAGGATTTGCCTATAATTACTAAATAAACTGATATAATGGTAATGCAACAGAGCCCTTGAGAGCAGGAGAAAACACTAGACTTAAATGAATTAAACTCTGAAGATATACTAGACACAAGTGCACTACCTCAATTCTGCAAATTGGTACCTTGTGAAATGTAGAGATCCGTAAAACTGTGTCATAATTGAATGAATGATGACAATGTCTAAAAGATATCTCTTTGTTCCGGATATTTACTTCAGCAGTTGGGGCTAATGGGCATTATAACATGCCTTTGTATACATACATATATATATGTATATATAAACTAGAGGGTATCTACCAGGGCAATCCACAAGAGTGAAGACTGACCCCCCCCCCCTCTAACGATCAGGGAGTTGCCGAGCTGTCCCAAAAGGGCGCCCGGCGCCTCCGTGGGTCTTTCCATAGGGCAAGACCTAGAGACTAGCAAGGGCTCCCCCCCCCCATCTGGTCCTGCGGACTCAAGATGGGATGGAAGTGGATACGCCACTTACGCGTGCCAATTCCAAAATGGGAAGACTACCGATATGACCTCGGTAGGGCCACCTGGTGATCTAGCATACCTTTTACTAGCTATGCTGGCTAGTACGCGGCAATATATGGCTTCCCTCAACTCCGTCCGGAGACCTACCCGATCTCCCACGGGTATCGGGAACCACTGTCCCCTCGAGCCTAACCCAATCCGAACAACTCCCAATCAGGGAGGGGCTCGAATGTTCGGCCCGAGGTTCTTCAGTTACGTCAGAGGTACCACGAGTGCTAGGGGTCCTCAGCGCCCGCACCGCGGCAGCTGAAGGGGACGGATCCCCGCCCCTACGGGATAACATGCCTTGAGTAGAGTAGCTACAAAATAAGAATGAACATGGGCACAGCCAATGAAGTGTTCGCGTTCTCTTTGCATTGCCAGGTCCACAGTCAGCGGGCGACAGAGGTGGAAGATGTGTTTTTATCTCACGGCATCCCTCTAGCAGTGAGCTGAGATGTATGTACAGATATTGACAGTAAAGTTCGCTTAATATTTCCGTATACATGTGAAAACATACACTGATTTTCACACGATGGTAAAAATTACAGCCTAAGACCTTGAACGTGAGAACAGTTCGCCTACGCAGCATCGTTCATATGCATACATAACGAAATGACACAAATTAGATGCGTTCCACGAAAGAATGGCGTTTGCAAAAGTGTAACAAAGTACTGACACTTCATAGTCTCTAATGATGCCGTAATTGTATACTGCCTGTAATGTACCTTAAACCAATGTTTGTTTCACTAAAATGCTTAATAATTAATACGGAAGTTACGAATGTGTATTAGAATGTAGCTCTAACCTTTCCAGGAGACCTAAATATGGGATCTTCTCCTAATTTAGTGAACTGTTTGTCTTCTTTAACAATGTTCGTCACAGTATCAGCACTCACGTGACAAGCCTATGCCGTTAATTCGCTGCTCTGATCAAAATGAGTACTTTCAAAAACGTATTTAATTAAAAACTCTTTGAAAAAAGAATACACATTAAAAAATTTACTAATCTGCTTATGCAATATCTTGCAAGTTGTCTCGCAGTCACTACTAGGCACACTAGTACTAGGCTTGCTAAGCGACATATTTACTAACTTTGGAAACAACCTTTAATGATCACATTAATGAATGCAAGGTACAAAATTGCAACCTCAGCATAGCGCATGTTTGTTTTTCTTCACTGACAGTGATTCTTTTCTTTGTAGTCAGTCGTCTTATTTTTCCATATCTCCAAAACAAGATATCCCATAAACATGGCAATCCACTCATATCTGCTTAGCACAGTCGTGTACCGACAGTCGCGGCAGACAGACGTTTTGTGCGCGCTGCTTCCGTGAGTGTTTACAGTGTAACTGTGTTTAACTGTGGAATACGATATCTTCTAGTGAATTGTATCTTCACAATCAGTGCAAACAGTGTTCTTACTGACGTGTACTAGTGCCCTTTGGGTACAAGTGTGTTTCTTTCTCTTTCTCTATTTTTTTTTTTCTTTTCTTTCCTCACCTATTATGTCTCTCACGCCGGAAACTACCGGCCATCTAGTACGCTCAGCTATCGATATGGTTTATAATACCACTAGTGAATTCCCACAGTTACCAGTGCCTCTACAGCAAGCTCAACCAGTGTCTACGCAGCCAACCCAGGTTTCTCGCACCAATACTTTTAATCCTAATTCACCAGTGCGTCAATCACCCTTACGCCCGTCACAATTACATCTTACCACGTCAACTGCTGCTATAGTTACCGCTAAAACTACGAGTGACGTTATCATGCATGAGACTGCCCCATCTAACAGTTCACCTGCAACCAGCTCTAGTCGCGCTGCTACACACGCTGCTGCTGCCACAGCTGGCCCGAGTAAGCGTCGCTGTACAGCTGCCCCATCAGAACAAACAAGTGCCTCGCGCTATGCTTACTCTGTTTCCACGCACAACCGCTTCGCAATACTAGAAAACAACACAGCCATGGACGAGACAAGCAACTCCGAGACACCTAAGGAAAAAGTTCCACCAATTTGCTTGCGCAACATTGGTAACTATCAACTTCTATTACAAGATCTAAAAAATAATGTTACCTCTGAATTTCACACAGAGCTTCGCGGGTCTATCCTTAAGGTTCATCCCTCTACTTCTGACGATTTCCGTAAACTTACTACATACTTCAGCTCCATACAACAGGAATACTACACTTACAGAAATCCGACAGATAAGCTTTTCTCGGTAATTATCCGAGACATCCCTCCTTCGCTCACTGATAAGGAAATCTATGACGAACTGTGCTTACAGAACTACCCAGTGCGGAAGGTCACTCGACTTATGAATCGGTCGAAACAACCCATTCCTCTCTGTGCGGTGGAATTGTTAAATAGCGATGATGGTAAAGCTATACTCAACCTAACTCGCCTGTTCTACAGTGTTGTTAAGGTGGAACATCGCCGTCGTAACACTGACATACCGCAATGCACCCGCTGTCAGAATTACGGTCACACAAAGAACTATTGTCAGCTGACCCCGAGGTGTGTTCGCTGTCTAGAGAATCATCACTTCTCACAGTGCACTAAACCGAGAGACACTCCAGCTCAGTGTGTTCATTGTCATGAAAACCATCCAGCTAACTACCGAGGTTGTCGGCATTACTTAGAACTGAAATTCAGAACACAAAATAGCAACACAAGGCAACAGCCTGGGAATTCTCATCGCTCTCGTCCCCTACAACAATCAGACAATCCTGCACAGCAACCATTACAACCCCCAGCTGCATCACCAGTACCTCCAACTTCTTCACCAGCAACTTATGCCAGTGTAACTTCTGCTTCCTCGACGAGGCGTACTACTACACAACCGGATCCCTCTGACTCTTCTTCTCTCTCGGCTCTGCTAAGTAGCCTGTTCACTCAACTTCTAAGTTCTTTATCCACGTTCCTCACTCCTCTCTTACCGCAATTTACACAATGTTTCCAAAACGCTCTTCTAACTATTTTCCGAAATGGTGGCGTGTAATAGGCCATCTCTTTCATCACTCACTCTCCTGAACTGGAACGCTAATGGCATACGCACTAAACGTGCCTCCTTCGCTGCCTTTCTCAGCTTGCACAGTATAGATGCTGCCTGTATCACCGAGACTCATCTTCTCCCGAATGAACGTTTCTCTGTTCCAGGCTACAAGATTTATAGATTTGATCGGAATGCACCTACCGCCTCTGGGGGAGTAGCTGTGCTAGTTAAACGTTCTCTGACTCATCATGAAATATTCCTACCTGTGATTCCCGGTTTTGAGGTAGTGGGCATTAAACTCTCGCTTCGCGATAGCAACGATCTCGTTCTAATGAGTGCTTACAAGCCCCCAAATAGTAAGCTTAATACTCACTATTTCTCTTTCCTTTTCCCAGCAGAAAGCTGCACTCTCTTGCTAGGGGATTTGAACTCGAAGCACACTTCTTGGGGCTGTAGAGTCACAAACCCGAATGGACGGCGTCTATTTGACACTATTAATGCCACTGGTCTTCACATACTGGCTCCCACAGAACCGACTTACTATTCTGGCAACCCACAGGTAGCTCCTGACATTTTGGACATTGGGGTACATCGCAATATGCGATTACCTGCATCGATTTCTGCACTGCCAGCGCTCGATTCCGATCACTGTCCAGTGCTGGTCACATTTAACCTCACTCCTAATATTTTGCCACAAATCCCGCGACTCATCGATGGTTTTGTCAACTGGGACATCTTTCGCACACACCTGGATGCTGCACTCCACACATCTTATCAACTGGGTACTGCGGATGCCATAGACACTGCCGTTCACCATTTTACCTCTGCGCTCTCTACCAGTGTACGATCCTCTACTATCCGCAGTCCTCAACCTCGCCATTTCCCCTCCTTGCCTATCCATATTACTCAACTCATCAAAGAGAAACATCGCATCCGTCGATTGTGGCAACGTCAGCGTCTACCCTGGCTGCGCCAAAGATTAAATAGTCTCATTCGACAAGTACGGACCGCACTAGAGCAACACCGATTTCAGGAGTACCAGCGACAATTAGCCACTATCCGTCCCGGAGATCATACCTTATGGAACATCACTAAGAGGATTCTCCGAGAGCCGACAGTGATTCCACCTCTTCAGGTTGATGGGACCCTTTTGAGTGACTCTGCTGCCAAGTGTGACGCTCTAGCTACTCACTACGAGCGTACATTCACGCCTAACACCTGTCTTGACTCTAATATTCCCTCTTCCGTGGACAGGGAACTCCTTGAGTACCAACTTCGTCCTACAGCGCACAACAGAATTTCGTTCACTACTCCACGTGAATTGTCCCGCTTTATCCATCGTCTTCCCGTTAAAAAGTCTCCCGGTCATGACCTTATCCCTAACGTTGTGCTGAAGAATTTGACAAACAAAGCCCTAGCTTATTTATCATCAATCTTCAATGCTGCTCTGCGCATTGGTCATTTTCCATCTACATGGAAACATGCGGAAATTATAGTCTTCCATAAACCCAAAAAGCCAAAAAATCTTCCCTCAAGTTACAGACCAATCAGCTTATTACCTACACTTTCTAAGCTTTTTGAAAAGATTATTCATCAACGTATTTCTCATTTTTTGATCCATAATCAGATAATTCCGTCTTTTCAGTTTGGCTTTCGCCCGAAGCATGCTACCACTCACCAATTGCTCAGAATCACGCAGTCTATTATTCAAGGTTACGAAAACAGGCAATACACCGTAGCAGCATTCCTAGATATCGCCCAGGCATTCGACAAGGTGTGGCACAGTGGACTACTACTTAAAACATATCGCATTGGTCTCCCTTATTATCTGATACAAATCATAGCAAGTTTTCTCACCAATAGAACCTTTGTGGTGCGCATTGCTGGTTTCACATCCACCCGACGGCCTATTTTAGCAGGTGTACCTCAAGGTTCAGTACTTGCACCACTCCTCTTTAATATATTCACTTATGATCTTCCTGATATAGCTCCAGTTTGTACGGCGTTATACGCAGATGATACTGCTCTCTATTATTCTCACGTCAATATTCTTTATGCCATTCAGAAACTGCAAATTGCCCTAGATCAATTAGCTCATTGGTTCTCTCACTGGCGCATTTCCCTCAATACTAACAAGACAGAGGTTAAGATCTTCTCTTTACGACCTTATAGGGATCCTCCATCACTACGGCTGCTGGGGGAATCGCTCTCATGGTTACCAAGCAATGTGCCAGTGAAATACCTTGGGGTGTTACTGGACGCTCGACTTACTTGGAACGCCCACATCTGTCGGTCTGTTACGCTTGCATTTGCCCGGATATCAAAACTGTACCCTCTACTCAACAGGCGCTTTTCACTTGGTTATGAATCCTCCCTGCTTCTTTACACATCTCTAGTCCGTCCCATTTTTACCTATGCAGCTCCAGTCTGGGGTGGCACCAGTAAGACTAATCTCCGCCGACTGCAGGTACTACAAAACAGGGTGCTTCGTACAGTTACAAACGCTCCATGGTTCATCCGAAACCAGCAGCTTCATCATGAGTTTGGTCTTCTACCCGTTCACCAATACATCCGACGCCTGGCACGTCCATTCTTTTACCATCTCCAGGAGGTCCCTGGAGCTGTTACCTACCGTCTCGGCTGTCGCACTCGCCAGCCAACTCGCCTGAAGCGCAGACTGCCCCAAGATCTTCTCCTAAGTGACGTCTCCAGCACAGACGACTCAGACACGTGATTACTACCATCAGACTTTAAGTTCTCAATTTGTGTTACAGTTATCCTCCACATTTAGTTAGAGGAGTCGTTCATGGCTACCTCCATTGTTATGTGTCCTGTTCCTATGTATCTTATAACAAACATCTGTAAAGCATAATTGCTGATCGATGGATAAAATAAAAAAAAAAAAAAAAAAAAAAACCATAAACATGGGCTTGGTACAGTCACCCTAAAAATATAGCTCTGTGACGTGGGATACACAAAATAATTCTGTAATTAGTATCCTTTGAACGCACAAAGAAATTATCCGCATAGTTTGGCCAAGCAAGTCAGTATACGTGCTTAACTGTACCACAATGCACCTAACTTATTGGCTAGACAGCGATAGATCAGCCACGCCTAGCACCGCCTTATGTTCATTCCTATTTTGTAGCTACCTTAATTATCTTCTATTCATGTATCCAAATTCATAAGACGCAACTTTGAGCTGTTTGGATGCAATTTTAGTACTCTGGTTAAAAACAAAACAATGTGGTTTCTGCAACAATTAGTATGGCCTTCATTTTGTTTAGCTTTCCGTTTTCCCCGGTTTGTCTTATGTGTTTTGAAGTAGGTATGCATGGGAAGGATGGGTCAGATGTTTTAATAGTAGATCCCTTTGTTATTGCTTTGCAATCAGTTTAATTTTTAGTATGGGTATAATTTGAAAGAAAAAGTGTCGTGATTTTGGAGCACAATTAAACCCAAGATCGAAAACTCTATTTTAAAGGTATTCTTACTTTAAATTTGGTCAAATTGTCAAGACCATGAAAGGTTTGTTTTCATGTCCACACAATTCCATAAGCCTTTGTTTTCAATTAATTGCTATGGGTTTTGATCTCTGACCGATATAAGGCCGTATTACGTGACAATTTAACTACCACGAACCTCGCAGCTTAATGTCCTGCATATACTTTAAATAATTGTACTCGATACCAACCTTTCTTACAATTTCACCCATTAAAACTGTATCATAAGTTTTGCTTTCAAATTTAACAAATTTAACAGATTTCTCTGTCTATAAATCTTGAAACTGTTCTATCCAATTTTCATTCGATATTTAGACTCAGTTTTGTTTTGTGTCCCTCTTGCTTATTTATTTGCTATGAAATATGGGCTACAAATAATTTGATGCACTACAACAATTCTCCTATTTGCCTAGCAAACGACGTAATAATTTTGTTTTGAATTCATGGTATTCCTAAATATTATGTAATACTACCTCAACTTATTATAGGTAAATAGTAGATAGTGACATATAACCTTAACTAAGCGGTTACTCAGAAGTCATTTAGAAAGAGAAGCGCTTCACTGATAGCAAATTAGAGATACACAAGCATTCCGTTTGTCATGCATATATCTTACACGCAAGCCTTTTTATTCAAACTAGTTACTGCAACCTGTTAGAAACTTGAGAAAAGCAAACATTTGTCCATGCTAGGGTAGTTTGGGGCAACGAAACTTTCTTGCCAAACTTTGGTCGTAACTTTGAAAGACGTTGAGGGTAAATGCAATACAGAACTTCTTCTTCCTGGATTTTTGAAGCCTCTAGCTGAATTTACAGTGATAACTCGCTACAGGATCTTTGAGTGAAATACGAAACTTATACTTCTTAGTCCAGATAAACGCCTGATATTGTGATGTTGGTGGTGTTTAGGAAACGTCACGAGGGGAACGTAGGATCAGAGGGGAAGCAACTCGCAATTATAACATAATAAAAATAACGTAACTTTGCTTAACCATTAATAAGGATAAGAGTGGTTCCTTGATTAGCAAGCTCAGCTTAATAGTTTACTCATTACTTTACAACATAGTAATTGTGACATACTACCTGGATAGATGTAGCCTCGGGCCTGGGTTCACGTTTTGTCATTGAACCGCTCAGTTTTCTGATCTGATCCGAACTGCAAACCTGTCTTAATTTGTATGGGGTTTTTATAAGCGTATCTAACCTCCTACCTATAGTGAGTAAGCTTACGTGGCGAGTGCCCTTTGAGACCAAATGCCCACTCCCATATGCATCACACATATGACAGGGAGTGACGAAGTTTCCCCTGAAGCATCTGACTGTGACCAGCCTTACTCATTATTTGTGTTAAACCAGCAGACCAGCAGAAGAGTCGAGTCGTCCAGGTTTACCTGGACGGAGTGTATGCTGCCCAGCACCTAGCCGCTTCTAGCGTCTTTATCTGGGCAGTATAATCATTAGTGTCGCAGGCGATTGTTTTGGGCAGTGGACATATCTAGCCTTGGTGAGCGCCGTCGCCCCGTGAAGGGGGGATGCGCCAATGCTGGCTTCGCTCTTCCGCCTGCTGGGAGGCTTCTGAGCACAGTCCGCTAAACAGGCTAGAGGGAAAGGATCCGTGTTACTGTATAAGGTTTGCCTAGCCCATTACTGGGCTTAGGAAGTTGGAGTCAGGGGAATGTGGCCCTGTTCAGTGCTAGGTACCCAAGGCATCTTTGGGTAGCCGATAGCTTGGTCGCCGGCGAGGAACCCTATGGTCGTACCGGCCTAGGGTATTCACCAGTATGTTGGGTGGGAGTCCAGCTTATCGTAGATGGTGCGGGATCTCTCCCGCACCACGTCAACGATATACGGGACCCCAGAGTGAGTGTGTAGGATGTGGGACGGAAATCTCCGCCCGGTATCGTAGATCATGCGCAAAGCCCTGTTCTGGACGTACTGGAGTCTGCGAATATTGGTGGGAGCCGCTGATCCCCAGACTTCGCAGCCGTACAGAATCAGGGGCGGTATGATCGCCCGATATAGGCGTAGTTTGAGGTGAGTAGGCATGGTGGACTTAAAAATGGAGTATAGCTGTGTTAATGCTGCATGCCCTTGTCCGGCTTTGACCCGCATATGAGGTGCGTAGGTGAGTCCGCGATCCAGGGGGACGCCAAGGTGTTTGGCAGTGGGAACCCAAGGGATTTGCCTCTGCCTCAACCTCAGCGACCAGTCTGGTCGCCTAGCTCGGACCTTAGCCAGGAGAAGTGCAGAGCTCTTCTCGGGGCTAATGGATTTGTGTTAAAGTTATAACATTGCATATTTATACCCACATTCCTATATGCCACTATATTGTTGCCCAAACAGCAAGCCCGCGATGCCGAGCAGTGAATATAGGCCGGCGGAGGGAAGGGAGACAGGAGGGGTGGCTGGGTCTTCGTTTACCCCTCCTCCTACCGCTCGAAGGTGCACGAAGTTTCGAGAATGTCTTCCCCCTCCAAAAACGGAAGATTCGAGAGGCTTCGGGGATGATCGAGACAAGCGAGGCGACAGAGTTGTGTGAGTGTGAGCCGGGCAGTTGAGTTGAGCGAGTCGCGGCGGGCAGACGTGTAGTCACGCTGAGCGTACGTGTGAAGACGAACTGGCAAAATTGTAATTGTGTACATTAAATTGTAATTGTGATAGTGGAGTTAGGTGGAAATAAAGAACAATTTGAGTGTTGTAATTGAACTTTTTTTTAATTTCACGAACCCATCAAAGTCACAATATGTTATACTCAATGACTTTATCTATCCATTCTTCACATTCTTCTTATATAAGATTATTCATCTACTGTATGTTAATCCAGATAAACTTTGGATAGAGTAAGAGTGAAATATGAATTGTCGTAGCCGGGATTTGAAGTAAGGGTCTCTCAGTCTCTGTCCGGTTGATCTAACCACTGAGCTGCTATTGTAACATTCCAACACGGCACTAAATTTTCCATCTGACTCGCTTTAAACTACGCATGAGACAACTACCTAAAGGCGATCCACAATTGTAAGCTTAGACCATCATTAGAATAATTAATTTACAAATTTGGTAGAATTAACACCTAAAGATTTCCTGGCGACGAATACGTTCGACACCTTCTCGGGAAACAAGCCAGGTGAAAAGACGATTAGAAATCGACGTTTTGGGAGCGTACATCTCTCTCATCATCTGGATATTTTAATAATAATATTTTAAGGAGGCTTTGGCCATTTCCTTCGAGAGGAGCACGCTTAATCGTGATACTGCATTTCAGTTCAGCTCCTCTTGAAAACTGGCCTTAAAATAGAAATCCGTCGACTTAAGAGGCACATATCTATAGAGCTTGATATTCAAGTTAAGTAGTTACGTTTCTTTGGCCCAATTAATTTTCTATACTCACGCCATCTCCTGACCTGGCATTTAATTTACTATTTTTTTCAGTGATGCAGTGTTTTGTCTTTGTTTATATTTGTGCTATATCCAGTGATACATTTTTGGTTATAATAGTTATTAAAATATTCTGATGATGGGAGAGGTGTGTTCTCCCGAAACGTCGATTTCTAATTGCCTTTTCTTTCGAGATCTCATACAGTTGGTAAGATTGGTTTTAATATAAATCTACACGAATTTAAATAGCTAAATAAAGTAGGCTTAACCGACGCTCAAGTTTTTCAAAGCTAATTCCCTTCTCTTTGGATAATCAACAAAAACAATTCAGTAGGCTTTAAAGTATGGTCAAAACTATTAACTACTGATAACTAAGTGATGATTTTGAAATTTAATTTCCTTTGCTTGTTCAGGATCTTACAAAGAATATCGGCTTCTTATTTGAAAAAACTGCATTTGTACATTCAAAGAATAATAAGCAATGCCTGAAAATTGCAATAATGCTTGCCCATCGTTTAAGGCATATGCCAAAGCCGTTCAATGAAGAGGACATCAAACTGTTTTCTGAAAATTAAGATGCATATTTCGTATGTCATGAAAACATATTAAATATAATGTACTTTAATCAAATATATTACCCAGTGAAATGGATCAGACGGTTTCGTCTGTAAGCCGCATTCCGTAGGCACGAGTTCGATTCCTGTAGCTGGCTCTCTGACCCGAAGGATTTTGCGGGGGTTTTCCCGGGTGGGCAGGCGAAAGGTGGGTAGCTTAATTACCTCCCCTAAATGTCCTGTCTCTGCATTTCATCTCCATTATCATTTGACACCATCTCTGATCTCGTGGTCTCTTTCAGGGTAGAAATGTCGACGGGTGTCTCGGTGCTGCATTACAGGATGATATCCTCCTGGTAAACATTTCCTCCTCCGGTAATGACGGTCTCCGATCTCTGAGCCAATCTGGTGGGCCGACCTGGCGGGTAGGATGCCAGTTGTGCTCGATCTCCGGAGAGTTTCCAGCTGGTATATAGTGGGGAACCTGCCCTCTGCACTGTCTCTTTGTCTCCTCTCCCCTCATCACTCCACTTGAGGCTTAGGTACAATAAATTACGGTAAAGGTGCCGAATCCAACACGTAATAATCCTATATCTAATCCTAATTGGTGTTTCACCACTTTTTGTTTCTTAGTTGCACGATTCATCGATACACACACTTACACATAGGGACTATTTTCTATTTTTTGTTAACTAATCAGGAAAACGCATTACTTGCATTACCTCTAAGATTTCAGTAAGGAATTTTGGCGGAAATACAACAATTCCTGAAATTATTGCAAACAATAGATAAACGAAAAATATTCTATGACACAGGTAACGCATTTTGACTATATTGTCACCCGAACGTCGGAACTCCCGATAGAACTGGCCGCCAGTAGGGCTAGACGGGAATTATTCAAGCACGCCTACCCATTTGTCTTATAGCGCTAACGAAGGGATGGTTGGAAAAACATCACTGGCCGTCTCTTTCTCCTCCCTCTGCCGTCTGGAACCTTCGCGGTTATTCACTGAAACGCGAGACTTCCAGAAACAGCGCCATTCCTATAAAAAAGGGGCTGCAGTTGGCCAGTCAGTTTAGTTCTTGGTGAGCGCCGAGACAGTTAACGGACCGGAAGGCTGTGAACGTGCATCAGAGGAATTGTACGTAACTGTAAGCGTGCAGTGGACCTGTGACAGACGAACTGGTGAATTGTAATTGTGTGCATTAGGTAATTCTGTGTAATCGGCAAGTGCTCCGACTGTAATTCAGTGGAAATAAAGAGCATTTAGAGTTGTGCAATTGGTCTTTTAATTTCACGAACCCACAAAGTCACAATATTTGTACTCTTCTGCAATTAAATTTTCGCTTAATGCTTTCATGTTATAAAATGTACAAAACTGTATCACGAGTAGAACTTTAAATCAGAGTGATGTATTCCCTAGACCTCTTCTCTCAATTATGTATGCGTATATTTCTATTATTTGTATGAAGATAATCCTGTGCTCTTACATTCATATGATCTTCACCACACGCTTTACAGCAAATCTTTCATTTTCTTTCTTCTATATGTTCTTGCTTATCAAGATGAGCAATTACATAAATAGTTTGATGATACGTTCAGTTGAAATTCAGTTGTCCTTAAAAAGCCAAGAGAACAAATGAATAATGACTCCCTAATTGAGAAAACCATAAGTTTTTCAAAATTCAAACCAATAACATTGATTATCTCAGAAAAATTTGGCTATAAGAAACATTACTTCAGATATATTGTGTGCGTATTACTTTTTGCAGACCCCCAAGTAATATTTAGCAATACCAAATAGCAGTACATAATTTAGAAGGAAAACACTAGTAATTACAACATAGAAACTCAGATACGAAAACAAAAGTGATGGTGTTCCAAGGGACGAAAATTAAGATGTAAAATAAGAATGCATAATAAAATAATAGAACAGGTAATACAATAATTGTCTGGGATTTAACGTATCATACTGCCCAAAAATGATATTAACATAAAATAAACAGATTATATACAATGTGTAGAACAATAAGAAGAGAGAGAAATAAAAAATTAAATACCGCACGATTAAAATTCTATAAAACTGCGGCAGTGGTCATGTCAAGTAACGCCTGTGAGAATTGTACACTCTTCACACTCTTATGTTGATTGCACCTTTCAGCTGCGTTACATCGTTACGACATAACTTCATAAAAAATGTTAAGTAAAACTATGTAGCTCGGCACCGAGCAGATAAGTGACTCATTAAATACATTTCTACGTTTTTCTGTAGTTTTAATTCAACATTATAAGCTAAGGGACCCCCTCGTGAACCCCATGGCATTCCCTCGCGGACTCCCAGGAGTCCGCGGACCACACTTTGGGAAACACTGTTGTAGATGACTGTGGTTTGTCTTATATTTAGGGGAAATTTTGATTTATATGTTGGCTAATCTGTAATTCAATAGATCATCAGAGTTTTGTGGTTAGAGTTTGTTTAATTATATAAACAAGTGATAATATCTTCGATATTTTTATATTTTTATATAGCGTTCAGCCTTTATTGCTGTTTTCACAATGAAAAAACGTAAAGGTTTGTTTAAAAAGAGGAAAAAAACAAAGTTATTCAACATTATAGAACATATCCTGTGGTAGAAGTTGTAATTTAACAACAAGGTGACAATTTAGTGTTGAACAATCCTGTTGAGAATGTTGAAACTCCATCTAGTGCTTCTAAAAGGAAACTAAACAACACAGAAAAGAATATAGTAACATTAATGAAGATGAAACAAATATAAATATAATAATTAATTGTAATATGTTAAGTTCAGCTTTTAGTGACTGTCAGTTGTAATATTTGTGGGGGGAAAGGTATTTGCATGTAAATGTTTCTCAAAGAAATGGCAGTGAAAAATTATGAGAGCATGAAGAATTTTCACACATCAGAAAAAATGATAAAAAAGCCGGCTTTTTGAAAATAATTTAAGGTTATTTTATGCACTTAGATGCATTGGAAAGGGATTTTCAGCTGGTGAGGTACTTTGTGGTATTGGGATTGGAGATTGGAATTTCATTACGGAGGGAATACTGCCAAAAATGATATTAACATAAAGTAAGCAGATTATATATAATGTGTAGAACAATAAGAACATTGAGAAATAAAAGATTAAAACAGCTCAATTAAAATTCTATAAAACTATGACAGTGGTCATGTCAACTAATGCCTGTGAGAATTGTACACTTATAAGAACAGATAAAAGAAAGGATCAGCCAAAATAAAAACAAATAAAGAAATGAAATATAAAAAAATAAAACATAATAAAACAAAGAAAAGAGAATATATGAAAAGATTATTACAATTAGCCATTAAGAATTACACATGAAAAATTATTAACATATGCAAATATAAATAAATAAAGCAAAAGAAGAGCCGGCCTCCCTCAACCCCAAAATAAAGTCAAGGCTGAAGAAAGCTGAAACAACAACCGTAGGGCAAAATAAGCCAGGGTGAAGTAAACCCATGGGCGAAATAAGCCCTTAAACCCTAATAGTAGTAGTAATAGTAGTAGTAGTAGGAGTAGTAGTAGTAATAGTAGTAGTAGTAGTAGTAATAGTAGTAGTAGTAGGAGTAGTAGTAGTAATAGTAGTAGTAGTAGTAGTAGTAGTAGTAGTAGTAATAGCAATAGTAGTAGTAGTAGTGGTGGTGGTAGTAGTAGTGGTAGTTGTAATAGTAGTAGTTGTAGTAGTAGTAGTGGTGGCAGTTGTAGTAGTAGTAGTAGTAGTAGTAGTAGTAGTAGTAGTAGTAGTAGTAGTAGTAGTAGTAGTAGTAGTAGCCAAAATGAAATTCTTACGTTCTGTACCGAAATGCACGCTTTTAGATAAAGAAAAACATAATGAGGATATTAGAACATAACTAAAAATACTAAACTTAAACTAAAGAATAAATAAAAAAGAAATACCTGGCTAGAACACATAGAAAGCATGCAAAAGAATAAACAAAAAATAAATAACTGGCTAGAACACAGAGGAAGCATGCCACAAAATGAATTACCGTAGACATTACTTCAACACCAACCTAAAGGTAGAACAATATATAAAACTGAACCATTTCAATAGGTCATAACTTTTGAACCAATAATAGGACACACATGCAACTTTGGGAGAATATAATACACAATTGAGAGATTACACTACACATTACATTCCACTTACGTCAGAGAATATGGTGAGACGAGTTCAAACATGTATAGATCCTGGTGGAGGACACTTCCAACATTTTCTTTGAGATGTAAATAGTGTAATGTAATCTCCCAATTGTGTATTATATTCTCCCAAAGTTGCACGTATGTCCTATTATTGGTTCAAAAGTTATGGCCTATTCAAATTGTTCAGGTCTATATGGATCACACTATACATCCTGTGTGGTTTCAACAGATCGCAAAGTTTCGAATAGTGATTTCCATTCCCAATCTATTCGGGATATTTATCTCAACTAAATGAAAATACTCTGCAAATGTAGATTTGGTTGATGAATTTTCTTGAATCTTTCCTATCGCCTTCTAAGTAATAAAATTTCATGGTCCTTCTGGTTTTTGTTTTGGGGAAGGGAAGATTTCTGTAGTTCACAAACAGACGTACAAAGAAGAAAGAGAGAGACAGTACCTGCATTTACACACACACACACACACACACACACACACACACACACACACACACACACACACACACACACACACACACACGTGTGTCTCTATACACACAGAATTTTTACACAAAAAATAATTTTTAAGGGGACACGTACGAGAAAATGTTTTAAAAAATCTAATTTGTTATTATTTTATAAAATAGTATATAGTATTAGCTATCAAACACCAAAATATTATGACTGTACGATGTCTGTGTGCACCTTTAAAAAATTAAATGCCCTAGTGTTACATAGTAGCAGAGTAGCAACACGTAGTCTTCCATCAGCTGTCTTGGAATCTATAAAGCCCACCTACCAATTCTTAGCACACCCAGACTTGCTAAAAATGTCTCTATGGAGAGACACAAAACGCAAATGAAAGCCTCAAGAGTCTGATATGGAAAAGGTGTCCAAAAACATCATATGTGTCTTCCATGGTGGTGAAAATTGCTACATTTGATGCTGCAATAGTGTTTAATGATGGGAATGTTGGCAGAAAAAAAGTTATGCATCAGTTAGGGTATCAACCTGGTGTGTTTATGTAAACAATTTTGCAGAGTATCTACAACATTCGCGTCGCTGGTGCAGAAAGAGCTATGACATTAATGCAGAAAGAAGCAAGACAGAATAGGAATTTAAAAAGAAAGGCTGAAGAAGACCAGAATGAGGATACAGACTATGGATATGGGAAGTTCTGACTTAAAATTAAAAGGCAAACTGAATAACACTTATTGTATTTTTAATTGCCTTTCCCCGTAACTTGCATTTTCTACAACTTCAACACATTTTTCTCTCAAAATAATTCATCTACAGTGATGACATTTAGCACACAGCTTTCTTATGCCACAAAGAACATTTTGTTGGCTCTAGAATTTAAGATTAAGCTCCTGATGGGATGTGATGATACAAAATATATGAAACTATTTTAATTTTTAAAGGATGCATATGATTGACATTTTTTTAAATTCTATACAGCATCAATAATAAATATAAATCCAACAAATTCATGTCATGTGTTTTAAAATAACATACAAAATTTCAGAAAGAGAGCAGATGAGAATTTTGAAAAAAAAATGGGCTTAAATTTGTAAATATCTCTGTATACAGAAAAAATATGTAGCATTAGCTATAAACAATGGAAAATTATTAAAACATTAGTGTATATTAACTGTATCATCTTAAATGAGTATAGTAAGTTTCACTGCTGTAACTTGAAAACTTTGGATGTTATGACTATTTATGTAAGACCCTGAATATTTGCATACGTCCCCCCTTAAATTCAGGTAATATTCAGTTTACATATATGGAAAAACATCATATGAATGACATAAACTGTTGCAAAATTAATTATATTACGTATTTATTATAACTACAGGGGGAAAAGGGGAATGCAACAGACTTAGGGAATGATGAAATCTTTCAAGGGCTGGTGTTGGATATTCCACTGTCTTTACATGGCTAGGATATAAGAAAACTAATAATTACATCCTATTTGGGATAAGTAGAAGTATGGTAAATTTCTAGAATTCTACAACAAATATTTTGAAAATTTTTACCTCCACAAAAACACTTCGAAAGAATTGTGCGAAATTTTATTAAAGTCTTAGGGTTTGGGAATTATGCAAATGGCATCCAGAATAAAAAAGGTCCTAAGATATTAATCCCATTTATTTCAAAATAGAGATATAATTTTTGTAAGCATATCTTTATTATGTGCCATTTTGATATCTTTAAGAGACTCATTTTTATAAAAAAATTATATATTTTGGAGCAAATTTCAGTACAACTTTGAGTAGGAATGTTTTTAAAGCTTCGCTTTGCATCCGCAAAAGGAGCATGAATTAGATGCCAAGTTTGGTATACAAACGAGCTCGCAGAGAGTGACATAATCTTGTTTTTTGGATGAAGGTAATTGAAACTCGTTTATTTCTGGTGGCTTTTCATGTGGAATGTAATAATTGCTTCGCTAACTGTAAAATTTCGTAATAGAAAAAATATAAATAAATTACTTTAAAGGAGAGAGGTAGGTATAGACCTTCAAACTCTATAGGTTCTCCCACTTAACGTGCTCTGAACGGAAAACCTGTTGGCGAACAAAACATTAATTCATGTCAGACAGCTATCACTTTACACGCAACGATAGTGTCACTGACAACCAAAACAGGCAGTCCAACGTCATAAAAAACAAGCGTGACCTTTTCAAGATCATTGTCGTTTAGAGGAATTTTAAACGTCATATGCTGTAGTTATCAGGTAGAATGTGACGCCACGTGTGGCAAACGGAACATTATCCCGGTCTTTTGCGAAACTTGCTCATAACGCGTGTGCCAAGCTTTGAGAATTACAGGGTGAAAAGTACTGTGCGTTATACATTTTCTATCCCAAACTCATGTGACTCACATCTTCTATTACCTACACACTTGCAATAGAAAGAAAATTCGTGTACATTCGTTTAGCATTACCAGAATATAAAAAGAGTAACTTTAGGAAAAGGTATCTGCGTGCTTGTGTGTGCGTGTGTGTGTGTGTGTGTGTGTGTGTGTGTGTGTGTGTGTGTTTGTGATTGGAATAACCTCTGAAGTCGTTATATTCAGGATAAGTTTTGCATAACTAATAAACGGTAGACAAAATATGCCATAAGACATGCAGATCTTGTTATATATACTGACTATAATATAAATTATTATTATTATTATTATTATTATTATTATTATTATTATTATTATTATTATTATTATTATTATTATTATTATTATTATTATTATTATTATTATTATTATTATTATTATTATTATTATTATTATTATTATTATTATTATTATTATTATTATTATTATTATTATTATTATTATTATTATTATTATTATTATTATTATTATTATTATTATTATTATTATTATTATTATTATTATTATTATTATTATTATTATTATTATTATTATCATTATCATTATCATTATCATCATCATCATCATCATCATCATCATCATCATCATCATCATCATCATCATCATCATCATCATCATCATTATTATTATTATTATTATTATTATTATTATTATTATTATTATTATTATTATTATTATTATTATTATTATTATTATTATTATTATTATTATTATTATTATTATTATTATTATTATTATTATTATTATTAATCACCGTTATAAAATGTGACGGGTCTCATAAATTTACGTCTTCTTGTTCCAGTAAAAATGAAGATAACTTCCTCACTTTCTTCTCGGGCAGCCAGGCAGCTGAAAAGATGATTAGATATCAACATTTCGGGAGTGTGCATCTCTCCCATCATCTGGATATTTATCAAATGGTATAACTACAAATAAAACGCTTGGTATGACACATCTATTAACAAAGACAAAACACTATCAAAATTTGCATTACGGAAGAAATGTTTTTCAGTAAATTAAATGCCAGGTCAGGAGATGGCATGAGTATAGAAACTTGTGTCTAATAAACCTAACTACTTAACTTGGTTTTCAAGCTGTATTGATCTTTGCTTCTTAAATCGACGGATTTTCATTTTAAGGCCAGTTACCAAGATGAGCTGAACCGAAATCCAGTATCACGATTAAGCATGCTCCTTTCAGAGAAAATTCGCCACAGCCTCCTTAATACTCCGCTACCAGTAACTGCTGCATTGTGCCAAGATAGTCGTCTTTTCAACTGGCTGGCTGCCCGAGAAGTAAGTGAACATATTCGTCGCCAGGAAAGCTTCAGGTCTTATGAAGATAATATATTTTAAAAGACCAATAAACGTATTGTTTTTCCTGTGCTAATGAGTTTAAGGCCATGGCAATTTTGGAAAAACAAAAAAGGTGTATGACCCTCGGAAAGGTGTTTACAACCAATGAAGTAATAGTAACCCTTCAGTTGGGTTTTAATCTTCTAAACGCTAAATACTAAAGAAGAAGAAGCTAACACTCTGAAAGTAGAAAATGAGTAATTGAAATGCCAAATAAGGCTACTTAACTCTTGCTTGGTGTCTGAGGTCTGTAAAGACCACAAGGCTGCTTTGACTGCGTTTAACCCTTTTTAATATGAACTTAGACTTCTCATTTTCAGATATGATTTCTGTGTACCTTTTATTATACATGGTCAAAACTTTTATAGTAATATGATACTCGTAAGCACGGAACCTTGAATTATTTGTAACAGGGTCTGAAAATACACAAGGTATAAAATATGTGATTTACCATGTTACACAAACAACAATATTTGTTATTTATAATCCGCTTATCTTAAGAAGTCGATATTAAAATTTCTTTCTTCTTTTCCAAATCGATTTCGAAGGCATTTTACATTTATATTCAGTTATATATTTGCCAAATATTTATATTTGCCATGTTATATTGCAAATTTACTACAATAATAAAACCTTGGCAACAATGGATGGCCATTGTTGTCACAAATTCGTAGACAACACATATACATGCACTGTTGTGAAAAATTATTAAGAAATACATAGTTAAGAATTTCATTTTGTGGAACTTATGAGTGAAAAGAGACGTTTAAAAATAAAAGTCTTGAAGTGATAATGTTTTACAGCTCAAAAAGTTCAGGGTAGATACTGTAGATAATATGGCTAGGCAGTATTCAGTGAAAAGTGGAACAAGAAGTTGGCCGCTTGTTCTATTTCTTGATACATTAGACTTAGCATGCCTCAATGCTTACGTCCTGTACTGTAAATTTTTACATCATATGAGGGGGAAAAGTGCTAGAAGAAAATTCCTCTCAGAACTAGGAGGAGAGCTATTCAGACCTCAAACTGAGAGACGAATTCTTGCCCCCCAGCACAGAACACAAAGCATTCGTTCAGCAATAGCTGAGGTTGGTTTCGAGGATCTACATGGCAACCAACAATACCAAGATGCAGGTGTTCCATATCTGAAACGAAAAAGATGTGATTCCTGCCCAAGTTCAAAGAAGAAGAAGGTGGAGAAAGAATGTGATGATTGTCAAAAATTTATCTGCAAACAACATGCAAGAGTGAAAGTGTTTTGCAATGAGTGTTCATCATATCCAATGGAGAATGAGTTCAAGTTTATTTATAACAGGATTTCTATAAAGTGATAATGAACATCATAATAAAAATTACAGTATTGTTATACAGTGTGAGGTAAATGAATATTTTGTGTTAAAATGGTGTATGTATATATAGGACATGGCTAGTACATAGCTTATATAGCTTAAAACAATGAAGCTTTAATTATAAATATGTGCCTTGGTCTCAAAATAAAGTAGTTATATTTTACACGTTTTTCCACATAGCTGTTGGAATCACTTTGGGGTGCAAGATGGCCCCAGATGTTTTTCCAGAGCTGATACCATGTGAGGGTTAATCACTAAAAGTCGGAATATCTTAGAGTGATAAAACAGCTATATTGCAGTGAATGTCATAGGAATATCTTGAGGTGTTTGCTAGGTTTTGACACACTTTAACATTTTAGTTCTATTATTTTCACTTAAACTGATTAAGCAAAATGTTGCTGAGAAAGAAATGTTGCACAAGCAAGGGAAGTGGACCTTAGTTTGGTTCAGAATTTAATGCTGTTTAGGTTATAAGACAATATATTGAAACGTATTATACTAATTCAATCCATATTTTACTTTCCTCTTTAAGTAAAACAAAGTATAGATATTATTGTAAATCTTACTTTGTCCAAACAAAATATTTAACCTCGGATTATTCAAATGATTTAACCTAATCATGACCGTTCTTTAAGCTGGTTTTTAGTATTTAAGTCTATCGTCCCTAGAGGAAAGGATTACTCTAATTTGGTCCAGAAAAGAAGGTTCTAATTCTGAAGGGAATAGCTCCTCATTTCTTATTTTGCGTTATCTTCCTAAGGCTACAAATGTGGTTGGTTAAAATAGGTTTATGTCGATTCTTCATACTATTCTGAAGAGGCTAGTGTGTTAGTTGACAATTGTGGTTATGTTAGTAATTGTGGAAAGGAAAGAATATATAAAAATTAAACTTTCAGTATTAATGTTTGCTGTGCAAAGTTATGTTTGAACATGATTTATGGTAAATGAATAGTTCTGATATTGCGTCTCACAAAAGTTTTCATTTATTTAAAAACTGTTTCCTACAAAAATTTACAATGACACAGAAGAAACAATCGACGACACTGTTTTTAGCTTCAGTTTTCCTCGTGTTAATATTAGTAAAATTTAATCAGGGATAATTGAATAATTCACTTGGATACAGTTTATTGAAATGCTATAGATATAAGCAAAATATAATGTACTAGTTATTGCCGTATGGTAAAGTATATGTACACCTGAATTTTGGAATGGTAGTTTGCTGGAAAATTTACTCAAGGGTTACAGTTTATCAAGATGCTCTTCCGATATATTATGAAGATTAGATGTCCAGGCTCTCCAGAAGGTCCATATGCCTGGGTGTCGAGACCAGGAACGTGTGGTGTGATCGACGAGGCATTACATACCAGATTACGGGTACACTGTGGAATCATTTTGGACAAGCTCTTCCTCACGCCCGGTTTGTGGCATGCTTCTTCGTCGAACAGTTGTTGGAGACCATTCCATGAGCACAGCATCTTCAAGACCAAATTATCTGGTATATTTAACACTTTATCTTGCTCAGCAGTGAATTATATGCTTCTGAAGAGCAGGCTACATGAGCATGCCGATTCAACTTAATAAGACTTTGCAGACCAAATCACAAAATATTTGTTTCGAACTCATGAGTATATGGTACTACAAATTTAAATACTTCAAGCATATCAGCTTCGTTGTCTTATTTTTCATGAAGAACACTATGAATGACAAAAATTTTGTTGCAAAATACTGCGATCCCTTTCCTTAAATCTTTTATACATAAAAACTCTCCATAGCAACCGACGATTTCACACGATGGACACCGAAATCAACCGATGTTCCAAATGATAAAACCAGAGTAGGTAAGGAAAACTGTAAACAAACAGAGGTTTTATTTAGATCTTGTTCTTGTTCTTGTTCTTCTTCTTCTTCTTCTTCTTCTTCTTCTAATACTACTTCTTGAAGTGTCTAGAAGCAACCCTCGTTAGTTTAGTTCACTATTCATCATACAACCACTGTAACTATAACGTACAGCGTTTTGAGGTTATAAACAGAGTAGACATCATTAAAAATCACCTGAGCTTTAGGTCTGTGACTTGGTGATTAAGTATTATGTGGCTCCAATCTTAGGCAGTAACTTAACTTTCGTACCAATTCATGAACACTGTAAGAAATATTAAGGTTACTAACAGTCGTATTATCTGCGGCACACGCTTAAGCAAGAATGTTAATGCAATAGTCTGATATTCTGTTTCTAACAGATAGCTCACAAGACAATAGAAGTACAGAAAGCCATTTCCTAGAGTAAACGAAATTCTAACGGCAAGAGTTGAAACCTCTCACCTTCCAATATTCATGTTTGTTCGAGTATTATATTTGTGAAATTTGTAAAGTCCATATTATATAAACTATCTAATTGAATCAAGTAGGTTGTCACAGTAAGGTGACTTAGATTCCCCTGCAATGTGACTTAGATTTTTCGTGACTTCTACCTATCTCTTTCATGCATTCCAACATTTAATTAAAAAAAAACGTTTCACAGAAATCAAGATAACAAAAGCCCGCCTCGGCAGCTTGGTGGTAGCATGTCTGCCTCACGTTCAATAGGTCCCGAGTCTGAATGCCGGTCAGAGTGTGTTACCTGGATACGTTTATTCCCGGAGTTTTCCTTTACCTGAAAGAGGAATGTCAGGTAACTCTAAGCTCTATTGATCCTGGGCTTGTTTGAACGCCATTTACCCTTTCCCCGTTGTGACTTAACGTTGGAGGGCAAATTACAAGGAAAAAAAATGTTCACTTAACTCTCTAGCGCATGTATTAATTTTGGATAACATAATTTTCTTATTTGCCAAACATAGAGTCCTAAAAACAATTTCCTGTTATAATTCTATCTTTATATTTAATTTATCATATTTACCATGAACTTAGACTAAATATTAACGTTCATCTTTACCTGTCTGTGACCTAGTTTTTTCAGTCATGGCCACCTATAACTCATACAAATTTAAAGAAAGGGCTTTCGTCATTTTAAAGATATCAATTTGAATCATAAAAGAATCAATGTAGCATCGATCTGGCCCTTGGCATATTAACATCTGTATCAGTGGTGTTGTATGCATATTATACATTTTTAAAGCATTAGCATGATCTTATAGATAATTTTGAAGTTCATTCTATACTTACAGTAGATTTCAGTATAATCTTTTCATTTTAGTTATCTTATTGATGCGGTCCGGCCTGTAGCGAACCACGTTCTAGCTCTCCCTTGTACTCAACGCCTCTCAATTAAGAATCGGCGGCGTGAGGAGTTTAAGGAAATGGAGATTGTAACCGGTTCGATGTGACTTGTAGCTCCCGCATGGGAACTCTCATCTGTACTTCAGGAGTAGGTGCGTCCTGATTTATTGTGGGTTGAATGATGACACCTCGCATCTGGTAGACAGAAGCTTATTATTGCCCTTAGGATCCTTTGCTCGCCACCGTAAAGTCCCCGTCGGTGTGGTTGTTGTGTTTAGCGCCACTGTCAATATTGTAATGTGAAGAGCAGGGGCAGTAGCAGTGCGTAGCAGTACCTGTTTGCACTAGCTCTCACTGGAGCGATTGTTAGATATTGCAATTTGTCTCGGTGCATAGCACGGAAGTGTACTTGTTAGACGTCACCGAGTACGCGTCCGTCTCACGTAGAACTCAGCACCTAAGTGTTCTTACTAGCAAAAGCTACTTTTCGCCATCTTTCCGACTCTATGTATTTCTCGGAGTTTGCAAAATCACATGAATAATGCTCAATTTTCTATTGGCTGGTAACTATCCCCACTTGAGATCAGTGCTCAGAATTCCAGTTTCGAACTTGATATCAGAGACGCTTTCTCTAATGGTCCGCATACAAAAATTTATGCGGAAGCATGCGCTCTGCATGTCGGTCAAAATCTTATAGCCTGCTGTAAGAAGCACGAATGGGATTTTAACAATGGGCTGGTTTCCGCGTAGCAGGCGCTAAATTTGACTTGAGGGCAAAACAGACCATAGAGTAGGGTTGTTTGCTTACAGGGATTGCAAAGGAGTTTACTGGTCTTCGCAGAGTGGCCTTGTCACTGTGTGAGGTCTCCGGAGTATATGACACTAGCATTATGACACATATCTATTTTGGGATAGTCATTTATTTATATTTATTCCTTTGTTTGTGTTAATGTCTTTCTGGTATCAATTTATATGTCATCTCAGTTTCTCTAGGTCACAAGCGCTGCGTCATTATTCAGAGATGGACAGTAATATCCATCAAAAATACCTAGATGAAACAGTATCATACGAAGCCAGCCTTGGTAGCGTAGATGACAGTGTGTCTGGCTCACGTTCAAGAGTTCCCGAGTTCAAATCTCGGTCAGGGTGAGTTACCTGGATAAGGTTCTTTTTGGGGCTTTCCCTTATTCTAAAACGTATGTCGGGTAACTCTAAGCTCCATGGACCCTGGGTCCATTTGAACATCATTTCACCCATTCTATTCATCCTCCGGTATGATTTAAAATGTTAAAAGACGTAAATTAAGAAGGATATCATACGAACTGCTTTAATCCAAGACTGATTTTAAACTTAATTGGCGAAGATCAGGCTATGGATTCTGATTTTGCGGTGATTAAGAAGCAGATTCTGCATTAATATTCGCCACAGCAGCTTACGTTGGGAACTCAAGTTGCTACAAAGGTAAAATGTGGTCCAATAGCTTTTCCTAAAATAAAATATGACCGTAAAATCACAGCAAACCAACTTTTGGCAGATCAGAAGGTCATGAGAGTTTATTTGCCAGAGAAAGGAAACTAGAAGATGTACGTACATATGCACTACGAAAACGCAAAAAAGCATAGCAGGTTTGTGCAAGAGACGTAGATTTGCCCTCTGCATTGAATGTTTTACACTCATTCATTGATAATGATAAAAAATGTCATATAATTATCATCATCAGCATCATCATCATTATCAACATCATCATTGTGAAATGGGCTGTGCACATAAATTTAAATGATATTCTTCCTGTAAAATTGAAGATGATTGTCACGTTGCCTATTTCTAGGGTAGCATGAATTAGGGGAGGCATAGTAGATTACAAATGGTAGAGAGTAATTGAGCTGATAATTCATTTATTATAATGGGTAGGTAACCTGGGATGGTAGTAATACAAAGCCTTGTGGTAACTCAGAAGGGATTACCAAGCGTTACATAGGCAAATTCTAGCAATGCCTGAAGATGCCGTCGGTAATGGGTCCTGGTCGTCCGTTGAGGGGAGAGGCCTCCCTGCAGAAGCAAGCCGAACACGAGCGGGTAGCATGAGAGAAGAGAAGAACAGCGAGGCTTGAACTCACCCGCTTATATAGGTACTCAGAATGACGTCAATTCTCCCAGCCCATCATTAAAGCTTCTAGAGAAACCGAATCTAGAATAGCGAACGTTGCAAACCCCTCACATTCTGTTACACAGTGTTCTTTGCTTTCTTTTCCCCCCCAGGATTCACAAATTCCCTCTTCCCCACCTCTTATCCCCCTTAGGAATATTGTTCCTGTTCTCAAGTAAGCTAGCCCTTCTCTCTCTTGCTTATTGCAGTAATCTAAGTATGCTTATCGTCCCAAATTTATTTTAATTTACTTTTGAAATCGTAATGATTCATATTTTCTAGACTTCCCTATATTCCCTGCATTGCTATATTTTCCATTCTTCATTTTACCAGTTTACGCACATCTCTTGTATTCCTTTCCGCTAATCTCCATCTACCTACCATTCCTATTTTTTCCATAATTCCTCCTATAACTGCCCAATAACTATTTCAGTTCTCTAATATGTTTTGCTGTCTCATTCATAACTTAATAAGTTCCCCTTCTTCATTGGCCAAACGCAATAACAAATTTTATTATTCTTTTTATTATTATTCCATTTCTTCTTGTCCTTCCTAATTCTGCTAAAGCTACTTCCCTAGGTGCTGATCTTGGTAAGCTAGTAGTTCTTTGCAAAACCTTCTGTAATTCTGGTCCACCGGTTTACTTACCTCTGTGCCGCCCCCCGCCCCCCAGATCTCCACTGCATACAACATTTTGGATTACATTAGTGCTTCATACATATTTTCTAACCATTTGGTTGTCATTTCTAACTTATGTTTGCATATTCTAATCCCATTCATTGCCGCCCTTCCTTTTGCTTCAATTTTTCTCCTGTGTGCTTCAAACTTTCCATTGTGATTCAATCTCACTCCTAACCTTCTGCCCTTCTGCCATTTGATACCGACATTTTCATTTTCTTTTTAGTTTAACTCCCTTCTTGAAGACCATACATTTCGACTTAACAATAAATTTAATACAATTGCTGTGATTATGAAGACAAAGCCGTAACAATTCTCGCAAAACAAAAAAGATATTTTAACCTCAGAAATGTGTTTACAAAGCATTTAAGTAATAGTAACACTCAGTTGTTAATTGATATCATAAATGCTAAATACTGACGAAGAACCAAATACTCTGAAAGCAGAAAACGAACAATTGGAATGCCAAATAACGTTAATTAATCAGGAAAATTCGGAATATAATAAAGTAATAATACAGCTATAGTGCAGAAACCGTCATAGGATAATCTTGAGGTATTTTCTGGCTTTTGACACAATTTAACCTCTTGGTTATATTCATTTCACATAAATTTACTAAGCAAAATGTCGCTGAGAAAGAATTGTTGCATCAGCAAAGGAAGTACACCCAATTTTGGTTCAGCATTTAATGCTGTTTAGGTTATAAGATAATATATCGAGTCACATAATATTAATTTAATCCACATTTCTTTGCCCTCCTTGAATAACAGAAAGTATAATTATTATTATTATAAATCTCACTGTGTTCAAGAAAAATAATTAACCGTGTGTAACAAAAAAGGTTTTACGGTAATCCTGACCGCTCTTTATGCTGTTTTTTAAAATTAACCACCAACACCCGTAGCGGAGGAATTATCGTTAGTTTGGCACAGAAAAGAAGCTTCTTATTCTAGACAGAATGGCTCCCAATTCCTTATATTGTGTTACCATTCTAATACTACGCATGTGGTTGGTTGAAACAGCTTTATGTCGATTCTTCATATTTCTGTGTTAATTTACAGTTGTGGTTATGTTAATAAATATGGGAAGTAAAGATAATATACAAAGTAAACTCTCTGGATTAACGTTTACTTGCGAAGTTATGCTTTTTAAGGATATATGACAAAAGAATAGCTTTGATAGGGTGTGTTCACAAAAGTTTTCGTTTATTCACATTTCAAAACAGTTTCCTATTACAATCAACAATAAGACACAGAAGAAACAATCGACGACACTGTTATTAGCTTCAGTTTTCTCCTGCTAATCGAAGACAGTAAATCTTTTGAAGTGATAATTTAATAAATTATTGGGATATAAATTACCCAGATGCTGTAAATATGCGCAGAACGTAATTTACTAGTGTTTGCCGTATGGCAACGTATAAGATACCGGGATTTTGGAATGGTATTTTGATGGAAAATTTACTCTAAAGTTACAACTTATCAAGATAGTCTTCCGATATGTTATGAAAATCAAACTTCCAGGTTCTCCGGAAGGACTATATGCTGGGTGTCAAGACCAGGAGTGTGAGGTGTGAACGACGAGACATTACATACCGGATTACAAGGAAACTGTGGAATCAAATTGGACAATCTCTTCCTCACGCCCGGGCTGTGTCATGCTTCTCCGTCGAACAGTAGTTGGAGACCTTTCCAAGGCTACGGCATATTTCAAGACGAATTTCTCTGGTATGTTAACACTTTCTCATGCTCAGAAATGATCAATGTTTATACGTTTCTGAAGTGCAGGCTATATGAGCATACTGACTCCACCTAATGAGACAGTGCAAAGCAACACAGAAAACATTTGTTTCAACTTGAGGAGTACCACAACTTTAAATACTTCAAGTATATCAACTTCACTTCCTTATTTTTCATGAAGAATACCATAAATGGCACGAAATTTTGTCGCAAAAAAACTGCAGTCGCTTTCCTAAATCTTTTACACACAAAATCTCACCACAGCAACCGACGATTTCACACGATGGACACTGAAATCAACTGATGTTCCAAATGTTAAAAGCCAGAGTCTGTAAAGTAAAGTGTAAATAAAGAAATGTTTAATTTAGAACAAATTATCTTTTTCTTCTTGAAGTATCTAAAAGCATCCCTCTTTAGTTTAGTTAATTATTCATCATGCAACCGCTGGAACTATAACATACCAATTTTTGAGTTAATAAACAGAGCAGAGATAATTAAAAATCACCTGAGTTTTAGGTTTGGAAGTCTGTGGCTTGGTGATTCATTATGTGGCTGCAATCTTGTGCAGTAACTTAACTTTCATACCAATTCATGTACACTGTCAGAAAGTTTAGGGTTACTATATGTCTTATTTTCTTCTGCATACTTTTAGGCTAGAATTTTAATAAAATAATGTGATATTCTGTGGCTAATAGGTAGTTCAAAAGGCAGTAGAAGTAGAGAAAGCTGTTTCCTAAAGGAAAGGAAAAATGCTAACGGCATGAGTTGAAATTTCTCACCGTTTTATATTCTTGTTTGTTAGAGTATTAGATCTGCAAAATATGTAATATGCATATTATATAACTATATTATTAAAGCAAGTAAGTTGTCACGGTAAAGTGATTTCAATTACCCGTAATGTGACTTAGATTTTTGTGATTTCTACCTGTCTCTTTAATGCACTCTAACATTTAATTAAGAAAATGTTTCGCAGAAAACAAGATTTCAAAAATATGTATTAAAAGAAGAGTTTTAAAATTAACCTTTAATTATTGTTGAAAATCATCTTTTGACTCTACAAACTCCTTGGTATTTCAAGAGAAATTTGTAATTTATTTCCTATTTTGGGGCATTACTGTTAAATTTATTGAATCCAAATATATTATGGTACTGATAGCTATGAGCAAGGGTGAAGTTAGATCACTTGAAGTGTGTCTTATGATACAGTCCTACACGACTTACATTTAAGTATTAACAAACATGTTATATTATAATCACAAAACAAAAAGCAATTTATCATACATGCAAAACACATGATACTAAATATGTAGATCATTGTGTCGTTTTCTTTTTAGTCTTCTATTTGCAGTTGTGGAGGATGGTGTGGGAAAATGACTGGTAGCAGCATTTAATAATAATAGGGATATTATTATAGTAATCGAGACCTAGGGGACTATTTTTTCTTCCCTGTTCATACCTTTCTCCACTCAGGCTGATGTAACCCCAATTTATATTGCCTAATTTTAAACTGTTACGAAAAAGGTTAAATTATATTGATACATTTACAACCCAAGAAGCAAATTTAACCTGAATACAACTAAAATAACTAAAAAATTATATAATTATACCTACTAAGTGTCGACAAATAAGCAGTTGAATTCCAGTTGTAGTAGGAACAAATCGTAAAGAAAAAAAAATGTTTGTATAAAAAAGTTATTTAAAAGTCGTATTATTTTAATTTGTTTAATGTTTCACAGTTATTTTTGGACACATTTCAGAATTGCATAAGATATTTAGAGAGTATGGTGTGGGAGAAGGAAAAGCTACAGAATTATTTTGTAGAAATATGTTGGATTTGTCAAAAATTCAGTCAGAGCTCTCGAAGTTCTTGATTTATGACAAGTCAATTTCTTGAGGCGTCAGTTGCTCTGATATCGTTTCAATTCTGTAAAGAAAGGCACAACATATAACACATCCACTTTTTATTTCTTCATAAACGATAATATCTAAAGAAAGTAAATTGAGCGATTGGAAGCTGCGTGCCTCTATATGATATGTTTTCTCGCGCATGCTTGGCATTGCTGTCCAGAAAACATATTCGTAGCTGAAGATACACTGAAATAAGCTGAGGTAAACATCCCTGTATTGCGAATTTTTTCCGATACGCCCTCTCGCTTTGCCATGTGGTACCTATATAATGTTTCAATAAATATCACCTGGCATTGTGGCACACTCTCGACCACTACATTGAGGCAATAAAGTAAATTGTACTAGTAATAACTGGTCAGTGTGTAATAAAGTATAGAGAACAATATGAATGTGAACTTATTTGAACTATAAAATGTTCATAAAACTCTGAAGTCCAATTTCAAGTATTCTCGAAAGAAACAGATTCAATCCTTGGAAATCGTTTGGCATTGCTCTATTTTCGCGGATTGCATTTCGGTCCTATGAGGACGCGAATTCAAAACCCTTTAGGTAGGATAATCTTTGCGGGTTGATTTTTTCAATTCCTCTCCCAGTGTACTGTGTCTGTTATCCCTAATTTTATCGTCTAGGGTGACGTATCCAGCATTTTCATTTCAAGTAAATTCTTTCTCTTTTCTTTGTGCTTCATTCCATTCTACTAAGTTCTAGGGAAATTTATCTTACAAGCGTGGATATAATATTGTAGTTTCAGTACTTTTTCTGTCGCAGACAATAAATTTTATTAGGTAGAGAAAGAATTAAAGTTCAGCCTTATGTTTGACATAAAGATTCCAAAAGCAAATAAGTAGTTTTAGAAAATCTCTGAAGAAGTGTACATTCGTGTTTGGCATACTTTTGCCATTTGAATCAACTTGATTTTTGCCTTTTTCAAAAAAAAAAAAAAAAAAAAAAAAAAAAAAAAATAGAGTACGACATATTAAGCGTGTATTCTAAGTATTTAATTTTAGACCATTTGAGACACAAATGTATTTTAGTGAATGTAACATATACACCTAGAATGCAATATGAATGACTAATTTAGAATAATGTTAGCAAGGAACCCCTGAAAGTTAAGTTAATAATGTCGTTCTCAGAAAATCAAACAGCTGATAATAATAAATGCTGCTGCAATATTATAAGGTAAAGTAACTCGTTTAAATTGACCTTTAAGCAGCTTAAAAGGTAAAGAATATTTAAGAGTTACCCGGAATGAATCTCACAATTTTAAATTGTAATGTAGACATTTAACAACATGCTATGGAGCCCTGTTTACGTTTGTCATTTGTCATCAGTCTGTCTTGAACGTTTAAATTGAGTAGATATAGTGAGGTAGCTGCACGAGTTTCGTTCCACCATGGCTGTATATTCATTTCTTGAACAGGCAAACATGACTTTTATGTATGGTCGAGCAAATGGTAACGGGCGCGAGGGTGCATGACTCTAACAGAGGGAGTTTCCAGACCGAAGACAACCGAGTCATCCAACCTTTGTCGTCGTTTATCGTCACCTCACAAAGACATGAGCTATTACACCACGGAGTATTGATCGAGGAAGACCAAGAATTGTTCGTACTCCAGAAGGTTAGCAACAGATATTTTAAGTGTGTCGAAGGTGATCCAGGTATCAGTACAAGACAATCTGCTGTGGTATCTGGTACATCACACGTGATTACATGGAGGGTACTTGCGTTCAACTCCTGTATCCATATTCATATTCAATGTGCAGGGCATTGCGTCTGCTGATTACCCACCACGGGAACTAGCCCAGTTGTAAGTCTCTACGTCGAGGCGGCTGAACCCGCTTTGCAATATCGGCGGGACGTTTTGTTTGGCAGTTATTGCTGTGGATTACACACATTGCGCTCGCATCCGACTGTTGCACCCTTTTTGACACTTTTTTGACGTGCGATACAGGACAGCTCGTTTATACCCAGAGCCGCCAGGTTATCGTTTCCGCGAGTTTCTTAGGCGTCATCCACTTGAACTACCCAGGATGCTCCCTAGGGTTAAACGAGTGTATCCTCCTTGGTTACGTGCAGCACCTCAGGTTGATCTTATAATGCCTGCACAACAGGTGCACGACGCCCCGGAGCAGTATGCGCAGTTTGTTTTTAGAGTTTTTTATCGAGCTATAGACTTCTTATTTTCATTTATACTGACGGGATCAAGAACTCTGTCGTTGTTGCATGTGCGCTGGTCCATGGGACCGAACCCTTTACATTCGGTCTTTATGGTAGCTTTTCCATCTACACTGCGGAGCTCCAGGCAATATACTAAGCAATTTTGCATGATCGCCGGAGAAAGTTTAGTGACAGCCTCATTCTAAGTGATTCCCTGAGCGCTCTTCAGAGCCTTCGTGAGCTGTACAATTACCATCCTCTTGTACAGCGCATCCAGGACGCGTTCCTGGACACGTTGTCATATCAGGAATGAACGGGCGGGTTCGGCGGCTAAGTGTGCTACACTTAGGCCCCAGGTTAGGTTTCCATTAGTTTTTTCTGCGCATTTTAGCCCTGAACTGCGGAGAGCTGTGATGTCCTCCTGGCGTGCAGAGTGGTCCGCTCTGAGCCGCAATAGTCTCCGATTGGAAAAGGACGATCCCGTTCCCTGGGTAACCTCCTGCTGTCCGTCCCGTCGCGAAGAAATTCAGTTGGCTCGATTGCGCATTGCCCACTGCTTTTTTACACATAGCCAACTTTTTGAAAATTACGCTGGTCCGGTTTGCCCAATTTTGCGGAGCTGCTCTCACGGTTCAGCTTGTTCTTTTAGACTGTTTTTACCTGGCTCGTCTTCGCCGATCTCTCCAGCTGCCGGCCAGCTTGGCAGAGATACTGGTGGACCACCACCAAGTAGTGGCCAAAATTTTTAATTTCTTTTAACCCTTAGTTTTAAAAACTATATTTTAAGTTCTATTATCCTTAACATCTTTATGGTTTTAGGCTTCTTTTAGACCTTTATGTAGAAGGGTATGTTTCTTTTATTCTATGACGACCGTATTTTAGCTCTCTTTTTATCTAGTTTTTAGCACGAACTTAGTACTTTTAGGGCGCTAATGACCACGCTGTTCAGCGCCCAAAAGCACAGTCATCATCATCACCATCATCATCATCAACAACACCATTACCATTCCACCACTATCACCATCACCATCGCCATCAACATCATCAACATCATCATCATCATATACCACGGAATAGCTTTTGCCGATGGTTTGTAGCACAAACAGCCAATCCATTGTTTATCTCGTAAGTTTTGTTTACAGACGAGGCAACATTTGGGAAAGATAAATTTTCCAATTTCCACGGGCAGATCGTAATCCTGATGCTGTACTCCAGTCTAGATATCAGCAACAGGTGAGTCTGAGTGAGTGGACTGGCATTGTAGGTATCTGTCTGTTAGGGCCATACGTTTTACCAACATGTCTTACTGGTTCTGTCTACAGGAATTTTATCCAGCAATCTTCCCGACCTATTTAACGAAAATTTGCAAATAAGAAAAAAAAGTGGTTTATGCATGATGAGGCACCGGCACATTTTAGTCGCAATGTTTGAGACGCACTGACTGGTATCTACCATGAGCAATGGATACACAGAGGAGGACTATCTCCATGACCAGCATGTTCTTCCGACCTCAATCCTGTGGAATTTTACCCCAGGGGGCATCTTAAATAATTGGTTTATGTAGCTGCCATACCAAATGAAAAACGCTTCGTCCACGTTTTATGGAAGCCTGCGAAACAATTTGCAAACATCTCGTAGTTTTTGAAATGGTGGGACATTCCAATAGTGGACAAACAAGGCATGCATAGAAGCAACATGAAGATATTTCAAGCATTTAGTATAAGTTTTGTGCGTTATAAGTATACCACTGTGTTCAACTCCTTCTAAGGAGAAAACAAATGATTATGGGACATATGTTCCTGTGCACCTTTATTCTTCTTTTTGTGTGAGGAACCCTAACCCGAAGTTTGTAAAAGTATTTCTGAAATATTCTGTATTTAACACTGTCAATGTAGTATTACGTGTTGTGTAGCAGGTAATCAGGCACAAGTCCATTTAGGAAATAAATAAAATAAATATCTTGAATTATGTGTAATTATACTGCAAAATTTTGTTCATGAATACTTATGAATTACGTTTTCACATCCATACGTTTTCACATACATTTTTTTCACATACATTTCACAGACAAACATTAATATACCAACAATATAATAACAATAGTGATAATATATAATAATATAAAAATATAAAAATATAACTATAATAAATATATATATTTATAGTTAAATATAATATTTAACTATAACCTTTACACGTGGTACTTAAGTCACCTTTAGTATTTAAGTCTGTCCTTCCTAGAGGAAAGGATTATGTTAATTTGGTCCGGAAAAGAAACTTCTTATTCTGAAGGCAATGGCTCCTCATTTCTTATATTGTGTTACCATCCTAATGCTACGAATGTGGTTGGTTTATATAGTTTTATGTCGATTCTTTATACTATCCTGAATAGGTTAGTGTATTGACATACGAGGTTATGTCAATAATTGTGGAAAGTAAAGAATATATAAAAAGTAAACTTTCTGGATTAACGTTTGCTGTGCAAATATGTTTGAACAGGATTTATGGTAAAATAATAGCTCTGATATTGTGTGTTCACAAAAGTTTTCATTTATTTCAAAACTGTTTCCTATAAGAATTTACAATCACACAGAAGAAACAATCGACGACACTGTTTTTAGCTTCAGTTTTCCTCGTGTTAATCTTAGTAAAATTTAATCAGGGATAATTTAATAATTCACTTGGATACAGTTTATTAAAATGCTGTAGATATGAGCAAAATATAATGTACTAGTAATTGCCTTATGGCAAAGTATATGTAAACCTGAATTTTGGAATGGTAGTTTGCTGGTAAATTTACTCAAATGATACAATTTATCAAGATGCTCTTCCGATATTATGAAATATTATGAAGATTATATGTCCAGACTCTCCAGAAGGTCCATATGCTGGGTGTCGAGACCAGGAATGTGTGGTGTGATCAACGAGCCATTACATACCGGAGTACAAGTATAGAGTGGAATCATTTTGGACAAGCTCTTCCTCACGTCAGGTTTGTGGCAAGCTTCTTCGTCGAGCAGTTGTTGGAGACCATTCCATGGTAACAGTATCTTCAAGACCAAATCATCTGGTAATTTAACACTTTTTCTTGCTCAGCAGTGATTTATACGCTTCTGAAGAGAAGGCTACATGAGCATGCCGATTCAACTTAATAAGACTTTGCAGACCAAATCACAAAATATTTGTTTCAAGCTCTTGAGTATATGGTACTACAAATTTAAATACTTCAAGCATATCAGCTTCGTTCTCTTATTTTTCATGAAGAACACTATGAATGACAAGAAATTTTGTTGCAAAATACTGCGATACCTTTCCTTAAATCTTTTACACATAAAACCTTACCATAGCAACCGACGATTTCACACGATGGACACCGAAATCAACCGATGTTCCAAATGATAAAATCAGAGTAGGTAAGGAAAACTGTAAACAAACAGAGGCTTTATTTAGATCAAATAATCTTTTTCTTTTTCTTCTTCTTCTTATTCTACTAATACTACTTCTTGAAGTGTCTAGAAGCAACCCTCATTAGTTTAGTTCACTATTCATCATACAACCACTGTAACTATAACGTACAGCGTTTTGAGGTTATAAACAGAGTAGACATCATTAAAATTCACCTGAGCTTTAGGTCTGTGACTTGGTGATTAAGTATTATGTGGCTCCAATCTTAGGCAGTAACTTAACTTTGGTACCAATTCATGTACACTGTAAGAAATATTAAGGTTACTAACAGTCGTATTATCTACGACACACGTTTAAGCAAGAATGTTAATGAAATAGTCTGATATTCTGTTTCTAACAGATAGCTTACAAGACAACAGAAGTAGGGAAAGCCATTTCCTAGAGGAAACGAAATTCTAACGGCAAGAGTTGAAAACTCTCACCTTACGATATTCTTGTTTTTTCGAGTATTATATTTGTGAAATTTGTAAAGTCCATATTATATAAACTATCTAATTGAATCCAGTAGGTTGTCACAGTAAGGTGAGTTAGATTCCCCTGTAATGTGACTTAGATTTTTCGTGACTTCTACCAATCTCTTTCATGCATTCCAACATTTAATTAAAAAACACTTTTCACAGAAATCAGGATTACAAAAGCGCACCTCGGCGGCTTCGTAGTAGCATGTCTGCCTTACATTCAAGAGGACCCGAGTCTGAATCTCGGTCAGAGTATTTTGCCTGGTTAAGTTCTTTCCCGGAGTTATCCCTTACCTGAAGGAGGAATGTGAGGTAACTCTAAGCTCTATGAACCCTGGACTTGTTTGAGCACCATTTCACCCTTTCCCCGTTGTGACTTAACGTTGGAGGGATAATTACTCGGAATAAAAGGTTCACTTACCTCTCTAGCGCACATATTAATTTTGGATAACATAATTTTCTTATTTGCCAAACATAGAGCCCTAAAAACAATTTTCTTTTAAAATTTTATCTTTATATTTAATTTATCATATTTACCATGAATTTAGACTAAATATTAACGTTCACCTTTAACTGTCTGTGACCTAGTCTTTTCAGTCGGGGTCACCTATAACTCAAACCAATTTAAAGAAAAGGTCTTCATTATTTTAAAAATATCAATTTGAATCATAAAAGAATCAATGTAACATCGATCTGGCCCTTGGCATATTAACATCTGTATCAGTGGTGTTGTATGCATATTATACATTTTTAAAGCATTAGCATGATGTTATAGATAATTTTGAAGTTCATTCTATACTTACAGTAGATTTCAGTATAATCTTTTCATTTTAGTTATCTTATTGATGCGGTCCGGCCTGTAGCGAACCACGTTCTAGCTCTCCCTTGTACTCAACGCCTCACAATTAAGAATCGGCGGCGTGAGGAGTTTAAGGAAATGGAGATTGTAACAGGTTCGATGTGACTTGTAGCTCCCGCATGGGAACTCTCATCTGTACTTCAAGAGTAGGTGCGTCCTGATTTGTTGTGGGTTGAATGATGACACCTCGCATCTGGTAAACAGAAGCTTATTATTGCCATTAGGATCCTTTGCTCGCCACCGTAAAGTCCCCATCGGTGTGGTTGTTGTGTTTAGCGCCACTGTCAATATTGTAATGTGAAGAGCAGGGGCAGTAGCACTGCGTAGTCGAACCGGATATATTTATCGTCTTCCCTATATAATACTGTTTGCACTAGCTCCCACTGGAGCGATTGTTAGATATTGCAATTTGTCTCGGTGCATAGCACGGTACTGTACTTGTTAGACGTCGCCGAGTACGCGTCAGTCTCACGTAGAACTCAGGACCGAAGTGTTCTTACTAGCAAAAGCTACCTTCCGCCATCTTTCCGACTCTAGATATTTCTCGGTGTTTGCAAAATCACATGAATAATGATCAATTTTCTATTGGCTGGTAACTATCCCCACTTGAGATCAGTGCTCAGAGTTCCAGTTTCGAACTTGATATCAGAGACGCTTTCTCTAATGGTCCGCATACAAAAATTTATGCGGAAGCATGCGCTCTGCACGTCGGTCAAAATCTTATAGCCTGCTGTAAGAAGGACGAATGGCATTTTAACAATGGGTTGGTTTCCGCGTAGGAGGCGCTAAATTTTACTTGAGGGCAAAACAGATCATAGAGTAGGGTTGTTTGCTTACAGGGATTGCAAAGCAGTTTACTGGTCTTCGCAGAGTGGCCTTGTCACTGTGTGAGGTCTCCGGAGTATATGACACTAGCATTATGAGACATCTATTTTGGGATACGTCATTTATTTATATTTATTCCTTTTTTGTGTTAATGTCTTTCTGGTATCAATTTATATGGCATCTCAGTTTCTTTAGGTCACAAGCGCTGCGTCATTATGCGGAGATGGACAGCCACATAATCAAAAATACTTTTTAAGCAAGGATGAAACAGCATCATACGAAGCCCGCCTTGGTAGCGTAGATGGCAGTGTGTCTGCCTCACGTTCAGGAGTTCCCGAGTTAAAATCTCGATAAGGGTGAGTTACCTGGATAAGGTTCTTTTCGGGGCTTTCCCTTATTCTTAAAACGAATGTCGGGGAACCCTAAGCTCCAAGAACCCTGGGTTCACTTGAACATCATTTCACCCATTCTATTCATCCTCCGGTATGACCGAAAAAGTTAAAGGGCGTAAATTAAAAAAGATATCATACGAACAGCTTTAATGCTGGATGGGACGAACAAATAAATTCCACATCTAGGAATGCGTGGAAGGCATTACATTTCGTAATGAGAATATTGAAAAAGGCGAGGCTAGGTCCAGGGAAATTGCCTACAAGGCCTTAGTGCGGCCGGTTTTGGAATATGGAGTAGCATGCTGGGACCCGTATAGAGCTAACCAAATCGATCCATTAGAAAAAATACAGAAGAGGGCAATAAAATTCATAAAAAGAGGCAAGTATTTTGGGCCTATAAAATGAGATGAGACTAAATTGGAGGAATTAAGAATTAGGCGTATAAAGCATAGGTTGGTAGCATTATTCAAAGCTAATGCTGGTGTAAGGGCATGGGTGGTCGTTAGTGTAAGGTTAATTAATCCGGATTATTATGGACGAAACGATCATAGGTATAAAATTAAGGATAGAAGATACAGAACCGACGTAGGAAAATTTTCTTTTGTTAATAGAACCATTGAAGAATGGAATGAATTGCCTGTAGCAGTCTTTCAGGGCTGTCCCCTGTCGCTGAAGAAATTTAGAAAAAATCTAGATGGTTTATAGTTTAACCTTTAAATTATAATGGTACATAATATGTAAATAGAGAAGTAACTAGATATGTTTTAAGTGAAAAAGTAAAATAATATCATGTTTGTATTGTTTATTGTGTTATTGTTGTAAATCAAGAATTTGTAATTTTATCTGTATTCTTAACTCTGCCACCGGGTAGTACCCAATTGCAGTGAAAAAATACATACATGCATACAATTCAAGACTGATTTTAAGCTTAATTGGCGAAGATCAGGCTATGGATTCTGATTTTGCGGTGATTAAGAAGCAGATGATGCATTAATATTCGCCACAGCAGCTTACGTTGGGAACTCAAGTTGCTACAAAACTAAAATGTGGTCCACCAGCTTTTTCTAAAACAAAATATGGCAGTAAAATCACAGCAAACCAACTTTTGGCAGATCAGAAGGTCCTGATGGTTTATTTTCCAGAGAAAGGGAAACTAGAAGATGTACGTACATATGCACTACGAAAAAGCAACAAAAAAGGATAGCAGGTTTGTGCAAGAGACGTAGATTTGCATTGAATGTTTTACACTCATTCATTGATAATGATCTAAAATGTCATATCATTATCATCATCAACAACATCATCATTGTGAAATGGGCTGTGTCCATAAATTTACGTGATATTCTTCCAGTAAAAATGAATATGTTTGTCACGTTGCCTATTTCTAGGGTAGCATGAATTAGGGGAGGCATAGTGGACTACAGAAGGTCATTCATTTATTATAATGGTAGGTACCCTGGGACGGTAGTAATACAAAACCTTGTGGTAACTCAGAAGGAATTACCAAACGTTACATAAGCATAGTCTAGCAATGCCTGAAGATGCCGTCGGTAATGGGTCCTGGTCGTCCGTTGAGGGGAGAGGCCTCCCTGCAGAAGCAAGCCGAACACGAGCGGGTAGCATGAGAGAAGAGAAGAGGAACAGCGAGGTTTGAACTCGCCCGCTTATATAGGTACTCAGAGTGACGTCAATTCGCCCAGCCCATTATTAAAGCTTCTAGAGAAACCGAATCTAGATTCAGCTTATCAGCGAACATTGCAAACCCCTCACATTCTGTTACACAGCGTTCTATACTTTCTTTTCCCCCCACAGAATTCACAAATTCCCTCTTGCCTACCTCTTATCCCGCTTAGAAATATTGTTCCTGTTCTCAAGTAAGCTAGTCCTTCTCTCTCTTGCTTATTGCAGTAATCTATGAATGCTTATCGGCGCCAATTTATTTTAATTTACTTTTGAAATTATAATGTTTCATATTCATTAGACTTCCCTATATTTCCAGCCTTTCTATATTTTCCATTCTTCATTTTACCAGTTTAGGCACATCGTTTGTATTCCTTTCCGCTAATCTCCATATACCTACCATTCCTATTTTTTCCATAATTCCTCCTATAACTGTCCAACAACTATTTCAGTTCTCTAATGTGTTTTGCTGTCTCATTCATAACTTACTAAGTTACTTCCCTAGGTCCTGATCTTGGTAAGCCTAGTATCTCTTTACAAACCCTCTGTATTATAGGTCACCATTTTGCTTACCTCTGTGCCCCCGCCAGATCTCTACTGCATACAACATTTTGGATTCCATTGGTGCCTTATACATATTTTATAGCCACTTGGTTGTCATTTATAGCTTATATTTGCATATTCAAATCCCATTCATTGCCGCCCTTCCTTTTGCTTCAATTTTTCTCCTGTGTGCTTCAAACTTTCCATTGTTATTCAAACTCACTCCTAAGTATTCAAATTCATTGACCACTTCTACCCTTCTGCCATTTGGTACTGACTTTTCATATTCTGTTTAGTTTAACTCCCTTCTTGAAGATCATAACTTTCGACTTAACAATAAATTTAATACAATTGCTGTGATTATGAAGACAAAGCCGTAACAATTCTGGCAAAACAAGAAAAATATTTCAACCTCGGAAAGGTGTTTACAAAGCATTTATGTAATAATAACACTCAGTTGTTAATTAATATCCTAAATTCTAAATACTGACGAAGAACCGAATAGCCTGAAAGCAGAAAATGAACAATTGGAATTAAAATAAAGCCAATTAATCAGGAAAAGTCGGAATATAATAAAGTAATAATACAGCTATAAATCAATAACCGTCATAGGAATATCTTGAGGTATTTGGTGACTTTTGACACAATTTAACCTCTTGGTTATAGTCCCTCCACTTAAATTTATTAAGCAAAATGTCGCTGAGGAAGAAATGTTGCACCAGCAAAGGAAGTAAACCTAAGTTTGGTTCAGAATTTAATGCTGTTTAGGTTATAAGATAATATATTGAGTCACATAATATTAATTTAATCCATATTTTCTTTGCCCCCTTTGAATAACACAAGGTATAATTATTATTATAAATCTGACTGTGTTCAAGAAAAATAATTAACCGTGTGTAACAAAAAAGGTTTTACGGTAATCCTGACCGCTCTTTATGTTGTTTTTTAAAATTAACCACCAACACCCGTAGCGGAGGAATTATCGTTAGTTTGGCACAGAAAAGAAGCTTCTTATTCCAGAGAGAATGGCTCTTCATTTCTTAATTGTGTTACCATTCTAATGCTACGAATGGGGTCGGTTTAAACAGCTTTATGTCGATTCTTCATATTTCTGTGTTAGTTTACATTTGTGGTTATGTTAATAAATGTGGGAAGTAAAGATAATATACAAAGTAAACTCTCTGGATTAACGTTTACTTGCGAAGTTATGCTTTGTAAGGATATATGACAAAAGAATAGCTTTGATAGGGTGTGTTCACAAAAGTTGTCGTTTATTCACATTTCAAAACAGTTTCCTATTACAATCAACAATCAGACACAGAAGAAACAATCGACGACACTGTTATTAGCTTCAGTTTTTCTCCTGCTAATCGAAGACAGTAAATCTTTTGAAGCGATAATTTAATAAATTATTGGGATATAAATTATCCAGATGCTATAAATTTGCGCAGAACGTAATTTACTAGTTTTTGCCGTATGGCAACGTATAAGATACCGGGATTTTGGAATGGTATTTTGATGGAAAATTTACTCTAAAGTTACAACTTATCAAGAAAGTCTTCCGATATGTTATGAAAATCAAACTTCCAGGTTCTCCGGAAGGACTATATGCTGGGCGTCAAGACCAGGAGTGTGAGGTGTGATCGACGAGACATTACATACCGGATTACAAGGAAACTGTGGAATCAAATTGGACAATCTCTTCCTCACGTCCGGGGTGTGTCATGTTTCTCCGTCGAACAGTAGTTGGAGACCTTTCCAAGGCTACGGCATATTTCAAGACGAAATTCTCTGGTATGTTAACACTTTCTCTTGCTCAGAAATGATCAATGTTTATACGTTTCTGAAGTGCAGGCTATATGAGCATACTGACTCCACTTAATGAGACAGTGCAAAGCAACACAGAAAACATTTGTTTCAACTTGAGAAGTACCACAACTTTAAATACTTCAAGTATATCAACTTCATTTTCTTATTTTTCATGAAGAATACCATAAATGGCACGAAATTTTGTCGCAAAAAACTGCAGTCGCTCTCCTAAATCTTTTACACACAAAAACTCACCACAGCAACCGACGATTTCACACGATGGACACTGAAATCAACTGATGTTCCAAATGTTAAAAGCCAGAGTCTGTAAAGTAAAGTGTAAATAAAGAAATGTTTAATTTAGAACAAATTATCTTTTTCTTCTTGAAGTATCTAAAAGCATCCCTCTTTAGTTTAGTTAATTATTCATCATGCAACCGCTGGAACTATAACATACCAATTTTTGAGTTAATAAACAGAGCAGAGATAATTAAAAATCACCTGAGTTTTAGGTTTGGAAGTCTGTGGCTTGGTGATTCATTATGTGGCTGCAATCTTGTGCAGTAACTTAACTTTCATACCAATTCATGAACACTGTCAGAACGTTTAAGGTTACTATCTGTCTTATTTTCTTCTGCATACTTTTAAGCTAGAATTTTAATAAAATAGTCTGATATTCTGTGTGTTATAGGTAGTTCAAAATGCAGTAGAAGTAGAGAAAGCTGTTTCCTAAAGGAAAGGAAAATTCTAACGGCATGTGTTGAAACCTCTCAGCTTCCTATATTCTTGTTTGTTCGAGTACTAGATCTGCAAAATATGTAATATGCATATTATATAACTATATTATTAAAGCAAGTAAGTTGTCACGGTAAAGTGATTTCAATTACCCGTAATGTGACTTAGATTTGTGTGATTTCTACCTATCTCTTTAATGCATTCTAACATTTAATTAAGAAAATGTTTCGCAGAAAACAAGATTACAAAAATATGTATTAAAGGAAGAGTTTTAAAATTAACCTTTAATTATTGTTGAAAATCATCTTTTGACTCTACAAACTCCTTGGTATTTCAAGAGAAATTTGTAATTTATTTCCTATATTGGGGCATTACTGTTAAATTTATTGTATCCAAACATATTATGGTACTTATAGCTATGAGCAAGGGCGAAGTTAGATCACTTGAAGTGTGTCTTTGGATACTGTTTAATAACAGTTCTACATGACTTACATTTAAATATTAACAAACATATTATATTATAATCACAAAACAAAAACAAAATTATCATACACACAGAACACATGATGCTTAATATGCAGGTCGTTGTGTCATTTTCTTTTGAGTCTTCTATTTTACATTTGTGGAGGAGGTGTAGGAAAATGACTTGTAGCAGTATTTCATAAGAATAGGGATATTATTAGAGTAATCGTGACCTAGGTGATGATTTTTTCTTCCCTGTTCATTCCTTTCTCTGCTCAGGCTTATGTAACCGCAATATATGTTGCCCAATTTTAAACTGCTACGAAAAAGGTTAAATTATATTCATACGTTTAGAACCCAAGAAGAAAATTTAATATGAAAACAACTAAAATAACTAAAATATTATATAATTATACCTACTAAAGGTCGACAAATAAACAGTTGTTTTCGAGTTGGAGTAGGAACAGGTGTTAAAGACAAAAAAATGTTTGTAGAACGGTTCAGCATGTACTTTTAGACTGCTTTTACCTGGCTCGTCTTCGCCGATACCTCCAGCTGCCGGCCAGCTTGGCAGAGATACTGGTTGACCACCACCAAGCGGTGGCCAAAATTTTTAATTTGTTTTTTACCCTTAGTTTTAAAAACTATATCTTACGTTCTATTATCCTTAACATCTTTATGGTTTTAGGCTTCTTTTAGACCTTTATGTAGAAGGGTGTGTTTCTTTTATTCTATGAAGACCGTATTTTAGCTCTCTTTTTATCTAGTTTTTAGCACGAACTTAGCACTTTTAGGGCGCTAACGACAGCGCTGTTGAGCGTCCAAAAGCACAGTCATCATCATCATCATCATCATCATCATCATCATCATCATCATCATCATCATCATCAACACCATCACCATCACCACCATCACCATCATCATAATAATCATCATCACCATCACCATCATCATCAGCATTATCATCATGATGATCATCATCATCAACACCATTACCATCACCACCACCATCATCATCATAATCATCATCATTATCATCCTCATACACCACGGGAGAGCTTTTGCCGATGGTTTGTAGCACAAACAGCCAATCCATTGTTTGTCTCCTCAGTTTTGCTCACAGATGAATCAACAATTGGGAAAGATTGATTTTCCAATTTCCACAATGTACATGTACGGGCAGATCGTAATCCTGATGCTGTACTCCAGGCTAGATATCAGCAACAGTTTAGTCTGAATGAGTGGGCTGGCATTGTAGGTGACTGTCTGGTAGGTCCATACGTTTTCCCAACATGTCTTGCTGGCGCTGTCTACAGGAGCTTTATCCAGCAATCTTCCCCATCTTCCCCCACCTACTTAACGATAATTTGCAAATAAGAAGTAAAAATGTGGTTTATGCATGATGAAGCACCGGCACATTTTAGTCGCAATGTTTGAGACAAATTGACTGCTATCTACCATGGGCAATGGATAGGCAGAGGAGTACTAGTTCCATGACCCACACGTCCTTCTGACCTATATATTGTGGAATTTTACCTCTGTGGGCATCTTAAATAATTGGTTTATGTAGCTGCCACAGCGAATGAAAAACGCTTCATCCACGTGTCATGGAAGCCTGTGAAACCACTTGCAACCATCTCGTAGTTTTTGAAAGGGTGCGACATTCCATTACTGAACGAAGAAGGTATGCATAGAAGCAACAGGAAGACATTTCGAGCATTTATTATAAGTTTTGTGCGTTATAAGTAAACCACTGTGTTCAACACATCCTAACGAGAAAACAAAGGATTATGGGATATATTTTCATGTGCACCTTTTTCCTTCCTTTGGTGTGAGGAACCCTTACCCAAAGTTTGTAAAAGAATTTCTGAAACAATCTGTATTGGTCACTAGTAATCCAGTATTACGTGTTGTGTTGCAGGTAATCAGGCAGGAGTCTATTTAGGTAATAAATAAAATAAATATATTGAATTTTCTATAACTATACTGCAAAATTTTGTTATTGAATAATTAGGAACTTCGTTTTCACATCCTTTATAAACAGTCACACAATAATTGATAAATGAAAATTTATCCAGCATCTATTTAAAGTAAAGATTCTGGTCCGTCTGTGTCGGCGAAATACTGCGGCGACTGCCAACGGTCTCGCGCAGTAGAGAGAGACTACCAGTAGGTTCGATTATAATTTAACTATCCTATATTAAACAAGTGTAATTAACTATAAGGTTCGGTTTGATAAAGATATCATATCTTTAAGATACTGACATGACAAATAATGTATATATCTTGAAATTGCTGATTGCAGTTATCAATGCCTCTATTTTCAATGGGAATTATGCATAAGCGGTATTCAAAAGTTTAAGAAAATATACATTCTTAAAATAGATAATTTATATGTTTAGAATAACTGCAGCCACATCATGGTTCTGTCCAGCCTTTGTTTTAAATAAGAAACAGCCAGTACCAAGTAGAGCTTTTTGAGATCATTCATGCACAGGGACAGGACTAGAGAGTTTTGCTGTGTTCAGATGCTGTTTTATCAGATATATCACGCAGTGTTTGGGGACAAAAATTATTTTCGTATCTGGAATAGTTTCTAAATATACTAGTCAACATCACTGTGGTCAATACATTAATTTAGAACTTCATAATTTTCTGATTTTACAAATATGAAGTCCTAAAAACAATTTTCGTTTCAAATTGTACCTTTGTATTTAATTTATCATATTTACCATGTATTTAGAGTGAACATTAACAATGTTCTACTCTATTTATACATGACCACCTATAACTCATACCAATTCAAAACAAAACATTCATCATTTTAAATATATCAATATGAATTATAAATGAATAAATTTAGCATCGATCTGACACTTGACATTTTAACATCTGTACCAGTGATATTCTATGAAATTTTTTTTATTTTTAAAGCATTAGCATTATCTTATAGTTAATTTTAAAGTTTTATCTATACTTATAATGGCTTTCACTATAACCTTTACAGGTGGCTTTTGTTTCAGTTTAGTTATCTTATGAAGAGATGGAGAGCCATAACCTCAAAAATACTTTTCTAAGCATGGATGAAACAATATCACACGAACTGCTTGTATCCGTGAATGACGAAGATTTAGTTGAAATTTTAAATGTAGTTGGCGAAGATCAGCCTATAGATTCTGGTTTTGGAGCTGATTCAGATGCAGATGATGCACTAACATTGACCACAGCAACCTATGTTGGGAACATCATCATCGTCATCATCATCATCATCATCATCATCATCATCATCATCATCATCATCATCATCATCATCATCATCATCATCATCATCATCATCATCATCATCATCATCATCATCAAGTTAATAATTATCATCATCACTTTAATAATAATAATAATAATCATCATCATCATCATAAGAGTTAAATGATGAAGTCTGGGACTCAAGTACTTACGATAGTAAGTCGCCACAAATGGCGCATCTCGAATGCGAGAGCCCCCAATGGTCTACCGGTGAAATATGCGGTCAAATGGAGAATTGAAGGTCAAGTTGGTCATGGTAGCTCAATGGGTTAGGGCGACTGGACGGCAACCAGGAGATCCGTGGATGAAAACCCGGCCATGGCATTGAATTTTTCATGTTGACTCTATCCATCAAAATCCTTAGCTTATATGCGGCTAGTGTGAAGAAATGATTAGTTTCCATCAATTAACTAAAATTTTAATCAGGTTATTTACCCAAACGGTTTCCGAAAAATATTTCCACTTCCACGCTAGGCAGTTTTCCGACTTAGAATATAATTTTACATAGGAAATAGCTCGCTCCGAAATTTATTTTCCATTTTTCCATATAAATGTTCCGATTTACACAAGTTTTACTGTACAATATTTAAATCAAAATATGAAAGGGTAGACCCAGACTGAATAATTCAATGCCATAGCCGGGATTTGAATCATGGATCCTCTGGTCGCCGTCCAGCCGCTCTAAACCATGAACTACTTAGGCCAACGGGCCGACATGACATTAAATTCTCCAACTGACCAGAAGATCCGTGGTTCAAATCCCGGCTATGGCATTGAATGTTTCAGTGTGGCTCTACACTTTCATAGTGCGTCCTACACACGGCTAGTGTGAAAGAAAGATTAATTTCCATTAATTGTGCCTAATGTGGTCCGAACTATAAAGCCCGGGCCTTAAAGTGCTTACAGCATAGTAAGTCGTCATTAAGGTAGTTGTCTCATGTGTTTATGAGAACTCCTAAGTGGTGTACCAGGAAAAACACGAGTTAGTTGAAGAATTTAATGTCATGTCGGCATGCTGGCCATAGTAGCTCAAATGGTTTACACTGGCTGTAGTGAGACGAAAGCATTCGTGGTTCAAATCCCGGCTATGGCACTGAATGTTTCAGTCTGACTCTACCCTTTCATAGTGCGTCCTACACAGCTAGTGTGAAAGAACGATTAATTTCCATTAATTGTGCCTAATGTGGTCCGAACTATAAAGCCCGGGCTTTAAAGTGCTTACAGCATAGTAAGTCGTCATAATGGTAGTTGTCTCATGTGTTTATGAGAACTCCTAAGTGGTTTACCAGAAAAAACACGAGTTAGTTGGAGAATTTAATGTCATGTCGGCATGCTGGCCATAGTAGCTCAAATGGTTTAGACTGGCTGTACGGAGACCAGAACATCCGTGGTTCAAATCCCGGCTATAGTATTGAATTTTTCAGTCTGGGTCTTCCCTTACATAGTGTGTCCTACACACGGCTAGTGTGAAAGAATAATTAATTTCCATTAAATCAAAATAAGCGAGTCATCTTTATAAAATATGTATTTACGAAAAATAATTCACATATTTTGATTTATCTTCAACATCTTCAATATCGCATTTAACCAACTATTCCTTTCTAAATTCTGCTCTCCACCGATACAGATATACATGTCTCAAAGAATGTATTTGCATAGAAATTAAGTATGGAGTTTTCGATTGGTTTAGAAGTACCTTCCCTATCTATAATGTATCTGACAGAGAAAGTAATAAGTGTAAGTGAAAAGAGAAACTAGACCATTTATAGTGGTTCTGCTTTTATTGTATGTTTTATACAACTTTAGCGAGCCATGTAAAATAGTAGAGGTAGGAGGTAGTTCTGAGAGATGAACCTATACTCCGTTGAATAAATTGCTTTATCCAGCTGTGTGTGGGCCGCATTATGGCGGTCATAAATAAGAACTCTCTGGTTTTGACGCTTATCTTCTAATTATTTCTTACACCCACGCTCTTCATTCCAGTGGTGGAAGCCACGGAAGATAAAATTTACACTATTTAGCATTTCAGGGCGTTTAGTACGCCACATTACGAATGCATAATTTTTATTCTCCGTTTCAGTTGGGTTTGGGCTGAAATAGATTCCCTTTCCTAAGTGGTTTAACATAAAATAAATACCACTCTCTGGCCAGTAATTAAACGCAATATGGTGTCAAATGAGCCTGGTAGCACTTCAAGTTGTAAATAAACCTGGAGTGCTAGTGCATCTTGCGATGAACGGAATATTTTGCGCAGCCTTTTTCCTTCCCTTCCGTTTTTAGCAATATTGTTATCGCTTGCGACCAGGTACGCAGAGTCTATCCGTTTTTCTACACCACTGACCCTAACTTGAGTTATGTTTATAATGCAGGTCGACCGAAAATACCCCAACTTATGGAAAAGAAAATGGGTAAACAAAACGAGACATAAAACGCGCCTGGTTTATGGAGGAGTAAAACAGTCTATATCAAGAATAAAATTAAATATGCTGTGAAGATTAAGAGGAGTCATAAAGGCCTTATATGGCAAATTTTGACTTTTTCTGTTTTTTACATATAAAAATATAATCCATATTTTTTTAGTTAATTAATGGAAATTAATCATTTCTCCACACTAGCCGTATATAGGCTAAGGCTTTTGATAGATAGAGTCAACGTGAAAAATTCAATGCCACGGCCGGGATTTGAACCATGGATCTCCTGGTTTCCATCCAGTCGCTCTTAACCTTTGAGCTACCATGGACGGAAACTAGGAGATCCGTGGTTCAAATCCCGGCCATGGCATTGAATTTTTCATATTGACTCTATCTATAAAAAAATTTAGCCTATACACGGCTAGTGTGGATAAATGTTTAATTTCCATCAATTAACTAAAATAATAAGAGTTAAATGATTAAGTCTGAGACTGAAGTACTTACGATAGTAAGTCGCCACAAACGGTGTATCTCGGATGCGAGAGCCCCTAGTGGTCTACCGGGGAAATATATGAGTCAAATGGAGAATTTAATGTCAGGACGGCACGTTGGCCATGGTATCTCAAAGGTTAAGAGTGACTGGAAGGAAACCAGAAGATCCGTGGTTCAAATCCCCGCCATGGCATTGAATTTTTCATGTTGAATCTATATATAAACCATCTTGCTTAAATTTGCATATGTTTACTACAAGATAGCAATATTTACTATTTTAAATTAATTTATACAACTATAACTGTAATCGTTTATTTTTTTAAAATCCTTTAAAACCGGGCCAGGTTTTATATATCAAAGTATAACTCCAGAACTATTTGGTCTAGAAGACTGGGGTTTGTCTTATATGTTAGGGAAAGTTTTGATTTATATTATAAAATACAATAATTTGTAACAAAAGCTTCACTTATCTTACGAAAATGGTGTTAATTTAAAAAAAATTATTTACTATCCTTGGTTTAATAAGCAATTTCATAAAGTTTGTAAGGAGTTTGGTATAACTTTGGTTCTTAAAAACAAATACAGCATTAAAAATTTACTAAATTTCTCTAAAAAAGATGGAATTCCTAATAATAAAAGATCCGGTATGCATTAATTTGATTGCTTAGATTGTGATCGGATCTGCATTGGTAGGACCAAACTTAATTTGGAAACCGGAACGAAAGAAAATTTTCGTAACATTAAGTGTAAACAGACCGATAAATCGGCCGTACCAGATCATTTTTGGTCAATTAACCATACTATAAGTCCTAAACTTAACTTATTAAAATAATTAAATGCCCCGATAGATTTTATGCTTTGGGAAAATATTGTCGCCAGGTCATTGTTGATCGAGACCGCAAGGCATTCAAAGGGATGCGTGTGCAGTGTGTATAGTTCGGCCGCTCTATCTCCGGCTCTGACATTTCTCGAGAGGGGGAAGCGGATTGTTGCCAGTTCTTTAGCGGAAATTTCAAGCAGAGCAACATGCATATTTGAAATATTTCACGTATTTGCTTATTTCACGAACCAGTAGCCCTATTATTATAATAGCGATAATAATAGGACTTACGAACACTAAACATCGGAATTCACGCACGAAAAATATACCAAAGAAGGTTTACCAGCGCAAGTAGCTAAAACGCCACGTGGCTCAAACAAAGTTAACCTGGCAACATGGTGTTGGTTTCGGAAGCCACGCCTAGCAGCGACAATGCTGATTGGCGCTAGCAGACAGTTTTAACTTCCTGACCACAGCACCGGATGTAGAGATTCCCAGTACTACCAACAGATTCAGTTAGTGTGTGTGAAAGGTGTGAACGAAATATTCTAATAGAGTGGTGTTCAAATGAATATCTTGCATGATAATGAAACTGCAAGTTGGATTTCATTGTTTTAAAGCTAATATATTTTCATTCTAAAGATAACCTTCCCCCTCCACCTCTTGCAATCGCAAAACGTCAGATCCGGAGATTCAACGGCCGGACTGTAGATAAAAGCTCGCCGAAACGGCATGGGGGTGGGGAGGAGACGGATTTCTTGAGGTCTAGCCGGGTCTCGATTGTTTGAGAAATTTCTGGACTGGTAATAAGGCGGCCCGTTCGCAAAAGAGTTAGTGAGTCGGTAACTGAACGCGTGCGGGTAAACATCTGTGTTTGTTGTCCTTGTATGTTGTATTGTGTATGAAGCGTATTTATACGGAAATAACGTGCAATTGTTTGTGTTTGTAACCTGGACTTTTGATTTCACGAACCCACAAAGTCACAATATATTTATTTAAAAAATAAACATCGCATACTGAATTTTGAAATAGCAGCAGTTGATTCTGTTCTTAAGTTTGTTTCATTTTTCAGATTTTGGTAACACTGAAAAAGTATAACATCATAGTAACTTCCTTAACGAAGCATTTGTTTTCTCCTGTGGTTTTATTTGACAGAAGATGCGCACAAGAGTTCGTGAAATAGATTTCAATTAGGAAGAATAATTAGCATCATTTTATTAAAATAAGTGAGATAGCTAGTTTCATTTTCTACGTAATTCGATTTAAATGTTAGCTAATCTGGAATTCAATATAACATCAGAGTTTTGTGGTTAGAGTTTGTTTAATTATATAAACAAGGGGTTATATCTGGGATACTTGTATATTTTTGTATTGTGCTCAGCCCTTTTGTTGCTTTCACAATGACAAAACGCAAAGGCTTGTTTAAAAAACAGAAAAACCAATGGTAATCAACATTATAGAACATATGCTGGGGTAGAAGATGTCATAGAACAACAATGTGAAAATTAGTGTTGAACAATCCTGTTGAGATGTTGAAACTCCACCCAGTGCTTCTAAAAAGGAAACTACACAATACAGAAAAGAAGTATAGTAACATTAATGAAGATGAAACAAATATAAATATATTAATTAATTTGAATATATTAAGTTCAGCTTTTAGTTACTTTGTCAGCTGTAATATTTGTGGGGGGGAAGGAATCTGCATGTAAATGTTTCTCACAGGAATGGCATAGTAAATAATCCAACAGTAAAGTGCAAAAATTGTGAGAGCACGAAGAATTTCCACACATCAGAAAACAATGAAAAAATTCGGCTTTTTGAAAATAATTTGAGGTTACTTTATGGATTTAGATGTAATGGAAAAGGATTTTCAGCTGGTAAGGTACTTTGTGGTATTGGGATTTCATTACAGAGGGAGGTGGGTACGTAGGCCACCATGCTGGGCCCATTGTCCCTATGCCCCCAATGGGGCCACCCCGGGATGAAGGATGAGGTGAAGGAGACAGGGGCGGCCGGTCCGAGGATCCACGACAGTACAGAGGACATAGTCCCTACAGTTTACTTGGATAGATACTTCCCACCACAGGCCAGGACAACGAACCCGCTCCCCTGCAGCGGGACGGCAGCGACAGCCCTAATAGTCCAAGGCAGACGATCCGAGCCCCAAAGCTTCCTGGCTGGCGGTCCCGAAATGGTCCCAGTAGAGGAGTGGAGACCAACAACCGACCTACCGCAGGAGGAAGTAGTTCTCCTCAGAGCATATCATCCTGCCATGCACCGCCGAGATACCCACTGACATTTCTACCCTGAAAGAGACCACCACATGAGAGATGATATAAAATGATAATGGAGATGAAATGGAGGGGCAGGAAATTTACTGGATGTAATTAACCTACACAGCATTCGCCCAGCGACCCGGAAAACCCCCACGAAAAGACCCATGGGTCACTTAGGTCGGCCAAGTGAATCGATCCCGGGCCTCCCGAATGCTGGCCACAGACGAAACCACCTGAGCTGCTATAAGTTAATCTATAGTAGAAAATGATAATAATACTGTCTTATCTATATCAATTGATGGATCTTCGCAAATAAGAGGCCTTCAGTCAGAAAATCCATGTTCATATATTTTTGTTTTACTTCAACAACAATTTTTTCAAAACTACATTTTCCAATATAAAGCCCCCGTTTTTCATAAACCATTAGTAATATCTTCATACCAATGTTATGACATAATCTAAATTTCACTATGATGCTGTGGACCCTCAAAGAGTAATTCCCTCAAATGGATTATTTTTTAGAAAAATAAAAATTTCATTTGTTTAATAGAAAAACAGAACTGCAGTAAAAAATATAAAATATGTACTACTCTAGACTCTTATACGAATGAGGATCCTTATGTTTAGGACGGACCAATACATACACTGTAAAAAATTTAGATTTCTACACCCAATAGATCCTGAGAAAACGGGGCATTAATATTCCCATTTTAACAATAGTAACATAGGGCTTCATGACTGCACCCTAAATAATCTATAAGTTGATTAACACGTTGTACAAAACCATATGTCACCAACATTCAGTCCTTAACTGTTATTTCGTTAACACTTGTTCAGGTCACCTCTGCTTCTCAGAACCTCACTCTAATTTCATGTCCCTTTCTGCAATTTAACCAGCAGTAATAGTTTTAAACTATCTACCATTTGTTTACTTTTCCTATCGATTACTCACCTCTGATTTCAACTTTTCAGTCAGATACTTTTTCCATGCATCTATTTACACGTCTCTTTTCTTCACTAAACTGAACTTCACTCGCCGTTTCCCCTCCCACAGCTACTATTGTCTCATCACACTTGCTAATTTCTTCTCCTCAATCTCTCACGAAATCGTTCATTCTTTTGACATTGCAACATGTGTGCTTAGAATTTCATTGTTTGATCTAACGTTGGAAGCAGGTGCACTAAACTTATGAACTGATAAACGTATTTTGTATTAGGAACATATGGGTCATGCAATGTGACATGGGAGAATCCGTTAACGGGCTTTTGACATGCATATAGTTCAAAACCGTAGTTATCTTTCACAGGCAATCTCTGTCCAACATGAAACCTAATAAACACAATTACGTGTTAGTTAAATAAATCCGTGAACTATGATCTAACAAAAACAAAATTATAGTATAATTATTATGCAAGTGTAGTAAGTACATGTGTGTACACACGATGGCTGTTCAATAAAGAATGATCACAATTTCTTTTTTTCTTTTGACAACGTAGCTTTACTCAGCCTATAATTTTGATGGTCCTTCTCAAAATAGTCTCCCCTGAATGCGATGCACTTGTCCCAGCGTTTCTGCCAGTCTTCAAAGACATGCTGGAAACCATTTTTCAGATATCCTTCAAAATCGCCTCCGCAGCCTTCACCACTGCTTCTGATCATGGATAATGCCTCCCACGAAGGCGTTTCTTCAAGCTAGGGAATAGAAAAAAAATCACATGGGGCTAAATCCGGACTACAGAGAGGGTGAGAGATGCATTTCACGTTGATTCTTGCAAGATATTCAGCAACAACATTAGCAATATGCAGCCGGGCATTATCTTGGTGCAGCATCCAGCTTGCTTAATGGAAATGTGGTCTTTTGAGCCTGATATGGATTTTCAATGATTTCAGGGCAGCCCTGTACTATTGTGCAGTTACTGATGTGCGTGCATGCTGATTAACCATTACACGAATATCAAGGAATGAGAGGACCATAACTTCCCCAGGAGAAGCAACCACTTTTGCTTTTTTGGAGGTTGGTGATTAAGGAGATTTCCACACTGACATTTGCTGCTTGCTCTCAGGATCAAAATGATGTAGCCAAGTTTCATCAGCACGATTACGTTTGAAAGAACTCCGGATCTTCCTGTAACATCAGCTTTAACTGCATGTTACCTACATTGCAGCGTTAGTCGATACTGAACATGTCTGAATTTGCCTGGTTCTCACGGGCGGGAACCAGTAGTACCAACAATGAAACAACTACGGCGTGTTTGTTTCACATTAGGCTAACAGAATATAATAATATTGAATTATAGTGCGAAAAATTTAGACCGTAAAAAATTATGACCATTCTGTATTGAACAGCACTCGTAGAAAAAATCCTTTGCGGTACAACTTGGTGTGTGCAAGAAGGTCAAAAGTAATACATTTTCAAGGGTCACCTTCAACGTTCATATGCTTTGCAAACAATATATTGTGAGAAAACAAATATTAGTGTAGGCTTAAAACAGCCATGCGACAAGCGCTTAAAGCGTAACCAGCTGAAAATGCCAGTCTTTGGGAATCAAAATATATTAAGGTAAGAAAAGCCTAAAACTGATATTTTCGAGAGTTCTAAAAATGCTTACCCATTTATCCCCTTCAGGACTATTTATTGATTTTTATAACATATTGTGACTTTGTGAGTTCGTAGAATTGAAATTCCGAGCTGCAGATATTCCAAATGTTCTTTATTTTTGTAGAAATACACTGTTCAATTCTCACGCTACAACATTACGTCACATACACACAGTCTACCAAGGTCGATGACAATAACAAACATCTGTTTACCTCTATCCTGTTACAACATATGTTCATGATTCTTGCGACTCACTCTTGGCGAATCGTCGCCTTCTTAAATACCTCAATGATAAATTCTAGATATTTCCGGAACAATAAAGAAACCGAAAATTCTATCACCTTCCAGAAGCGTAACTTAATCTATGCCGGCAAGTACTTTATCTCAGCTATTTTTATTTGCAGGCTCTTTGTGTACACTAGCCGCGCTATCGTAGATAACGGCTTCGCGAAAATATTTCTTTAAGTATCAATTTTATTTCTTAAGCCTTTCTCCTCCCGTAAAGTTAATTAGTTAATTGTTGGAAATTAATCATTTCTTCATACTAGCCATATATAGGCTAAGGTTTTTTATAGATAGAGTCAACATGAAAAATTCAATGCCATGGCCGAGATTTGAACCACGGATGTCCTGGTTATCGTACAGTCGCTCTAACCCATTGAGCTACCATGGCCAACGTGCCGTCCTGACATTAAATTCTCCATTTGACTCATATTTTCCCGGTACACCACTAGGGGCTCTGGCATCCGGAATACACCGTTTGTGGCGACTTACTATCGTAAGTACTTGAGTCCCAGGCTTCATCATTTAACTCTTATTATTTTAGTTAATTGATGGAAATTAATCATTTCTTCATACTAGCCGCATATGGGCTAAGGTTTTTGATATCTAAAGTCAACATAAAAAATACAAAGCCATGGTTGAGATTTGAAACATGGATCTCCTGGTTTCCGTCCAGGATACACTATCGTAGGTCTTGTGTGCAAATTTAAAGTGTAAATACAAGCGTATTCCCATAAAGAAATAAAGAAGGAAAGTAAGGAGGTACGGAAAAAGGGAGGAAGGGAGGGAGAAAGGGAGGGAGGAAAGGAAGAAGCGAGGAAAGGAGGGAAGAAGAGAGGAAGAGAGAAAGGGAGCAGTAAACGAGGAGCGAGGGAGGAAGAAAGGTAGATAAATGTAACATTCTATGAAGTTTAACATAAAGAAAGTATTGTATTACACCCAATTATTTCATTACTATAAAGAAAAGAAAAAAAAACACACACACAAACACAATTGTGGAAAAAAGGTCCTTGTGGGTATTTGGAAGTAGCATGACTGTCTGAGAACAGCATGTCTCTAAAATGATAATGTGATTTAGAAACCAAAACAGTTATTTAAATTCAACATATTTCAAGGAAGTGATCCGCAGGTTGTCAATGTAACCATCCTTTGCAAACTACATTTTGCATGAAACGCTTTTCAGAAATTTCGTTTTCCGCGCGAAATGGCTGCACTAATTGGATTAAAATACCGTGTGTTTTAGATGTTTATATGAAAAATTAGCTAACTGTACTATGAATTTTCTTGAAATAGGCTGTGGAGTTTTATTAATTTTGGGTGACCTCTGTATAGCTGCTAAACTGTGGGAAAATCTCACTCTATAAATAGGTAGATCCCTAGGCAAATGATATTCCTCGTTAGTTGAAATTTTCCAATTATTTATACGTTTCTGCAATAGAAGCACGTTGTTCATCTTTTCTTCTTGGCCGTTTAAAGAGAACATAATTACAAAGCCCTCGTATAACGAACAACTCTTAAGGGATACGACTACAATTTATGATCTACTACATCACTACATTCTCCACTACGTACAAGAAAATAAGAAAAATAGTTTCTGCAAATGTTGAGTTCGATAAGCATAAGTAGTTGGACGAATAGTGTTTTGAAGAATAATTTGTAGAAGACTAGAGAAATTGATGCACAATATGATGATGGGGCAGGTTTTCTCCGGGTCCTCTAGTTTCCCCCGCCAGCATTCCACCAATTTTTCAACCTTTCCTATCACTCATCTCACCCTCACACTATCACCCACTTCCTTCACCCTCACTGATCACCCATCCTCGTTCTCTATCACGATGCAGAGCTTCGGCTACTCAGGCCCGTCATAAAGAAAAAAAGGAACAAGTGTCCCCTAACATTGCAATAAGCGGTACTACTAGGGATAAGGTGAAGAAGAGTAGAGATAGAGCGTTGAGGCGTATCGACCTTCAAGTGACCAGCGCTGCCATCGTCCCTTATCGGGCCTTATCTGGTCGCTTAGAAGAGTAAGTTGATGTACAGTAAGTTACGAAACACAAATACAGCGACTGGAAGCTGCGTATGCCTATATGATATTGTGACTTTGTGTTATATCCCACTTCTGACGCCAGTGTGACTGTTGTTATCCCACTTCTTGACACCAGTGTGACTTTGTGGGTTCGTGGAATAAAAAGTCCAATTACACCACTCAACAATGTTCTTTATTTCTACCGACTTACAGTTTAACACTTGCCAATTACCCAAAATTACTTGCTGCACACAATTACAATTTACCAGTTCGTCCGTTACAACCTCACTTGTACTCGCGATTACATAAACTCCGAAACTCATACACAGTTCGTACAGTCTCCCGTTGCACAATCCTTTCGTTCATTAACACGTCACTGACTAACCCTTACACCAAGAACTGCGACTGTCTTCTCGCTCACACTCACTAACCAACTGATTGACCAACTCAACACAGCACAACAACTGACTGACTCTGTCTGTCTGTCCCTCTTTATATAGGAATATCCCGACTTCTGGTGTTTACAAGATTGTTCTGGTAACAGAAAGATCGAGAACCAGGTGGAAGGGAAACAGACGCACAATTATGTTTCTTTCCGACCACTGGCTGTCACCACTATAAGACAAACGAGGGAGAGGTGTGGCTAACGCGGTCCTCCCCTACCTTCCGTTCGCAGCTGGTACAGGGTGTTCCAACGCCCGGGTGACACTGCTCCCTCCTCAAAGCTGTTCGCCCACGAACAGCCCCATCGTAGCGTGCGAGGCGGTCCAGGTGTACCACCAGCATCTGCTCGGAGTCTCAGCCAGAAGTAGCGCTGCCGTAGTTTGTGAATCATTCGGTTCGCTCCCAGGTGTCCTCCTGAAGTACCGGCGTGCACTTCCTCCAAGACTTCCGGGACCTTGCTCCGGGGAAGTACCAACTGTTCTCTCTGCACCTTCCCATCGGGTGACTCCCATACCCGGAACAGCACGCCCACTCTGGTCTTCAACGAGTCCCATTTTGCCCAGTGCGACTTGTAGGTGGCGCTCCTCGGTGCGATGTCCTCCCAGGTTGGTCTCGTCCCTGCGTCCACTTCCCTCAAGAGTGGCCCCAAGTCTGCGCCCGCCAGCTGCTCCCTCCTCAGGCCTGCGCTATCCCAGCCTTCAGCAGGCACTGCCACAACTACTCGGACTGCTGCGGCACGCTCCTTCTCTTCCACTCTTGTGCGCTCGTGGCCGTCCTGGATCTGCGATAGGACACCTCCAATGCAATGGTCGCTGGCGTCGGTGTCCACAATGAAGGCGCCACCCGGTTGTGGGAAACCCAAAATTGAAGCACTGCACAGGGTCCCCTTCGGGTGCTGGAAAGCGTCTTCGGCGTCCTCCGTCCACACATAAGGCCGGTTTTCCTCTGTCAGGCGGGTGAGGGGTTTTGCGATGTTGTCGGCCTTTTCCTCTAAATCATTAAGGCGGTCGTCTACTTGACCCTTCCGCGTGCCCAGGTTCGTGACGTCATCCCCCACGCCGGCCAACCGTTCCTCGAACTTGGCGGCGAGAGCCTCGTTCGCCACCTTCATTTCGGTAGCCAGACCGTCGTTCGCTGCTCTCATTTCCGTGGTTAACTCGGCCTTCATTTGTTCCATCTTCTCGGCGATGTTGTCCCTAGCCGTCCTGATCAGTTTCAGTTCCGCGGCCAGGTTATTTCTAGTCTCCAGCTTCTCTGTTAATTCGGCCCGCATTTCTTCCATCTTCCCGATTAGTTGGGCCTTCATTTCCATCATCTTCTCCAAAAAATTTTCCAATGCCGCGTCCATGGTTGTAATGTTCGGTGATGTTGTTATCCCACTTCTGACACCAGTGTGACTTTGTGTTATATCCCACTTCTGACGCCAGTGTGACTGTTGTTATCCCACTTCTGACACCAGTGTGACTTTGTGGGTTCGTGGAATAAAAAGTCCAATTACACCACTCAACAATGTTCTTTATTTCCCCCGACTTACAGTTTAACACTTGCCAATTACACAAAATTACTTGCTGCACACAATTACAATTTACCCGTTCGTCCGTTACAACTTCACTTGTACTCGCGATTACATAAACTCCGAAACTCATACACAGTTCGTACAGTCTCCCGTTGCACAATCCTTTCGTTCATTAACACGTCACTGACTAACCCTTACACCAAGAACTGCGACTGTCTTCTCGCTCACACTCACTAACCAACTGATTGACCAACTCAACACAGCACAACAACTGACTGACTCTGTCTGTCTGTCCCTCTTTATATAGGAATATCCCGACTTCTGGTGTTTACAAGATTGTTCTGGTAACAGAAAGATCGAGAACCAGGTGGAAGGGAAACAGACGCACAATTATGTTTCTTTCCGACCACTGGCTGTCACCACTATAAGACAAACGAGGGAGAGGTGTGGCTAACGCGGTCCTCCCCTACCTTCCGTTCGCAGCTGGTACAGGGTGTTCCAACGCCCGGGTGACAATATATTTTCTCGCGCCTGCTGATGTATGACACGTTGCTGTCCAGAAGACATGATTATATCTGAACAGAGTATACACACACTGGACTCGCCGTGTATGTGCGATAAGCTGAGGTAAACATCTCTGTGTTGCAAACTTTCCCCGATACTCCTTCTCGCTTTGCGTGTAGTAAGTGTAACACAAGAGATTTCTTTTACTAAAAATGCACAAAATAGTTGTTTTCTCCATTTATGTTCAAATTCAACTAAATAAAGTACATGTGCATTAATTTAAAAACAAGACTATTGTAAAGAATACGGTACTTTTAAAGATAAGGAAGTGTCTTGGTAAACTCAGTCTACGTTCGGAAGAGTGAAAAGGGATTTGTTTAACTTTAAGCTCAAGTGATCATGGGGTATTAAATCCTACAAGGGACAACCACAGAGGGATTAACTATGAACTGACCCAGTTCGCAGATAAATTGTGTTCCTTTCCTTGGTAAGAAGAGCTATTAAGTTCCAACCTGCCGAATTTAAGCCTAGAGAAACTGAAAGTCGATAAATCACCCCAGAGTAACGAAGTTTCTGTCCACACCTGGCTCTTTCTTGGAGGTGATGTTAGATTTGTGGGTGGTCTTAAAGAAGTTTGTTTTCCTTGAACCAGTTACACCTTCACTCTCTTGTTAGATCAGTTACACACTTGAGTGCATTTCTTACAGACATAGAAGTCAACTTCTTATAAACAATTACTGGAAAGAAAGTACACAGGTCTATCAAGGATCACTTTACAAACCGAGAATCTACAATTGGAAACATTGGAGCCCTGTAATATTTGGTTTAAATGGTATTTTTATTGCTGCCAATCATTAGTATTTATAATCAGAATGATATGTTTTAATAAATAATTATAGAGTACTACAGCAAATTCCCAAATATTCATAAAATTTATGTATTTTTAAACAACAGAGGTTCTTGACAAATCTAAGATTACAGCGAGATTACGTGGACAAAAGTTTTCCTTTACAGTGGTTATTCTGTAGGTATGCTTTAGATAATCACGATAAAGGTTTATCTAAAGACTAGTAAATTTATGTGTACTAAACGACAAAGGGATAAGGATATACACAATGACTTTCAGTTTGCTGCATTTGTTAGTTGTGTGCTAGAACAAAAAATTGTTAAATCAATCTGGAATTTCCAGGCAAAGAAGTTACAAAATTATAAAGTAAGACAGAGAGAAAATCAAATTATACGTTTTCTATCCAGTAACTTTTATGGCTATAGGAAGTGCATGGAGATGAAAGCTTAATTTTCTGAAATGTGGTCAAGCTTTACTGTTAAAATAATATTTAAAATGCTGGTTTACTCAAGTAGCAAAGTTATAAAATCAAACAATGCCGTATCTCTGAAATATACGTGACTGTCATTTTCATTATATCCTATAGAAGTAATCAACCCCTCTGTAAGTTCTTCCACTAAGTTTGAAAACCTGTTACAAATTAATCATCATCAATGGCATCATGATAACTACTGCATCTGCAGGCTCTTTATGAAAGTAAGGATGTAGACATCATCTTTGTCAGGTAGTGCCCCGTAATGGTCATTTGTGCATAAGCACATGTACAGAAACCTTATTTATATAGCAGAGCCTTCAGCACATGAAGGTGGATAACTTACATGTAAAACTTCGTGCACTGCGCTAAAATGGCTGGACTAGGATAACGGAAAACCCTGGAAAATCCTAACCGAGATTCGAACTCGGTACCTGTTGAACGTGAGGCAGACTCGCTACCATTTACGGTACCGCGACGGGCACGGTAGACGTTTTATTTACTACTTAAAAAACGAAACGTTTTCAGAGATACTTATCAACTGTTACATGATGCATAACATCTATTTACAAAATATACAACCAACAGTGTTTGTTGTACTGTCCCTCTAGTTATTTCATATCTTTTAGTACTCATCTGTCAGGTCATCAATTGGGAATGAAAAACACTTCTTACGCAAATGAAGAGTAGGTGAGATCGTTCTCATCTACGGAGAAGTTTGAGGGAATGCAATGGTGGCTTGCCAGCTATATCAACAGCCTTTCCTCAACAGTTGTCACCCATTCCACACCATCTTCCCTCTTAGAACAGGAGCGCTTCTTTTCAGAAGTTGCGAAGTTAAACACCACTACTTCAACCCTTAAAAGAAATTTCCGAAATTGATGATTAGAAAAAATAGGATATAAAGCAATTTTTTTTTATTTTTAATGTAAAGCGGTGCTTAACTACTCTTTATCCATAATTTAGCTGATTATTGCTTAAAACATTGACATGAACCGTGTCATTTAAACCTTTATTTCCACAAACTTTTGTGTAACTCTTTTACTATCTCAAACCATATTATCTGCTGAAAGGTTATTACCAGCTTCATCTAAAAGCCCAATCAAAGGGCGGTAGTTTCACCTGCTTATTGACTCTGATAGAGAAAATGCGACTCTTTTCAGAGATTATTCATGTATAACAGTAAAATACTTATTTTTCTCTGACAAAAGTATTACGCAATAATGTTTTTCTCTTTTTTTTTTATTGTGGTGGGTAAATTAAATTTTTGGCTAGAATTTTTTTCAGTGCAGTGTGAAAAATTCTTAACCATATATTTTATGGAATATTATTTCTATATTTAATGTTTCAACAATTTAATGTACATACGTATGGCAGACCTTGACACTACTCCATTGCGCCTGTCACCGAGTTTATTTTTCCCCATAGCCAACTGAGTCACGGAGCGCCGAAGATTCACATACTGTAGCTGATTTACCTAACGAAGCACATTCCTGTCCAGTAGGAAAGGTAGACAAGTAAATCAATACTGTTGTTTACCTAATAGACTCTACTGTTGATTACAAACAACTCGCCACAAAGACAAAGGAGAGGCATTGCAGTCCTGTTGCCAAAGTTTCAAACCAGTGAGAGCTGCCTTCTAGGTCCTTATTTGTGGTACTGACGTGAAAGAGCATATCTCTACACTAACCAAATTTCTATACTCATTACAAATTCAATATGTACAAAATGTAATACACGGTGAACAATCCTGATAACCTGGACACACAAGTTTAGCTAGTTTTCATAAGTTTTGAGTCAATATTTTGTGCGTAATACTTCACATGTAGTCCATAGACATTAGAGATGACCTCTCCACCAAGTAATGACTGGACACTTTTCAGGTGCAAGCACTAGCTACCGATGGAATGAGAGGGCCTACAGTTTTACCCAATTCTCCGAGAGAGCTAGACTTTGAAAGTAACTTACATGAGCTACTCAGAAGTAAAGGTTCAGATAGGCTCAGCTTAAAATCGCCTTCCTATCGCCGGTAAAGGAACTATGAATCTTCAGCAGGTGAAGGGGGGTCATAAAATCTCAAAAACAAACAGAAACTCCTAAAAGGAAGTTTCGGTGGTCGCAAACGAAACCACTGAATTATCTCGGCTTCCACAACGTAGCGTTTGCCCGTCTCGGGCGTAGATGGTATCATGTCTGCCTCACGTTCAAGATGTCCAGAGTTCGAATCTCGTTCAGGGTGAGTTACCTAGATAAAGGTTTTTTCGGGTTTTTCCTTTATCCTAAAAGATAGATGCTGGGTAACTCTAAGCTCCATGGACCCTGGACTCATTTGAGCATCATTTCACTCATGTCATTCTTCGTCCGATATGAATTATTGTTGGAGAACATAAATTACAAACAAAAAATAGCGTTTTCTAGGTTGTAGCTTTAAAATATATAAAGAATATAGTTAGTTAGTTAGTTACTAACACTCCCCACATGGCAACCTTGGCCTTCGGGGTAATCTCACCCCACCAAGTGATGACCGGACCCATTTCTCAGGTGGAGGCACCCAGAGGGCGGTGTCCATTACCTCCGATGATAGGGTGATAGTGAAGATGGCGGTGAGGTGAGAGGACCTACAGTTTTTACCGTGGACTCCGAACCACGTTGGGCATAGGGGATACTTCACGTGTGCTAGACAGAGGTGAAGGCGTGGATAGGACCGACTTAAAATCGCCAACCCCAGAGCCGGGAATCGAACTCGGGACCCTTAGAACGGGAGCCGCGAACGAAACCACCGCGCTACCCCGGCGCCCTATATAAAGAATATTAAAAGTTGCAAAATTATCGAAATTTGCTTTTTTTGTAGTTAACATCCTCCAACGTTAAGTCATATCGGACGATGAATGCAATGGGTGAAGTGATGCTCCAATGAGTTGAGGGTCCGTAGAGCTTAGAGTTAGTAGACATTCGCCTGTAAGGATAAGGGAAAACCCCGGAAAAAACCTTATCCAGGTAACTCACCATGACCGAGATTCGAACTCCAGACCTCTTGAACGTGAGGCACACATGCTACCACCACGCTACAGAGGCGGGTATTTTTGCATCCATGTTTAAATTAAATACGTAATGCAGATAGTTAATAGCTATAACTTAATTGTTCCTCATTAGCGTTTGTAATTATTAATTAAGCACTCCAATCACATCTCTATGTGATATAATTTTAATTTGATTTGATTTAATACGTTATTAATGTGTAAAACAATATATCATGTATAAAGTGTACAGGGGAAGAACATCACAAGCACCAATACTGAAAATATCGAAGATATAAAGTTTAAAGTTTCAAGCACATACAAATATAAAAGAGAAATCCACAAGAAACAACAAATTTAAATTTAGTGGTCAAATTTAGTTTCTTTTGCTACAACCCTTAATCATTCATACTTTTATCAATCTCTTTCTTAAAGGTGCCTCTTCCAACACCTTCTTTTGATCATATTACTGTGTCAAAACATATCTTGCTTTAAAACACTATAAAGCCACTTAAAAATAAAGTGCATTGAATAACACGGAAGAGATTACAGGTCTTGACTGTCAATAATGACAACAATTATTGACAACAGGGACCTAACTATTGTAATGAATTGTTACAAGCGTACAACACTCAGGATATGCACTCTTTTAAAACCACGTGCAGTATGATTAATCATTGGACTTATCGGTTTTTTCCTTCCTTTTCTGACATTAATTTCTTTCCCCTTATACAGAGTATTTTTCTGCCAGTGTTCTTAAACGAACCAGTTTTAATGTAAATAAATCCATTGGAAGGATAGCATCAGTAACACAAATTGATAAAACAAGTACTGGTCCTGGTTTTCTCTTTAAACCTTAATATTATGTCTTATTTACCTTATCGATTCTGATGTTTGCTTTTGAAAGGTACTGTATTGTGAAACTGCAACATCTTTAGGTAACGAATGGATGTATTTTACTAGATGCAGCACACCAGGTGTGTCCACCTCGGTAACATAGATGGTAGCGTGTCTGCCTGAGGTTTAAGAGGTCTCGAGTTCGAATCTCGGTTAGGGTGAGTTACCTAGATAAGGTTTTCTCCGGGATTTTCCCTTATCCTGATAGACGAATGTCAGGTAACTCTAAGCTCCATGGATCCTGGATTCATTCGAGCAGCATTTCACCCATTCCATTCATCACGTTTGAGGACGTAAATTACAACAGAAAAAGGCACAGGCGGTGACACTGATGACGCATGAAGTGAAGATGGAGCACCGCTGGAATGAGATGACGGGGAAACGGAATATCCCGGAAAAATCCGCCCCAGAGCCATGTTGTCAGCCACAAATCCTACGTGCGTTTGTCTGGGAAACAACCCGGGCCACCTTGGTGAGAGTTGAGCGATCTAAACACTCGGCCATGGTGCGACCGATCTTTAGTTAAGGTTTTTAATTTTTTTCTGAAGAGATTTTTATAATGATATAAGCCGGAAATGACCCATCCAGATCCA